>JAVLUZ010000215.1:284378-672376 GCA_036768485.1 Mermis nigrescens | reverse complement strand
TTGCCAAAATCGGCTTTTTACCCAAAGCACCATTTGGCAGGGGAATTAGAAAAAATTCGCAAGGAGAGACAACCAGAGCCCTGCGCGGGCCGAAATTTTTTGACCCGCCCCGCACCGCCAAGAAAGAAATAAAGCCCGCCCCGCCCCGCCCTGCAGCTCCTTAGACCCGCCCCGCCCCGCCCCGCCAGTAGTGTTACAAAAATTAGGCCCGCCCCGGCCCTGCCCCGTAAAATTTTTTCATGTACTCTATGTATCCATTTCTGGTCGAAAAGGAGCCAGAATGCAAGAAGATAAAGAACTGGACAATGAGTGATACAAAATCTTCAATGTAAATGAGTAAATCAATTTTGTAAATTGAATAAGAGCTAATGTCTTACAGCAATAAACTTTATTGGAACAACAATGATGTTATTGTGATAGGTGTAGTTAGGTATGTAGGTAAGCTGCAAAAAGCATAATCTTGCACTGCTGATCGCTCAAATTCTGAGGGGTCTGATGGGGCGAAATCGCCAAAACTAGCACAACAAAATCAATTTTGGGGGTCTGCTGGATCCCTAGGGACAACCCAGATCCCAATGCTCGCCATTACTCAAATCCTACAGGTGATAGTCTACCTTGTGTAAGGACGTAGTGTGTACCTACATATATATAGGCATAGGTGGGCAGCACCAAAATTCTGGGGGAGTGAAAAAATTTCTGGGGGGGGGGTGAAAAAATTTTTAAAGGTCAAAAAATGGTCTTAAAAGTGGTCGTATGGCAAAAACACCATTTTTCGACGTTTCTCATCAAGCACTATCCAATGGCATCAAAAAATTGCTGAAAAAGCAAAAAACAAATTTTCTGGGGGGGGTATTTTGATTTCTGGGGGAGGGGGTATTTTAACTTCTGGGGGGTGCATGCCCCCCAACCCCCCACGCCCACGTTTGTATGTAGGTACCTGCCTACCTATATATACAGGGTGTTTCAAAAAAATCGAAATCCATATCAGACCTTGTAACTTCGGAACGAATCGCTCAATTCGAATGCAACTTACTTTAATCAATAGATAAAAACCTTCACAATGATCTTGCAAAGTTTCGTTTTCGCAGCTTTATTTGTTCTTGTACAACGCGCATTTGGGTAAAAGTCGTTTTCTTTATTAAATACAGTGTGTCGTAAGAAATGAATATGTGTTTGCGACATTGTAGCTTTAGATCGAGTGAACATTTTAGAATACGGTTTGCTTCGATCAGAAGCTCATTTATCTAGCTAGTTGCCTCTAAATTTTAGTTTTATTTTGTTAGTTGGTTCAAGAGCTATTGAGCTTTTGCCTAAGGTCACTCCCTCGGCGATTGAGCCAGCAATGACAAAATAAGCAGCGAGTTGCTTGCGCTTGTGAATGACCTAAGGAATGACATTTGGCGAAAGCTCAATAACTCTCTAACCAAGTAGCGAAATAGTACGAAAATTTACAGGCTAACAGCTAGACAAACAGGCTTTTGAACAGAGCAGACCGTTTTCTAAAATGTTTACTCGATTAAAAGCTACAACGTTGCAAACACATGATTTATTTCTGAACACGCATTGTATTTAATGAAAAAAATGACTTTTACACAATTGCGCGTTGCACAAGAACAGAGCAAGCTACGGATACGAAACTCAGCAAGTTTCTTACGAAGGTTTTTGTCTATCGTTTAAATCAATTTGCATTGAAATTAAGCGAGCTGTTGGGAAGTTACAAGGTCAAATATGGGTTTCCTTTTTTTGAAACACTGTATATATGTAAGCTTATGCATGGTAAAGCTGGATTATTTCAATTTGTATTATTTTAACAGCCCCCATGTGTTCTATTTCATTAAGTATTTATTCAAAGGATGAGCAGCAGAGCATTACTTAGAACTATAGTCTATTTCGCGAAACCTTGTGCATGGAAATCAATTTCGCGCACGTATCCTTTTGTACAACAAAAATTTAAAAAAAGAAAGGCCCGCCCCGCCCGCCAGCCGTGTGACCCGCCCCAGCAAAAGCCCACGCGGGCCGCGCGGGCCTGCGGGGCGGGGCGGGCCCGACCCGCCCCGCGCAGGGCTCTGGAGACAACAGGCCTCTTTGCAAGATCCGCGTGGGTCTTTGGCAAACCTTGTCAGGCCCAAAGTCGATCTGTCCATACAAGCACAAATTGATATGCGGAAAGCGCGCATGATTATCAAACAGCGCGACAGAGAAAATCTTGCTTCCGAGCTTCCAAGGCGTGTGACATGCTTGCGTTGCGCCGGCCTGCTCACGGTTGCTTCAGGCATTTGTCAAGTGTTGGAAGACAAACACCGCCAAAAAAGTAAATGAATTTTACGATACAAAATCCGAACACGCATTGCGTTGTTTAAAAAACTTGGAAAAAGAACAAGTAAAAAGGCTTGTTCACGCAGAAGTTGCTGCAAAATTGCAAGCTCGTACTAGCCAAAGGGGCCACCGGCGGCAAGATCCGCAATTGTCCTGGCAAAGGTATGCTCATTCGCAACAGCATTCACAATCGCAAGCACAAGCACAAATAAAACCTTATGCACAAACTCAATCACGACCGCAAACCCAACCGCGGCAAAAGCAATATCCGGTATCGCACTTGCGTTCCGAGACATATTCACAGGCAGATGCTGGTCACACGTTGCGCTCGCAACAGCAGCAGCCTCACGAATATTGTCAGCAATCACAGTCAAACCGCGGAACTCATCAGGGTCAGTCACAATCGCGCCAACGCCAACAATGGGATCAATCGTACTATCCACCGTTGAGCCAGGACCAATCAGCCACCAAGGTCTATTCACAACCACAACCTCAATGAGAGCCACTATTGCCCAAACCGTGGCCTGCTTCGCAACCAAAGCAGCGCTCACGTGATACGTCTCGCGAAGAATCTTATGGTTTCAATCCGGAACAGTATTCGATGCCGGTTCCTCCGACCCCGCGTCGTTACGCGGACGACTATGATGACGAGGACGAGGACGAAGATGACAGTCGACCAGTTGACCCACATTGGAGCCTACGTCAACACATGTACGGATGTAAGGAATCGCCATATTGTGGGTGTGAGCGTTCGAACACGCATCGCAAGACCGATTCGGACCGATAGTATTTCCAGCGCCATCGTGGCAAACCACGCAGTTCGAAAACCAATTATGCGGATCATTATTAAAGTTCTCAAGTTTGACGCACTGAACTCTGCAGATAGGCGTCAAATTGACCAGCAGCTGCTTTGTTTCTTTGTTTGTTTTATCCTGATGTTGATTCCAGGACCATTTTTGCATTTTGTTTATTTTTCTTGTTTGACATTTTTTCTCGTCCAAATTATTGCTGTAATTTTCTGATTGTCGGTGCTTATTTTTCTTGTCATCTCACATAATCACATTCCTCATTTTATTGTTACCTGCGTATTTTAAAATTGTCTGTGTCTTTAATTTTTGCTCATGCATAATCTTGCCTTATAATCTCGTGTCTTAAAATTTTTGCTCAAAAGCGGTATTACTATTATGGTATCTTAATTGTTCAATGGACAAGGGGTTTTTACACCCAATCTAAAAATCTTTTTCAATTCAAAAATTTTTCCTTACCCGGGAGCTGAAGGAAGGCTGAGGCGCCAGAGTTTCTTGTGCAAAATGGTTCGACTCCAGGATGCAAGAGCTTCATGGAAAAAGGAGGAGGAAGAATTGCTCAAACAAGCTGATGAGCTGAAGCAAGAATTAGCTTTGTTGAGAGTGTTCCTGAGTGCGAACGAGGCCATGCGTTGGCGTTATTGTTATTACCATCGTTATTTTTATTTTTGTTGTTACATTTGCTCAGGATGAGGCGTTGCGGACGCCAGTTGTTCGTTGTGTACCCCCGAAAAAATTCTCCACTTCGTGTCTAATTTTTTTCTATACATGGGGAGTGTAATTACGACAGTTACACGTTTGCAAACTAGTGTTAGCAGTTCGCGGTAGCCATTAACATAGCCAATACGAGTAGCTATTGCGCGATAGTGCACTTGTGGCTATGCCTTCAGTTTCCCATCTTTTCCCAAATTTTCATTATAAAAATTAATAAGATACTTGTCCGGTAACATAGAATTAAGTATATGATAATAGTAATTGTTTTATGCGTTACCGCTTATCTTAGTTTAGAATATTCGATGTGAGTTAAAAAGTAATTTTGTCTTATGTTATTTTAACGTAAACTTTTGTTTACTGTAATGATCCTATGAGATCATCAGTTAGTTGGCTGACGTACGATTTGATCGTCTAGTGCGTTTTATTTGTTTTTGTTGTTAGTTTGCTTTCCGGCACAAGGCCGTGTACATATTGTTAGAATAAAATAGAAAACCCACCCAGGGGTGTTATATATTGCGGGTGAGGTCGGTTGCCTACGAACGTCGAGGATTTCTGAGACTAGGTGGAAAGGAATAGGTAAATTTTGTGTGATTATTTATTTCGTTCAAAATTCAATATTCTTTTCTCAATCCTAAAATTGGTCAAAAATATTATTTAATCTTTTATGATGATTGATCAGTCTAGAGCTCGTTGGTGTTGTTTTCAAATTTCATTGTGCTACGTACATTAGGAACCAAAAACATTTCCGATTGATTCGAACCTCGAAAACAAGTTAATTCATCAACTTGAGCGGGTTGAGATAGGTCAACTGACCTTGCGGCAATTCCGGGGTTTAGGTAGGTATTCTTAGGGCTTAGTGCGTAGCTGCTGAGATCACCCGTCAAGAAGCGGTCAGCAATATTAGGACCAAGGGGATCAAAGCCGTAGGGTCTGTAAGGGTCCAAAGACCAAAGTCGCTCCAGACTAAGCGATCAGGGCCAGCGCTGAGAGCAGATCTAAGTACCTAAGTACCTAAGTAAGTCCCAAAGGTGAATACACCCGTTCCTAATGTTGATTCCGTAGACATAGGGCGGCTCTTTATTTACAATAGTATGTTTTAATTTGACCCTTTGGTTTTCTTTCGAATTTAATTCGCATGACTCAGGCTATAAGAGTGGTTTAATATTTTTTGACACAGTACTATGGCTTGGCAATAGTGTATGTCTCACCATGAGCCGGTATACTGTAGGACATCCTAGCGATGGCGTTAGTTTACAGCACTTTTGTAGGCACTTTAAATTTTTTTCAAAAACCTTAAAGATAAATTAAACGGACTATAGGCTCCCCCAAAAAAAATTCCTGAAGTACGATTATTTTTTACGAGGATTCCACCCTCATCAAAGAAGGAAATGGGAAATTATTAAAGCACTCCAGCAAGGCTGCTTGAACAGATTTTAGTACACTTGAATTAATAGCTTAAAATTTTTGGGCATATAAGTATACAGATACTATAGTCTGTTTCACATAACTTCGTGCATAAATTCTAAGAATTTTCATTGACAGTAAGTCGAGGCTTACGATAAATATATATATCAGATCAATAGTATAATCGCAATCTGTCAGCTTATTGTCAGAGACAGTTTTCAAATTTATGACCGAAGTTATGTGAAACAGACTATAAGTATGTATATACAGTGTATTATTTATTATAATTTAAAAACTGTTTAAAAATTTCAGTGTGTTGATGTTGCTGTGAAACTCAGAAACATTATTTTTGCTATTCCATGAGCAGTTGTTCAGATATTCAGAGTGGAAACTTTCGTCTCTCTGAACTACATATAGTCCGTTTCATTTAGCTTCGAGGTTTTCGAAAAAATTCAAAGCGCCTACTAGAGTGTTTTAAACTAAAGCTATATTTGCAATATTCTACATTAACAAATCGAGTTATGGTGCGCAATTTACCATTGTAGAAGCGCATTACTATATCAACATTGTAAGCCACTTCTGTAGCCTAATTTACGCGGATAAAATTCAGAAGAAAAGCTCAAGGCTAAATGAAACAGACTAAAATTTATTAGACCAGTTTAGGTCCAGTTAATGTTGTAAACTAAAACCATAGGAAACGGTGTCATTGCACATTCGTAGGATTGATGACTTTAAAAAAAAGAGTAGTATGGAGGGGGTGTTGTGCGCGCATTTCAAGGGTACCGCTATGTTATAACGTGGGGACAGGCCGCCTATCTTTTGTACACAAGGGTACCACTTTTTAACCTGCTTGTTGGGCCCTGAAACATTATAATAAGCAGACACAATTAGGTCGCTAAGTGACACAATTGTAATATCGCGCATTGGCTAAGTGATGCATATTGTGCTTTGACGAAGCAATTTTTTTGCAGCTGGTAATATCGCGCATTGGCTAAGCATTTTTTGCAACTGGCGGCTTTCTTTTATGTCCGCACAGCCTGTTTGGAATTTATAATAAGAGCATTGGCGAAGCATTTTTATGATACAAATTTATCGGCGCATTTTGTTGACTAGCGAAGCAATTTTTTACAATAGGATTAAAAAGAGTAGTTAGCCTTGTTACGCTGGACACAACGTTATAAGATAGCCCATGTTATAAGATAGCAAAATGGGAAAACGCATTGTGACGTGTTCAAAACACATTGTGATGTATTTGCTGAGTGATGGAGGTGTGCTATACAGAAGGCAGTCTTGATGAAGGGGCCCTGGGGAAGGAGCCGGCATCCCCATGCTATAACATATCCTGTGTCAAAAGATAGGCAAAACGGGAAAACACGCTTGACGTGTTCTAAACGCATTGTGACATGTTAACAAAATGAATAAAAACAAGCTTAATGTGTTAAATATGCATAAACACACTTGATGTGTTATGGGAGCAGCTGAAACACGCTTGACGTGCTTGACGTGTTATGGGAGCCGCCTGGGAGCCCCTGGGAGCCGCTGCCGCTGAAAGATGCAACACGCTTGACGTGTTGACGTGTTATCTGCAGTGATAAGAACTATTCTGAGGGCATACATCACATGTTTTGGTGATAAAAAATTGACTAATCTGAAGCAGGGGTCCGCTCTTCCTACCCCTGTACACAGTTGAGTGTATCCCCAGTACACACTTGAGTGATAATTGTGAGGCAGGGGTCCGCTCTTCCAAAACATCAATGCAGTTGTGTGCATCCCCTGTACAGTGTTAAGTGTATCCCCAGTACACACTTGAGTGATAATTGTGAGGCAGGGGTCCGCTCTTGCAACACATCAACATAGTTGTGTGTATCCCCTGCATGCAGTGTGTGAGCCATTTGTAAGCACAACCAAACAAGTCTGAACATGTTTTACCTGAAAGCTGAAAGTCTATAAATAAGGATTCTTACAACTGAAATATAGTTTCTGACAAATGTCATTATGACCAATATTGTCAAATCTCTTGTGTTACTGGTTCTTCAGCGGGGCTTCTATGGAGCCTCCATCCATAGACGCCAGTAATTTTTTTGGTGCCAATTCAAAGCGATCGCAGCTTCTGAAGCACAAGCTGCACCAATGTACTGTATGCGGGATAAATTTTTTACACGCCAAAGCAGGTTAGCAGAGCATGAGAATTCCTTCGCATTTAGGAGCTAGGTATAAATGTCCTTCATGTGCCACTCTTTTCCGATTAAAAAGGAAATTAGTTACTCATTTTGTGGTGAAATATGTAGTACCAAAATGTATGTATTGTGAGCAATCTTTCAATTCAAAAAAGGAATTATTTTCGGACACTCACATGAAAAAATGCCTAAAAGTAACATGCTAATCCTGGCCATGGAACCAATTGGAAAAATTGAAACTACTGAAATTATCCCCGAGGACAAAATGATCGCTGAAGATTTGTCCGCCTACCCTGAAGAAATTAGGGATGAAGTTGGGAGATATTGGCGACTTTATCCGAACAACTAAAACTGTGAATGATGTATTGGATCATGCATATAACTATAGATGGGGAACTGAAATTACCTGGAAATGTTGAACGATGTTTTCCAAAATGAAAAGGAAGCTTTTCGGATAGATGCAGCACTTGGCTGTTTCCTCAAAAATCGTGAAACTGGTGCAGTAAATTATTTGTATGCATGCCAAAACAATTTTACGCTAGGAAAACCGGTTCTAATAACCAATGGTAATGATGTAAAAAATGTGGCTGAAAAAATTGCACGAAATTGATGTTGAAGAGAAATTTACTCGCCCAGACACTGAATAGGGACTGCTGACAATGACCAACGTTGAGTTTTTTGTGACACTACAGAAAGATTTTATAAGTGGTTGCACAGATGTAGAACTTCCACTAAAAGTAACAAATCAGCAACACACTTTGCATATGACTCAAGATAACAATCGTCATAAATTTAATGTCAATTTATGTTTTTTCTCGCTGTTTAGCACAGTGTCTCGTAGGGAAACTATGAGCCAAACATCGTTTTTCAACTTTTTGTCAAATACTGTCAAAAGAAAAAATATTCAAGCTAAATCAGGCGAGACTTTTATTGGCTTCCCATACACCGGATTTAGAAATGATCGAAAAATTGTTTGCAGATAGATATTCAGTGTTTTCACATGGATGAGGTAGCTGTCTGTTGGAAGAATGTAGTTAGAAAGTACGAAAAACTATTAAATCTTTTCATTTCTTACACCAATTCTAGACAAGCTCACTATAGTTACATTATAAATCTCGATCAGTATGCTAAACAATACATGTGCCTTATGTGCAGGCGGTTATTTAGAAAAGCAGAAAAATTGAGTGATCATGCAAAACATCATTGCAGGCATGGCAAAACAAAACATAAATTTCCTGGTGGAGTATATCAGCTGAAGAAAACAATTTTTGAGGAATTGCAGGAATATGAAATAAAGGTTGAAAATGAGCAACATTTTTGCAATTTCTTCGCTGTTTACGATTTTGAAGCTCTTCTTGTGAAGAAATGCATAGAAACTTCTGAAAAGTTAAGATTTGTTGCTCAACATCAGCCCATTTCCTGTGCTGTGTTCGGGATTTCAGCCCCAATGTTTTGTAGACAGTAATCCGGATCATTTAGTCAAACGGCTTCTAGAACATCTGGAAAAAATTCAAAAGGCACAAAGTGTCATTCTTTTATCTACATTTCAACATGTTTTTGATGCTCTTGATGCAAAAATAAGCACTAGTGAAGCATATATTAAGGAGCAAGAAGCCGATGTTAGACGAGAAAAAGGCTTGCTCAATAAATTGATTCGGACTAAAACTAAGCTGGCTGCATAGATATTGCACTCAACTTACGTGTCTCGGATTCAATTCGGGAAAATATGATGTAAATTTAATAAAACGCAATCTATTTCCTGCACTCATTCAACAAGTGCGGACTGATCCTGAAAATAATACATGGCCAAAAGCAATTTTACGAAACGGATCAACACTTTGCTTATCCACTAGCATTTTTAAGTTTCTCAATGTTAGTACTTATGTTGCACCTGGTTTTAGTTTAGACGTGTTCATGAGAGCATACAAGGCAACATTAGTAAAAGCCAAATTCCCTTATGAATATTTAGATTCGTTTGAAAAATTGTCTGAGACACAATTACCGCCTCCTCAAGCATTCTACAGCTCACTTAAAGATGAATGCATCAGCACAGCCGATTATGCACAATGCCAGCAGTACTGGCAACAATATAATATGACGACATTGAAGGACTATCTAATTTTCTATAATATGAGGGATGTTGTACCATTCTTAGAAGCCTGTAGTAACATGTCACAGTTGTATTGGGACAGATTTAAAATTGATATTTTTAGAGAAGCAATGTCCTTAGCGGGAACCACAGAACGGTACCTTTTCAAAAGCATTCATGATACTAAATTTTCGCTTTTCTCGGAAAATTCAAAAAATGTCTACTATATGCTAAAATCGAGTATGTGTGGCGGTCTTTCAATGGTTATGACTCGATTAGCAATTAAAGACCAAACATTTATCAGGAACAACCCATTAAAACCAGTAAAATCAGTTGTAGGCTTGGATTTTAATGCATTATACTTGTGGGCTCAATCTAAAGACATGCCTACTGGTTATTACGACCGCTGGATAATCAAGAAAAATAATAAATTTCACAAAATTAGCTCTTCTAGGCCTATTTCAGTAGAATACTAAGAATGTGAGAGTGAAAAAATAGGTCATCATATTCAGCATTTAGGTAACAATAAGGAAAAAACAATAGGCCCCGCCTGCTTACCTGTTGACGGATTTTGCGCTGATACACACACAGTATATGAATTTTACGGTTGTTATTATCACTGCCATAACTGCTTGGCAGGACAAAGAAACAAGAAAAAGGATCCTGCAGATGCACATGCATGGATTCAGACAAAAGAAGCCTACATACGATCACTGGGCTATAATGTAATTAGTATATGGGAATGTGAATGGCACTCTATTAGGAGGGAATATTTGAAATCTGTTCGCAAATTTTACTTCAAAGTCTGGATAAATGAAGCAGAAATGATCCAAGCAGTCTAAGATGGGTCAGTTTTTGGCTTTGCAAAAGTAGATATTTCTACTCCTGAAAATTTGAAACCCTTACTTGCCGATTTCCCGCCAATAATAAAACATGCAGAAATTGGCAGGGAGGATATTGGACCTCTGATGAAAGAGTATGCAGAGAAAAATGGGCTACTTACAAAACCTCGACATAATCTGATCAGTAGTTATTTTGGAAAAGAAATTCTGCTTTCCACAGAAATGATTAGATTTTGGTCCAACATGGCCTTGTACTGGAGAAACTTTATGAAGTTATTCAGTATGATAGATCAAAGCCATTTGAAAAATTTAGGGATACAGTCACCAAGCATAGACAAGAAGGTGATGAGGACCCTGAACTGGCCATGATCGCCGATACTTTCAAACTATTGGGCAACACTGGATATGGCAAAACACTAACAAATAAAGAGCAGCATGTAGATGTGTTTTATGCCGACTACGAAAAAGCAGCTGAAGCAAGTCTTAGCCCATATATTAAGAAAGTTAAATTCATAACAACGAACTGTTATGAAGTGCATATGTTCAAGAAGGAAATTGTTTTAGATTTGCCTATAATAATCGGTCTATCAGTCTATAATTGGGCAAAAATCCGAATGTTGGAGTTCTTTTATGATGTGCTGTTGAAATATTTTGACATTTCGGATTATCAGTGTATGCAGACAGACACTGACAGCATATACTTGGCACTATCTAAAGAAAATTTGTTGGATTTAGTGAAGCCTGAACTCAGGGAAGAGTTTGCGGAAATACATAAAAAGTGGTTTGTGACATCAAAAGCCACTAAACGAACTCCTGGTCTGCTGAAAGAGGAGTTTAAAGGAACAGCCATGTGCTGTTTAGCTGCAAAAACGTACATTGCTGTTGACGACTTGACAGGAAATATTAAAGTCAGCAGTAAAGGATTAATGAAAAAAATTAATCGGCTGACCTTCGATCAGTATACTGGTGTGTTGGATACTCAAACAGCACATGTAGGAAAAAATATTGGATTCAGGATGCAACCTGATAATCAGATGTGGACATACATTCAAGAGAAACAGGGGCTGCCGTATCTATACATTAAGAGAAAAGTCCTGTCTGACGGCATATCTACAGTCCCACTTGACATTTGAACACACAAAAAAATAAATTTTCAGGATTTTTTGCTCTTTCATGGCAATAGGGCGCCTAATATCCCTCTGAACCGGGCACGTGGTTAGGAGTTCTAGAGCCATGGTTAAATAGATATAAACTGAAAATGACCTACCATTGTGCCAACCTCCTCGTGGTGTAGGTCGGACATCGACAAATGGGCACAAAAACTTTTGTAAAATATGAAACAAAGTTTGTAAAGTTTAAAACATTTTTTGTAAAGTTTGGAACATAATTTATACGTTATAACATAGCAAGTTTGTAAAGTTTGGAACACAGTTTGTAAAGTTTGGAGTATAGTTTGTCAAATTTGGAACAAAAATTGGAATACAATAGGTTATAAATATAAGAACAAATACTTATCAAAAATGATGAAAAATGGAGAGCATTAACAAGCAATGGACTAATGTGAAAAGTCCTGCCTCATTTTCAGGAATGAACAAGTTGCAGCAAGTTTCAAAGAAATCACCAAGACTGATAAAATCTTTTCTACAAAAGCAGTTCACATATCAGTTGCATAAACCTATACAAAAGCGATTTCACAGACGAGCAATTATTGTATCTGGTCCAAACATATTGTGGGATATAGATTTGTTGGACTTGAGAGAGTTTCAGAATAGAAATTTTAGGAATCGATATATTTTAATGGCTGTTGATGTTTTCTCACGTAAAGCCTATGGACAGGCAATGACAAATAAGAGTGCTAGAGCAGCATCCCAGGCTTTTGAAAAAATTCTGCAACAAGCTGTTCCACAATCAATAAGAAGCGATCATGGTAATGAATTCAAAGGGGAATTCAATAGATTGCTGAAAGCTCACTCAATTAAGCATATATTAACAAGCAGCCCTGAAATAAAAGCAAATTTTGTAGAACGTTTCCATAGAACGTTTCGAGATAAATTGATGAAGTTTATGACATATTATTCTAATCAAAACTGGACTAGAGTGTATAAAAGCATTATTGAAAGTTATAATAGCACTCCTCATACTAGTCTCAATAAAATAGCCCCTAATGATGTGAATTCTGAAAATGTTGGTGATTTATTAACATTTATGCTAAGAAAAGGAAAAGAAATGTGCTACTGAGCAGCCATTAGATGTTGGTCAATTGGTGCGAATAACAACATTGAAAAAAGCTTCACAAAAGCCAGTAAACATACATTCACTGATGAATTATTTCGAATTAAAGAGGTATCAGACAGTTGCCCAAAAATGTATAAACTAGAAGATATCATGGGTGAGCCAATAACAGGGGCATTCTATGGAAAAGAATTACAAATAGTTGAACCTAAGGCTGAGCAACATAAGCGAATAGGTAAAATTATAAATAAGGGCAAAGGAGAGTATAAAGTGCATTTTAAAAATTGGCCAAAGAAATTTGATACAATTTTGTCAAAAGCAGAATTAAAATTCTATGAACAGCCAAAATGATTATGCACCACCCTTTTGCGTGTATTGTCTCTGGTCCCACAAAATCTGGTAAAACAACATTTGTGAAGCAGCTTATCGAAAATAGAGACAAAATCATTGATACAAAAATGAGCAAAATTTACTGGTGCTACAGCGAAGAACAGCCCCTATACTATAAAATAAAGAATGTTACCTTCATTAAAGGGTTACCCGACTTTAGGAAGATAGTCAAAGAAAAGAGTCATGCACCGCAACTATTGATTCTTGACGATCTAATGCATGAAAGTAAAGGAAATGCTCAAGTTATGCAATTGTTCACTAGAGGTTGTCATCATTGGAACATAAGTGTGATACAGATCGTGCAGAACTTATATTATGAGGGCCTTCGTACCTCGCGCATCAATTCAGATTATGTAGTCCTTTTCAAAAACCCTGCAGATCAGCTGCAATCACATATTTTATCACGCCAATTATATCCTAGCAATCCAAAATATTTTCTTGAAGCCTTTTCAGATGCTACATCTAAACCACATGGATACCTATTCATTGACTTGACACAAAATGCCAAGGATTTACACAGGTTGAAAACTGATATTTTGAGCAAGCGCCCTACAGTGTATGTGCCAAAATCTATAAATATGCAGTGCAATTTATCTGAAAGCTGTAAAAATGGCTCCTCATAGACTAAAACGAAACATTAGTTGCTTACATTTGCTGAGTGTTGCAAGAAAACCCCAACGGGATGCGCTTATAAATAAGGCAAGTAAAGATCAACTTTTATGCATTTGTGATTGCGCAAACAATTTTCTTAATGGCAACATCCCTTTTACTGATAAAGATATACAAAAGTTAAGAAGATACCAAAACGAAATACGATATTTAGCTAATAATAGGCGAGTAAATACAAGGTATAAAAAACGCTTAATTATTCAGAACGGTGGCTTTTTACCTCTTTTATTGACACCTATTCTATCAGTTGTAGGTAGTTTACTAGCAGACGCTATAAAATGAAGCATGCAGAGAAAATGATTTTGGTGCCAGCAGATATTGCTGAACAAAGTAAACCAGTGGATCAAGTATTAAACGCCATGGATCGGGAGATGTACAAAATATTGAATGACAAGCATTCATCATCAGGCTTGAAAATGATAAAATATAATCAAATTTTGAGCAAGTTTGGCCGATTGCAGGAACAGCGTAAGAAACCGTACGAACTAACTATTCTAGGTCCACAAAAATCAATTGAAAGCAAAGAAATTATAGCTGGTATTCCAAAAACCTTACAGCCAAATGCAAAACTGCTATTACAGCATATTAATGACGATCCTGGTATAGACATTGAACCATCGGGTGAGATTGTCATTGATGGGCAAAAAATATATGGATCAAATATTGTCGATTTAGTGCACGACTTCACTCGTGATCGTAAAACAGTACCTGCTCCAATTGGTGCAAAAGAGTTGGCTAGAGTCCTTAGACGTTCAAACGCCCCACTTGAGAGTATAGCTAATAGGAAACGCAAGAGCATAGTGGCCTCTGAAGGTGACTTTTCCTGGGATGAATAAAATCTATAAATAGAAAAAATATTGTAGAAATAGGAAAAACTAAAAATGCATATTCAATTCAATCCTGAAAACAGTGGCCTTTGGCTACAATATTACGCAGAACAGGCGGCACAAACAGGGTATGGCCTAGAAGGGTATAGAGGCGTACCATACCAGCGAGGTGGCGGGTTAGGGAGTTTCTTCAAATCATTATTTAGAATGGCTGTGCCTGTACTGAGATCAATTGGTAAAAGTGCGGGCAAGCATGCATTAGCGGCAGGAGCTAATATTGCATCTGATGTTGCGCAAGGAAAACCATTATTTCAGTCTGCCAAAGAACATTCAAAGCACGAGGCGGCGCAATTTTTAGATGAGGCATCAATGGCTATGTCTGGGGAAGGTTTAGGCAAGCGTCAAAAGTCTATAAATAGGAATAATGATGATGCATTTACTAAACTAATTCGAAAAATGGCTCTAATAGACGTAAAATCTATTCCAAGTACGAAATCTGAACTGGATCTTTTCACAGTTCCTCCTACACAGGTTGCCGTCAAAAGAGGATTTTGGGATGAAGTGCAGCCTATGCACCCTATAACAAATGAAGGACCATATGAATTTAGGATCCCACCCGATCCTCACTATATGCAAATGAACAGGAGTTATATATACATGGCACTAAGAATTAAAAAGCCAACGCTCGCAGCTGGAGCTGCAGTACCAAATTATGCGCCAATCAATCTTATAGGCAAAACATTCTTTAAGCAACTCAAGTGCTTTTTAGGCGGCCGATTAGTGTTTGACAGCTCCGATTTATATGCTTACAGATCATACTTTGAAACAGAATTAAATTATGGTTCTGATGCAAAACTGTCTCATCTTCAGTCTGCGCTGTATTTTCATGAAGGTGGGACTAATGTGGACACTGCAGATAATAAAGGGTTCAAAGAACGTGCGGCGTTGTTCAAAGATTCAAATATTGTGGAAGTATCTGCGCCTTTACACATTGACATGTTCTCACAAGACAGATATTTGCTGAATTTCACAGATTTTCGCCTAGAATTACACAGAAACAACAATAATTTTGTCCTTCAGTGCTTTGAAGATATTCCCCTAGAACTTAATGTTTTAGTAATGAAATTGTTTGTGCGGAAAGTAGAAGTTTTGGAAAGCGTAAGTTTAGCTCTGGAGCAAACAATGTTAGCATATACTGCAAAATATCCTATAAGACGGGTTGTCATGACAAACATGCACGTGTCCAACCCTTCAAGAGAAACGCCCAATTTTACATTATTTACCGGCCAGCTGCCAAGACGGCTGGTTTTTGCTTGTGTCGAAGGAAGTGCATTTCGAGGCAGTTTATCAAAATCGCCATTTAATTTCAGCCCATTTAGTGTTTATGATGTAAGAGTGACATGCGGAGGGCAAACTCATTCACTAAATGTATCATTCAAGCATAATAAGTTTATTCAGGGATTCAATCAGATGTACGATGCACTTGATATTGGTCATGATAATAAAGGCAATTTCATTAGCCGTAATGAGTTTAAGACGAGTCATTGCTTCTTTGTGTTTGACCTGACGCCCGATGCAGATGATAGTGGGCATTGGGATCTAGTGCGTGAAGGAACAACAAGTATAAATGTCAAGTTTGCGGATGATTTACCAGACTCTGGAGTAGAAATTATTATATATGCCGAATTCGATAATCTGATTATGATTGATAAAAATCGCAATACATTTCACGATTATAACGCTTGAAAATGAACACTCTTGAAATACTGAAAATTCTAGGCACTGATCCTGGTGTAAAGAGAATTTTACTGGGCGTCTTCCCTATTGATCGCCTTCCACCTATACCCCACTACCCTGCCGCACTAATAGTCAATTTGGATTTTAGTAATGAGCCGGGGTCACACTGGGTCGCCATGTTTTTCAGTCATAAGGCGCACTGTGATTACTTTGATAGCTATGGCCAGCAACCTTTTGAGCTCAGAGAATATATTGAGAAAAATGCTTCATCATACACGTATAATAATATGAGAGTTCAGGGACTTTTCTCTACATCATGCGGTCATATGTGTATCTACTTTCTACATTTTCGTGCAAAAGGCGTTTCATTCAAAAGAATTGTAAAATCTATGCACACGCCTGAAATCTATAAATACTTTGAGAAAATGTAAAGGAAACAAACATGGATCCTAAACAGTTTTACATGACGCTTCCGAGCAATTCTCAAGAATCAAATACTGCATCTACTTTTATTACAAAGCTGCCTAGACACATTGTGCTTAAAGGCGAGTGGGAAGTAGGGCTGGCCGAAATAATCTATGCAAACACTTGGCATAATATTGCCGAAGATCAGAACATGATACAGTTTTATGATTTGAAAAATAATACGCGAATAAAAATGCTGATTCCTCGAGCTAGGTACTTGACTATACACGATCTTGTGAAAACCATAAAAAGTGGTTTAAAAATAGTCAGTCTGAAAGAAAAAGTCAAGTATACAGAATATCTTGGCTTAAAGTATGATGAAAACAAGAAGTTTTGTCATTTGATTATCAATACTGAATATATTCAGAAGTGTAAAGTTGACCAAATATTTATTGTATATGCTAGGTTTTTTAGAAAGTCAACTTGATAACATCAATTACACTATTGCGCAAGAATTAAGTATAACTGCCCATCATTCTCCTGATATGCTAGGTGGAATGCATAATTTTTATGTATATTGCAATATAGTTGAGCCTCAAATTGTTGGAAACGTTTTTGCACCCCTCATGCAAGTCGTAAATATTGAAGGAAAGTACATGGACATTGAGAATCATTCATATATTACCCCGCATTATATACCTGTGCTGAAAAAATCCTTCAATACTATAGAAATTAACGTTAAAACGGATCAAAGTCAGCCAGCTCCTGTTGAATTTGGCAAAACCATTGTTAAGTTGCATTTTAAACTAACAAATTAATAGATTTACACAACTGTGTACAGGGGTAGGAAGAGTGGACCCCTGCTTCAGATTAGTTAATTTTTATCACCAAAACATGTGATGTATGCCCTCGGAATAATTCTTATCACTGCAGATAACACATCAACACGTCAAGCATGTTGGCGTCTTTCAGCAGTGGCGGCTCCCAGGGGCTCTCAGGCGGCTCCCATAACACGTCAAGCGTGTTTCAGCTGCTCCCATAACACATCAAGTGTGTTTAAGCGTATTTAACACATTAAGCTTGTTTTTATTCATTTTGTTAACACGTCACAACACAATGCGTTTAGTACACGTCAAGCGTGTTTTCCTGTTTTGCCTATCTTATAACACAGGATATGTTATAGCATGGGGGATGCCGGCTCCTTCCCCAGGGCCGCTTCACCAGGACTGCCTTCTGTATAGTACACCTCCATCACTCAGCAAATACGTCACAGTGCGTTTTGAACACGTCACAACAAGCGCTTTCCCATTTTGCTATCTTATAACATGGGCTGTCCTATAACGTTGTGTCCAGGGTAACAAGGCTAACTACTCTTTTTAATCCTATTGTAAAAAATTGCTTCGCTAGTCAACAAAATGCTCCAATAAATTTGTATCATAAAAAAGGTTTCGCCAATGCTCTTAATATAAATTCCAAACAGGCTGTGCGGACATAAAAGAAAGCCGCCAGTTGCAAAAAATGCTTAGCCAATGCGCTTATTATTAGCCGATGCGCGATATTACCAGCTGCAAAAAAATTGCTTCGCCAAAGCACAATATGCGTAACTTAGCCAATGCGCGATATTACGATTTTGTCACTTAGCGACCTAATTGCGCTCTGCTTATTATAATGTTTCAGAGCCCAACAAGCAGGTTAAAAAGTGGTACCCTTGTGTACAAAAGATAGGCGGCCTGTCCCCACGTTATAATACAGCGGTACCCTTGAAATGCGCGCGCGACCCCCCCTCCATACTACTAAAAGTATTGTTAGCTCCATATGAATGGTGTAACGCGGTCGGAACCGCATACCTTCCATTACGCGAGCAAAGTTTTACACGCACCGGTTTCATGGATCGTCCACTCTGTATCGTGAGCGTGGTACTAATTGAGACTACTCGGGCTCTTGCCTCTTGCTCACTTTCCGTGCTAATATTCGTTATAATTAAGGAACAATATAACATCAACTTCACGGGTTTAACATCAAAGTATCCATTTCAAATTGTGTAGTAGCACCTCTGCTACAATGGGCATAAATTTTGAGAATTTTGATAGGCTGCAGACAACGAAAATACCGCATTATTTTGATTTTCAATTGAGTTCAAATTTGATACAGTAGGAAGTCTTATATTCCTAAACAATTCATCAGGCGCAAACACAGCTTGTACCATACTTAAACAACCTTTCTTCTAAAAAATTGACTACATAGGGAGAAAAGCGATTTTTCCAATTTTTGATCTCGTTTCGATGCTTTGAAAAGCTGTAAAATCGATGTATGTACCTTGTAGAAAATTGTAGTGCAAACGTTACAGTATACTATCATGCACAAGTGAATTAGATTTCATCTACTTCCAATTGTTCACAAGAAAAATGATTTGTTTAAATGTAAATGTCATTTTGTACGTAAAACGATGTTATTTTTCAAGTTTTGACTAGTTTTTTTCGAATCTAGATTTTTTTGACATCTAATATCACCACTGTAATCAACGCAAAAAACTGCAAATAATATATTTGTCCAGATAAACGATCAATTTTTTCACCTGTGCCAAGTTCTGCCGCACTTACTAAAAGCGTGCCTTAAACACTAAAAAATTTTAGAAATCGATAGATTTTTAGCGTCTATAAAGTACATAGAAATATTTTCTTGGAGCGAAAGCTACGCTATTTAATTTTTACGAAAACCTCAAAGGAGGAATGAAGTGAGTTGAATTTAAAATTGTATGGAAATTAACAAACTAGAAGCATTAGAAAAGTCAAGAAAATGTATAAATAAAATTTTAAGAGTTAAAGAAATAAAAATTAAAAAAAGGAAAATCTGAAAAATTGGTGAATAATAAAGCAAAACTTAAAACTAACGATTTCTTACAGTAAAGTGACTCGTAAGGCATCACAATTTACTCAACAAGCGTAGAGAGAAGGAAGTGGCGGTGACATTCAATACATACATACATTCGAATAACATTTTGGCGGCCGCCTGTAATCTATATTTTCTAGAATTTTTCTTGTTTTCCATAATATTTTGGAAGGCGAGAGCATGAGCAGCACAGATGGGAGCTGAAAACTGTTAAACCCAGAATCCGGTATCGATAGACCCCCAGAATTTATTTTTTGGCATGTTTTTCTTGTGATTTTTGCTAGTTCTGCACCACCACTCAGACCCCTCAGAATTTGATCGCTGCCCGTATATCATGTTCAGTTTTTAGAAGCGTCAAAGTTGGGACTTTTGACGCATGCCTATTTTATGAGCGAAGGCGAATCAGACAAATATTTGGTTTCCCTTCAAATTCCCTAGTGCACGTCAATTTGTGTCAAAGATTGCTCTGGCACGCACACATGAGTGTGGGAAGGGGGCAGTTTGGGGTTATGCACCCCCCCAGAAGTTCGGATACCCCAGAAACCAAAAGAACCACCCCCAAATTCAACTTTTGATTTTTTTTGTTTTTTTTCTCAATTTTTTGATGCCAATGGATAGTGCTCGATAAAAAACTTCGCAAATGGTGTTTTTTCGCCATACAAACAACCATTTTTAAGATCATTTTTTTCGACTTTTAAAAAAACTCGCCTCCGCCTTCCCAGAATTTCGGTGGTGCCCAGCTATGCTGGCACGGCTAAGAATGCGTCGTTATCTCGTCAACTATTTTTGGCTGATGGGGGGGCGCCTCCTGGCCCTTCAATCCGACCCAGACTGAGTTTAGCGAAAATAAGAAAATAACACTTAACCAGTATCTTAATTAACAATTAATGAACATTTCTTTTGAATAATAACAATGTTAGCGTCGCGTGCTTCTGAAAATAGAAAACTCATTGGTAACTTTAGCATTTTGAGCGGAGTCAAGCCTATTCACGTGTAAAATAACAGTAATGTTGACACGCCAACGCCATTTGCAGCTTAGGGCTAAGGATCGGAACTAATTTCAGAAACATCACAAAGAGCTGAAATGGACTTCCTATATGATACGGGTGACAGGTTCCGGCTCTTTTTCTGACAGTCTAGTTTCCATATGACAACAGAACTTAGCTATTCAACTGCTTCTCGTATGACATGGACGTAACCAGGGGGTCAGGGGGTCTTTTGACCCTCCAAAATGGAACAATTATGGAAAGAATGCGAACGGGGGAATAAAGGGGGCAGCCAAAGCAGGTTTTTAGTGTATGTTTCATCTAGTAAACTGAAATGTTTTCCGGCGCTCCGCGCTGGATTTGTTGTTTATTTATAGATTTGTATTCTAACCCGTTAAAAATTGATAAAATTTGACTTGAATATGAAAAGCATGTCAATTTTTTCCGGCGCTTCGCACCGGATATACTGTTTATCCATATTCTTTGTCTTCTAGCCCGCTTAAAACTGCTCATTTGAGCTAGACAAGTAGAGCATGCCAAATTTTTTTTATTTATTTTGCTTTTCTTGGTAAAAAATAAAGGTTAAAAAGCTAGGAAATTATTTGTCGATTTAAGGTTGAGAAATCAGTTGTACAGCTATTTTAAATGATAGATGTGTTTCATAAGAGTGTGATGATGTGAAGTAATAACTTTTGAACTTTTTCTATTGCAATTTTTTTGGCCATTGCATAGAGCTTGTCGGGATAGGCTCAAAAATGGCTTTGTTTTTCTGCATCGCCTAATCTTAACGTCAAAGTTTTTATCTGACCGCCCCCCAAATAACATTCATGGTTACTTCCCTGTATGACAAGATTTTTGGATGCCTGCGCTAATATTAAATATAATTCAAGGACAATATAAAATCAACGTCAGGGATTTAACTTCAAAATATTCAATTCGCTTTGCGTACTAGCAGCATCTCTGCTACACATAATATACGTGTAGTTTTGAGCTTGTTAGGCTTTAAATCCCCCAACTCGTGTATAAACCTATGAAGCAGCTCTTAACACGCTATAATTTGAAGCGTCTTTTATGTTAGCTCACCTGTGTTGGCAGGCAGCTTATGTAGGCATCTTCGTGCTTTAGTCTCAATACATAAACATACTATGTATCACAGATGATGCATGCTGTTGAGATCGTTCGTACAAAATTATTCTCTATTTTAGCATCGAATAATTTGTCTCGTGCAAGTCTTCTTGTTTTACTGTTTATCAAGATTACGAAAATTTTCCTCTTTTGTTAGCTGACAGTCTCAAATTTAGATTTCATTTATCATAAACATATTATTTTACTCTGATCGAGTGAACAGATTTATCACGTTGAGAACTGTACCTACCTACGCGCCATGAAGTTTTGCCATTTTCTACATATCCAATATTTTCGAATTTATTGGCTGTTGAGTTATTGAAGGAAATAGTTTTGCATCATGTGGACCAAACCCTCTAATCTTTTACAATTTAGCCCTCTCGAAATAAGCGAGCGATTAGAAATGTTCTATCGAAGAGCTTTTCAATTTGAAGTGATGCATGAAAAAGAGCCGAAATATTTGGGTGCTAAAATTATCAAAGTCGAAAAGAGTTAACTACCAAATCGTTTTTACGATAAGCAAAATATTATACTTTGCACAATACCCAGTAGAATGTTTAGCGCACCATAGACGGCAAGTTTTTCAAAATTTTTACTTCAGCAGAATATATTTGAAGGACAAGCTATTATCTTTTGGAAAATTCGTTTTCTGAAGGAAGTAACTTTATAGTCCTAATGCGTTCGTAAGTCGTACAGATTAGCGGGTAAATGAAGATTAGGTTTTCCCGCAGCCGTTCCGATACTTCCTTATACATTTGAAGGAGATGGAATCTCAACTATTTTCAAAAGCAATCCAAAAATAGATTAAAACATTCGCAGTGCGAAGTAGATTTCGATTCTTTTCTTACTGAATCCTTTTAAGATCATTCTTGCTGCAATGCTTTTTGAGAAATTCAGGAATTTGTGACAATTTTAAGTGAATAAGGGCTTAGTCTAAATTTTCTTTTTGACTCTTTGGTGCGACTTTCGTGGTGGCGCAACTTTTACTTAAAAAAGCTTACTCTTTGATGTTACGCGTCTTGGCTAATACGGACGTTAAGACAAGTTGCGTTAAGCAGATACAAATGTCTTTGTCCGAATCGTGCAAAAATTTTGGCCAGTAGCCAGCGGTTTGTGCTTCACGGCGATTGCTTAATAGGCTATCCTCATCATGTTTAAACGCCGATGGCTTATTTGGTTCTGTCATCAACTTGTTCACTTTTTGACTGTATTTTGCGGTTTTTGGCACTAAGTAGTAGAAAAAATACATTCTTTGTGGTTTGAACAATGTACTAATGACTTGTTCAGATATTGTCAAATTAGCTAAGAAAGATGCACTAATGAAATAAAAAGGACGAAAAGTAGTTGAAATAGCGGGTTATTATTTCAAAAGATATGGACTATGAAAAATTCACCTATCGTACAACATATCATATGTATCTGCTAAAAATAGGGCGGCTTAAGCGAGGCTTGAACCTGACTTCAACTTTTCAACATACGTGGCAATTTCAAGCCTGGTTTAATCCGGCCTCGTATGACGTATGTTTCAATATTGAAGTCAAATTTGAGCCCGGCGCCTGAAGATACTGAGACTGTACCCTGACTCTAGGTGGGCAGCACAGAAATTCAAGAGCGAGGGGTGGGTTGTGAGCAAGAGTTTTTAAAGGTCAAAAAATTGTCTTAAAAATGCGATATGGCGAAAAACACCATTTTTCAACGTTTCTCATCGAGCACTATCCATTGGTATCAAAAAATTGTGAAAAAACGAGAAAAATTTTAAAAATTAAATTTTGGGGATCATTTTAGTTCTTGGGCGTTCAAACTTCCTAAGCCCACGTGTGGCCCTGACCTTGTCTATGCAACGCAAAATTCGAAGAACATTATGTGTCCTGTGGAAAAGACGGTGTCTTCAAGTTTATCACTTGAGTTTTCCTAGCTTGATAAAATGATGTAGGTACATTTTCTCCTTTTCAGCATTCAATTTACATGAGCTCTTAAAATTATCAGTCATGCACTATTGTATTTATACGCTACAGATATCTCGCTCCTTGCACTGTGTCCTGAATTCTTCAAAGCTAACCTGCTTGCGCATGTTTAGTGCCTTGCCGCACTTCTATCCCAGTTCAACTGAGGTCGTTGGGAATAGCATTCAGTTGAGGTTAGTAAACGAAATTATTTGTCATTTTCTCTGACTTATTTTGATCAATTCTTCTAAAGAATAAACTGGTGTATCACTAATTTTATAACTTTAAGCAACACCCACACTTGGCATAGGGGTTGAACCCATAGAATCCGGTAGACCTTCTAAGAATCGATACGCCTTCAGAATTAAATTTTCGCGATGTTTTTGGGATGATAGCCGGTTTACATCGCCCAGACGCCCAGAAATCGGTCATTGCCCATGTATGGTCACAACCATACGTGGGCAACAAGAAAATTCTGGGGAGTGCAAGATTTTTTAAAGGTCAAAAAATGGCCTTAAAAATGGTGGTATGGCGAAGAAAACACCATTTTACGACGTTTCTCCTCGATCATTATCCATTGGCATCGAAACAATCGCGAAAAAATCAAAAAACTTTTCGAAAATTGAATTCTGGGGGGGGGGTATTTTGGTTTCTGGGGGATATTTTGGTTTCTTGTGGGGGAGGTGCATACTCCCAAACCCAACGCCCAGGTGTGGCCAGGCCACAACTACCTTCTGTAGGCCGCAGAACGTAGTTCGATTTTTTGCTGCTTAGAGAAAGTCTGATTTTTAGCATTTTCTTATGATTTGTTGTACGCATAGGTGACTTTTCCTATCCCCTTTCATGCCTCTAGTAGTCCACTATTCCAAGTTTATTTATTTGTCCTTTTTTTCGTCAGAGCAGTTTTCTTTGCAAAGTCTTACTTTTAATTTGCAAGATTCGAGTAAATCAGTCAGTAAACACCTACGTTTGCATGCCACAATAATGACAGTAGTCCAAGAAAGAGGAAAACGAGATTGTTCTAAGCATCAGCATTATCTATTTCAAATAAGACAACTTTACCTTATTTAAGAAGATAAAATCTTTTGGCGCAAGCTTTACGCAACTACAGGGTGCAAAGAACACTTGCAGTCATATCCGTAATCTTGACCTTACGTGAAGCATTTTGAAAAAATTAAGCTTTCGCAACGCTCTTCATCTTATGTTGATTTTTACTGTAAACTTTGCACAACTACTAAGTGTAAAGAAAATATACAATAAGATTCGTCATCCTGACCCTAAAGAAAATATTTTGAAAAAAATTCGTTTTGCAAGGCTCTACAAGAAAAACAAATTTGTAGTGTAAACTTTACGCATCGACAATAAATGAACTACTACCGGGTATTGAGCAAGCTAACAGTCGAATACGTTATTCTGAGGGTTATAGAGAACATTTATAATTAATTGAGCTTTCACAATGCTCTAGAATTGAAATTAATTTCTATGGGAATTTGGCAGAAAAAAACAATACAGAAACGTGTTTTACATACCCTCCGATTTTTGACTTCACACCTCCTAAAATAGGAAAACGGAAAAAAACTGAAGTTAACGAACAGAAAAGAGGCAAAAACATATTTTTCTACCATTTATATGCAAACTTTAGATATCTGAACCTAACTCCACATTGAGCGTAATGGAATTCGGATCGTGCCAGTTTGTAATCGTATCACTATGCGGCACCGAAACAATAGGCGGGGGAGTGCAAGCTTTTTCAAAGGTAACGTTTCTAATCAATTACTATCCAGTGGCGCGAAAAAACATAAAAAATTTAAAAAAATTGAAGTTAAGGAGAAAGATATTTTGGTTTTTTAGGGGCAGGGGAGTGTATTTTGGTTTCTGGGGGGTGCATATCATACCTGGACGTGGGGGAGGTTGAGGAATATGTCCCCCTAAAAATCAAAATACTCCCCCAAAACCAGATTACCCCCCAAAATTCAATTTTTGAAATTTTTTTCGTTTTTTCCGCAATTTTTTCATACTAATGGATAGTTCTCGATGAGAAACGTTGAAAAAAGGTGTTTTTTCGCCACAACACCATTTTTAGGGGGCGCTTTTTGACTTTTGAAAAAATGTTGCACCCGCTTCCCCCTCCCAGAGCTTTGGTGCTCCCCCAACCCCCCTCATCCCTAACGCCCAGGTGTGCCTAAAACCGCAGTACGTTTATGTGTAAAAAACTTTTATTCCGCACGCAATTTGAGGTACTGACTATTCAAAAAAGGGAATGAAAAGTGTTTTCCGCCCAATTTTACACCCCTGACTCAATATTGGGCTTTTTTCAAACGCGGTTTGCGGCAAAATTTAGCCCCTGAAACGCAATTTATTTTTATTCGATTTAAGTTGCACCGACTTTCAGTGTTGTAGCGAATGTCATTAGGTACTTAGCAATTTATACTTGCATTGTGTATGTATTAAACTAGGAAAAATCTACCTAAAGTCGCAAAATCTGCTATCAGACTTTCTCTAAGCAACCCTAAAAATCGAAGTATATTCTGCGGCCTCTAAAAAAGTGTCTTTTTTAATAATGTTCGAAGTTTCAGATAAGAGTGTACGAAATCTATCACGGTTACTTTTTTGAATTGCTGGCAGCTAATTGATAGAAAACTAAGAGGTATTGTATTTAAAGTTGTCTTATTTTGTTATGAGTATTATAGCAAGCAAAGCAGGGGCCGATTGATTAGTGCACACAATCGTTTCGGCATGCTAGTGTATCTACATTTAGTCTGTTTCAAGTCAACTTACGCGTTTCCGACTGTTTTAAACCAACCATGTCTCCAATTGTCTTCGATATTTGCTATTTCATTCAATTGGCTTAGAAGACTGTTAGTTTACTCAATATCATTTCCCATAGCTACTGCATAGCTAACGTGCTGCTTTTTCAATCATTTTTATAGTTAAATATTTATTTTAATCTGTTGGCCACAGAATATACATCGATTTTTAGCGTTGCTTAGAAAAGTCTGATTTTTAGCAGATTTTGCGACTTTAGGTAGATCTTTCCTAGTCCCCTCCTTTTACATCCTTAATAATCCACAATTCCAAGTATATTCATCTTTTTTGTTCCATCAGAGCATTTTTCTTTGCTAGTACCCCACTTTTAATTAGTATGATTTGAGTACATCAGTCAGTAAACACATACAGTAACATGCCACAATAATGACAGCAGTCCAAGAACACGGAAAACAATACTGTTCTTAACATTAGCATTATCCTTTTCAAACAAGACAACCTTACATTATTTTAAGAGATCAAAGTTTTTCAGCATTAACTTTACGCAAATATCAAGTGTAAGGAACACTAACGCTCAGATTTGGAGGTAAAATAAATTTGTAGTATAAACTACATTTTAACAACAAATGATTAGTGCAAACTTCACACAACTACTAGGTGAAGAGAAAACTGACAGTCAGATTCTCAATTCTGATTTAACGCAGAACATTTTGAAAAAAATTGAGCTTCCGCAAGGCTCTAGAACAAGAGTTAATATGCAGTGTAAACTTTACACAACCACAGAGTTTAAAGAAAATTTCAGTCGGATTCGTAATTCTGATAATACGATCAACATTTATGAAAAAATTAAGTTTCCACAATGGCCCAAGGACGAATAAATATCAGATGTGTAAACGTAGACTCAAGCTACGTTCACTTCGCTTACTTAACCCGAATCTCAAGCTTATGCGCTCACACGTGGGTTCTCGCCCTTTTTAGGAGGTCGATCACCAGCCGGCGATTTGGGGGTAAGCGGCCCGGCCTATTCAAGGTAGCCCGGCCCTCTACGCACGCACCTAGTGAAACTTACTTACTTAACCCCTTTGAGATTAAGTACCTAATTAGAGTAAGTTCCCTGGAAACTAATTGAGGGCTAAAAAAGATTATTATTCAACTTGTTTTTGACCGAATTCCGGTGCTTGAAAATATTAAGGGTTCCTAAGTATAGTGTAGCACAAGGACAGAATTCAACAGCACGGAAATTCAACCGAGCCCAGCATCGTTGATTAAATAATTAATTTTTACAATATTTTTTGGACAGAAAAATTATGAAGCAATTAAAAAGGATACATGCTGCCGACTGTCGTGTTACGCTAATCGGGTAAAATCAAACAATGTTATTAAACAAGGGCACAAAGCCCTGCCAAAGGCATACAACTGATGCCAATTGGCACAAACACGAATGATTAAAAATAAAGCGTACGGCGAAAAGAAGCGTGCACACTACGCCGGAAAACTAACAGACGAGTTCTGCAGCCAAGCAGATAAAAAGGCACGTACGGAGTCTGCTCCACACCTGGGCGTGGGGGGGGTTTGGGGGGTATGCATCCCCCCAGAAACCAAAATACCCCCCCAGAAATCAAAATACCCCCCCCCCAGAATTCAACTTTTGAAAATTTTTTCGTCTTTTTTCGCAATTTTTTGATGCCAATGGATAGTGCTTGATGAGAAACGTCGAAAAATGGTGTTTTTATCGCCATACCACCATTTTTAAGGCCATTTTTCGACCTTCAAAAAATCTTGCACACCCCCCCCAGAATTTTAGAATTTTCTTGCTGCCCACGTATGGTCTGCTCACGTAAGGCGACGAGAAGAAAAAAATGATACGCTCAGCGCGGAAGCTGGCGGAGAGGCTCCCAGGCTCAAAAACTGATTGTAAAATGTAAAATCTTAAAGTTCCGTCAAAAGTGCGCTCGCACGCAGTTTTAACTGACGCGCAAAAAGAGGCGTAACAACACGAACCAAGAGATATGAAAAGGATCTATGAATACGACAATAGGCCTATGGGCAAAAGCTTACGGTAAAGGTACGTACAAACGAGACAGGCACAAATATGAGACACACACATATGATCTTTCAACACAAGTAAGATATGATAACACACATATCAGTGCGTACTCAAGTCGCATTAAGCCCGAGTGCCCATTTTCCTATCCCGGATTTTGATTGAAAATATGTGTGGGAATGGAATGAAAAATATGATAATTTTTAGGGGGTGGTGGTCCCGGGCGACCCACTTAAGCGTTGCGCTTAACGGTCGTGTACGTGCGAATGGAAATTGAGCACAAGAATGTACATCTGGGGCAATCAATCGGTTTTTTCATCTGTCTCAAAAAAAAACCCAAACTGATTTTTTTCCCAAAAAGTTTTTCAGTGTAAAGTTTACAAACATAAGTTTGGCACATACAAACGTACTACAATCAAAGGGCTACAAATTGGCCCAAACCGAATTTATTTACACTCAATGAGGCGTTAGGTTCAGATTTTTAAAAATTATATTTTTGTTCGCCACTTTCTTCTGTTCAGAAGTCGGGAGAGGTCGGATAGGATAAAAAATAAAGTACTTTCTAAGGGGTGGCGAACAAGAATATGAAGTGAAGAAGTCGGGAGAGGTCGAATAGGATAAAAATAAAGTACTTTTTAAAGGGGTGGCGAACAAAAATATGGACAAACACGTATTTTTCACTGTCCACCACATTGTAAACTTTAAAAATCTGAACCGATCGCACTATTGAGTGTAAATAAATTCGGTTTGGGCCAGTTTGTAGCCCTTTGATTGAAGTACGTTTGTATGTGCAAAACTTATGTTCTGCAAAATATTTGATATGATTTACCAATTAAATACGAAAAAACCCATTTTTTCGCCCATTTTACTCCTCAGATTTTGAACTTTACACCCCTATGAACAACTCAATATTACATTTTTTTGAACGCGGTTTGCATTGACGTGTAGCCCTTGAAAGTTACTTTATTTTTGTATATTTAAATTATCTTATCTCATAACTGAAAAAGTTGGCAGAGAAACCTTTGACAGAATCTGTTTTTTTACTCATCCACTAGAGTGTAAAGTTTAAACCCCTGGTACTGTGTATTGATTGTAGAAAAGTTTGAAGGTCAGATTAGTTATTCTGACCTCACAGAGAACATTTTTAAAAAAATTCATCATCCACGACGCTCTGGACGAAAAAAATTTTTGCAGTGTAAAGTTTACACCTGCACTAATAACGTAATATTGATTGTAAAGAAACAAAATAAATTTTGACGTGTAGTGCTTAAGACGAGGCAGATCTTAAAGGTAGTTACCACGCTCTTTCTACTAAGTGAAGAATATGGCAGGGAAAAAATATTTTTTTGTCTCAGACTCTTTACAATAAACCGCCTCTAAATTCGAAAATATTATTTTTTAAGGAAAAATAAAAAAAGTTTCCCCTAGATTGTATAACCGTCTACCTTTCGAAACCAATCAGACTGCATAGAATGTAAAACTGAGTTAGATATGCTCTTGCACATGAAAACAGTAAAAACCCGTCTAATTTACACTCCTGTGGAACAACCATTGAGTGTAAAGAAATTTTTAAGACCATATTCGTAACCTACAGATTAGGGAAAACATTTTAAAAAATATCATCATCCACGACGCTATTGGCGGATAAATTTTTTCAGTGTAAAGTTTACACTTGCACTAATAACGCAATATTGATTGTAAAGAAACTAAATAAATTTTGACGTGTAGCGCTTAAGACGAGGCACATTTTAAAGGTAGTTACCACGTTCTGTCTACCAAGTGGAGAATGTGGCAGGAAAAAATATTTTTTTGTCCCAGACTCTTTACAATAAACCGCCTCTAAATTCGAAAATATTACTTTAAAAAACATTAAAAAGATCCCCCCTAGATTTTTTAACCGTCTACCTTTTGAAACCAATCAGACTGCATATAATGTAAAATGAGTTAGATATGCTCGTGCACAAGAAAACAGTAAACAACCGTCTATTTTACACTCCTGTGCAACAACCAATGAGTGTAAAGAAATTTTAAGACCAGATTCGTAACCTACTAATTAGGGAAAACATTTTTAAAAAAATTGGTCCTTCGCAAATTATTTGAATTTGTGGTGTAAACTTTACACACTCATGACGCGCTCGGTATTGAGTGTAAACAAGAAAAAAAGGGGCACTAAGTTTTTTATTATCTACCTTTCAAAAAAAACCGCACCTCTCAGATGTGTGCCGTTATAGCTGTGAGGGGGGACATATGTTGGGGGTACCCAAGTATATTATAGGTACGCGCTAACGCGATATATATATATATATATATATATATATATATATATATATATATATATATATATATATATATATATATATATATATATATATATATATATATATATATATATATATATATATATATATATATATATATATATATATATATATATATATATATGTGTGTGCAGCATTTCAGTGAGAGGAGCTGCATCGAAATCACCTGATTCGTGAATTGTTTTTAGCATTTTGCACAAAAGAATTTAAAAAGTTTGTTCGGACAACGTTTTACATTTTATAAAACATCAATTATTTTAATGTCGTGCTACCTTGGATTCTAGAGATCGCATTGGTCTAGAACATGTGCGCAAAGATTAGGGCACAAAATCACCGAAATTCCATTTAGTTCTATTTTCGATGGTGAACCAAAGCATTTACTTGTACTAAGGCGCTAAATGCATACCTATTTTTTTACTATATTTTGTTCAGTTCACTCAATTTTTCAAATTTTCTGAAATGTTTTAAGTGTTACGTTCAAGAAAGAAGGAGTACCGTCTGAAAAATCGAAAAATAGTGTTCTTGACGCGTACTCATGCTTTTAAACACCAGAAAGCTAATTTTTCAAAATTTTAGGGGCTGTCCTTAGGAATTTCAGTACACCCCCATCCGTGAATGATGTGTTTTTTAACGCATAAAGGAATAAAAATATTTAATCTCATTTCTACTTATAGATTTGAATAGTCACATTCACAAAACCTGATTAGCTGACAAAAGATGCTCGAAAGTCTTTTAGTAGGGAATGCTCTCAATTTAAGTGAATCAATTAATTTTGTCGGAGATGGTGGATTTACTTATTATTTTGATAATTTAATCAACAATGACGTCGGAATCAGCCCAGCCACTAATCCGACATTCTTTGTTTACTTCTTCCTGGGTGCGCTTCGAACTCTGCCGAGCAATTTGGAGCTCGTCCAAAAGATCAATTTAAAATCAATGTATCATTGGCACAATGGAAACACACTGAAATTCGCGTATGTTCGACAAGACGAAAATGACTTGAAGTGCTTGAACTGCACAATTGTATCTCTACGCGTTCTTAGTTTTACGAATGGACCATTTGACGACAATCTCTCATTGTATTCGTTCAATGATAAGGAATTATATACAATTTTGAAATTATATCAAGACACTTTGGGATATACAGAGTTTGTGGTTGATCAGAAGATCTTTCTGACCTGGGCCGCAATATCGGAGCTTGGCTATTTAAAAATGTATAGGTATTGGTTCAAGACAAATGAGATAATTTTAAATCAGCTTCTGTTTAATGCCAAAAGGGTGCCTTTGGATCTGCTTGATGATTCAGCAGCTGATTTTGAATCGATAATTTTTTCCACTAATGCGACTGATCTTAGTCTACTAACTTCATTAACAACTCTGAACATGATTACTAACGTCGATTCATTTCAAGATGCTGCTTATAATGTATTAGATATTCTTCAAGAATATTTCAAAGCAATTCGTATTTCTACTTTTGATACTGACAATGATATGCTATTGTCCTTTATGGGATTCGTATCAGGATCACTGTTCCTGAATTTCAGAGACGGTTATAGTATGGCAATCAAAGTGCTTGCATCACCGGTTCAATCTAATTCAGTGGAACTGCATATGGTTCATGAAAGCGCACCTGCCAATGCTCGTTATATGCCAATCGTAATGTGTGTCGGTTGTTCAGAATTCTCAGATTCTCAATTTTATACTATATCCAATGACTACGTCGCGGCAAATTTGTACTCATATCAAGGAAATATAATAGTTAAATTGAGTGTCAGACCCTTCAAACATTGTTTTATTGAAATTCTAGTGGAATCTTTTATAGAGCAAGCAGGACGCTTGCTGATTCATAATTTGATTTATGAATTAGAGCGGAAGATTTACAATAATAGGCGATATACTGTAGGACTAGATTACCATTCATTTTTTATGCACTGCCTAGGTCGATGGATAACAGTGCAACATCATTCATTGGAACAACGGCAAGCAATGCTGCTCAACACAGTCATCGGTGGTGTTCCACTTCTAATATGGAGCGTATATGGGAACAACCTTGTGCTTGGTATTTTTCACATTGGAGACTAAGCAGCTCGCGAATGATGCAGGAGTGAAACTTTCATCGATTTTGGGAAACTTCACGTTTTGTTCAGTTTTTTTATCACCCGTTACGCCTGACGCAATTGTTGAATTGAAATACTTTTCAGATTATCAGGTATCAGCACTAAATAACGTCCTCCAGGTTGGAGATACTATTAGAATCAATAATGACATTAACATTGAAAATATTATAAAATATTTTCACACTAAAGCAGGCCAAAACTTTTGAAATAGTTATGCGTAATTTGAACCCAATTATTACTCAATGTCAGACTAACGAATGTATGAAATGCTTTTTAATTGGAATGTTTGGAAGACATTTCAACATATGGACATCTTTGATTGAGGACTGGGCACTTCTTTTACTGACCCACAGCAAAAGAAGCCTTTATCTGTACAAAACGGCAAGCCGACCTTGCTTGGAAATAATGCTGATATTGACAGATGATCCATCGATTGGACAGTTAGGAAAACTGCGCGTTTTACGGGAGCGATTAAGGACTTTGGCATTGATAGACGTTTTGCAAATAAAATCGGATGTTCAAGTTGAGTATGTGGCTATAACCTATTGGCCTTTGATGACATTGCTGGGATTCATAAAAATGCATTGGCCTTATGAAAATACGACGCATAACCTCATAGCCCAGTGAAGAATTAGCTCTTAATTGCTTTGTCGTATTTTTTACTTATATTTCACATAAATAAAAGATCCCATCCTTGACAGTTATTGAACTAAACCAATTTTTATTTTTAAGCTTTTCTCAAGAAATATTATGCCACACCAAAACAAGCTATCGTACTATTTCACATTATTAATGAATGTTTTTATTATTATTATTATTACAAATAATCTATCATTTTTTAAATAATATGTTCACAATTTTTAATATTAAAAATAATATCATCAATACTATTAATATGATTATATTATTAATATTATTATTATTATTATTATTATTATTATTATTATTATTATTATTATTATTATTATTATTAATAATATTATTAATATTATTATTATTATTATTATTATTATTATTATTATTATTATTATTATTATTATTATTATTATTATTATATTAATTATTATTTTTTCAATTATTCTTCAATATTATTATTATTATTAATATTATTATTAATATTATTATCATTATTATTATTATCATTATTATATATTATTATGTATTAGTTATGCCTGAAAAGATCCTTGTATAAAAAAAGCATTTAAAGTGCTCTTGCTTAATGTATCACAAAATGATACACAATGGAGAATAATAAGTTTTGATGTCGATGCATACATCTGAATAAGTCGTAGGTCTTAGTCAAATATTCTAAATCCGACATTTTATTCTTTTCGTGGATTCCTTAGATTTTATACTATTTTTTGTAGTTTTTAAATTAAGTAAACGAAACACCGAAGCAAAAGTTCTGAAAGTACCTTCAGTGGTAATAAGAAATTAAAATTAAGAAGGGGAAATTAGCTGAGCAGATACTTATAGTATGTTTCACAAAACTTCGCATATAACTTTTAAGAATTTTCATCGACAGTAAGCCTAAGGTTACGATAATTATATATTAGATCAGTGCTATAATCTCGATCTGCCAGCCTATTGTTGGAGACATTATAAAATTCATACCCAAACTTGAGTTAAACAGACAGTAGTTCATTTTAATATTAACCCTTCAAACAAAGAAATATAAACTTTTTTATAACCTAATAAAATAACTGATTTTTTTATAGAATCAACTTCAATTATTTATGAATTTTCAGCCGCTTCACGATTATTAGGAAATTGCGGCGTATAATTTAGAAGACGATAAAGTCTTGTCACACAAAGGAATTTAAAAACCAATTTTGAGTCAGTTTGCGGTGTTTCGGTGTAAAGTTAAGTGAAGAAAACGTTTTTTAAATCAATTTTTTTTGCTTGATTTCGAACACAATTTCGAAATCGCTCGATGTTAAAGGCACGAAGTGCGCACATGGCTCAAAATTAAATTTTCCATTTAAAACCAATTTAATAAATTCGTCACTTAAATGGTTTTACACAACTTCTCATTGCTACGGATTAATTTAAACAATATTGCCACTTTTAGAAAAACATAATACATGCATTTTCATTTTATAACGAAATGAAAAAATAAAGTTTATTATTGATGAGCTGAAAACGATTATTTTGAAACGATGTTAATAAAACACTGCATTACTAGTAATTTAGCCTTGGCTAATAGGCCAAGCCAATTGAAAAATTCACAATCGCGCCAACAGATTTTTTCGATGACAGACCCTCCTTCCTGATTTCACCGTTGACAAGTTTTTGTATACAGGGCCGCCCTATGTCTACTAAGAATCAACATAGGACGGGTGTATTTGCCTTCGAGAGTTACTTAGGTACATAGGTACTTAAGTCTACGCTTAGCGCTGGTCCCAATCGCGCAGCTTGGGATCGCTTTCGATCTTTGGACCCTTACAGACCCTACGGCTTCGATCCCCTCAGCCCTAATATTGCTGGCTGCTTCTGGTCGGGTGATCTCAGCAGCTACGCCCTAAGACCTAAGGCTACTTACCTAATCTCGGAATTTGCCGCAGAGGTCAGTTGACCTATCTCAAAGCTCAAGTTGAAAATTTAACTTCTTTTCAAGGTTCGATTCTAACATAAACGTTTTTGGTTCCTAATACGTGTAGCACAATAAACTTTGAAAACAACAACATTGAGCTCTACACTGATCAATCATCCCTAAAGATTAAATAATATTTTTGATTAATTTTTGGTTTAAGAAAAGATTTAAGACTTTCGGATAAAAGTAGCAATCACACGGAAATTACCTATCCTTCCACTCGGATGAGTTGAAATCCTCGACGTGGGCAATAACCGACCTAACCCTCGGTATAACCAAAAACCCCTGGGTAGGTTTTTCTCTAATTTATTTCGAACGAAGAATCCACGGCCTGTAGCCGGACAACCAAATAACGCAGAAAGAAAAACGAAAACGTACGGACTATATACACGTACGGTGGCCAACCCGACTGCCAACAACACTCTCTAACTACATTGGCCTCAAGAGACCATTACAGTAAAATAAACAAAGATCAAATTAACGTAATACTGATACACTTTTATCTCAGATCGAATGTTATCGATTACACAAGCGGTATGCATGAAACAATTACTATTATCATATGCTTAACTCTATGCTACCGGACAAGTATCTAAATGTTTTTTATTATTGAAAATTGGGGAAAAAGTGGGAAGACCGAAGGCATAGCCCACAGTACACTATCGTAGATAGCTACTAGTATTGGCTATGTGATGGCTACCGCGAACTGCTAAGGCAAGTTCGCCTATACGTGTAACTCTCGCAGTTACATTTTTATGCTGATAATATCACGAATAGTACGTGATCAACGTAATCGAAGTAATGTATCCTTCATTTTTAACGTAAAATGCAGCTGAGAGTAAGTCTGAAAGGACTAGTGAGTTACGAGCATATGTGGGCAGCACCGAAATTCTGGGGGGGGGTTGAAAAAAGTTCTGGAAGGGGTGAAAAATGTTCAGAGGTCAAAAAATGGTCTTAAAAGTGGTCGTATGGCTAAAAACCACCATTTTTCGACGTTCCTCATTGAGCACTCACTATCCAATAGCATCAAAAAATCGCTGAAAAAAATATAAAAAAAATTTCAAAATTGAATTCTGGGGGTATTCTGATTTCTGGGGGGGTATTTTAACTTCTGGGGGGATGCATACCCCTTAAACCCCCCACCACGCCCACGTGTGGTTACGAGTAATACTATGAACTAAATCGAGCAAGAGGTTGAGTTGAGACCCAGCTCAAATTGAAATAAAATTTTTCGATTTATTAAACAATAATGTAAAGATTTGATTGAATGAGCCAAAACAAAATAAAATTCGAATACTCATTTTCTAAAGTCTATTAAAATGTCTAAACTGCCAACTTATTCCGACCCCGACCTCAAAAAACCATCGATTACTATCGAAAGAGCCCAGCAGAGAATAAAAAATTAAGCGAATTTTTATTACTTTCTTTACTGAAGCAAAAAAGCAAAAAAACATCAGGACTGCATTTCTCTTAGTTGAAAAACCTTTAATTATTCAGACAAATGAGTAAAACCAACATAATTGATAAATATAGAGAACCAGGAGGAAATCAGAATTTATCATTACTGAAAAATTTTTTTAAAATCGGAAAATGTATATTAGTACAAAAAATTATGTTCATTCATACCTATAAAAGCAAGATACGCGATAAAGCATTTATAGAAGAAATCTTTTATCCACAGATTAAATTTGTCCTGTGAAGCATTAAATTCTGAACATCTTAATCAATTGAGTTAAAAAAATTAGTTGAATTAAATAGTATTATTGGAAGTTTGCTCTAGCTGGCTCAATAAACGTAAGAGTATAACAAAATTTAGCTAGCAGCTTAACACAATTTGATTTATTATTATTATTATGTTATCATGAAATTTATTCAATCTGAATTTCGCGACTATATAAAAAATTGGAATTAGCAATTAAATCAAATAAATTAGCTTGCCTCGTCTCTTCCTTAAGACAATAAATGGACACATAATTAGAAGTTAAGACTTACGTATATAACTATTTTCATTAGAATAAATAGTTTCTTGAATTTCGACCACGAATTAAGCAAATTGACTATAGCAATCAAAACTTCGATAAATCGATGGAAATGACCGAAATAAAGAATTTAGTGCACATTAAATACGAAAGGACGTCGTGTCAAAAAAATTTTGAGATCTAATACAGTAGGTTAAAAATAAACAAAAAAAATAGCTCGTCATGCTAAAAGCATGCAATGATAAAGTCGAATACTGAAATATACAAAAACTCAGTCAGCTCAGGAAACCCCATAAAACCCCCAATTTTTTTAAAAAACCCTAAAATACCCAACTTTTTGATTGGCCATTTCTTGCGTTATTCAAATAAAAATCGTCAGGGGGCACATTGACGTAAATTTTTCAAAATTTTTCTCGTCTTTCTTTGCATCTTTTTTCCAATTGTTCGTTGCGTTTGAGAGGCAGTCTAGTTCCTCTGTGATGACCTCGTGTGTTTATAAGCTCTTTCAAGTGTTTTTTGTGTGTTTTTCTGTATATACTCCTGCTTACTTATCATTTCACTTAGACTCTTAGGCCTAAAAAAACCCGTAATTTCTCATAATATAATTTTACGTACTTTTTTATATACATTTGTACTATTTCTCTCGACTTTTTGTTTCTTTAATACTAACAGCATACCTCACTTCTTCCTCCTTCTTTTCATTACTTCTTGTGTTAAATTTTTCTTTTTTAATCTATTTACATTTTTTGTTTATTTTTCTTTTTTTGTCATTCTTGTCATATAGATGATTTTCTATTATTTCAAGCAGATGTGCGAAGTTTTAAATCAGAGACATATTCTAAATACAATCCAGGCAATTTCAAAATGATAATTTTTTTAAAAAATTTGGGAAAATTAAAGAAATAAGATTCTACCAAATTAATTTAAAAAATTGATAATTTTATTCATTTTAAAAATTTAACATAGTTAAAAATTTATGTCACATTAAAATTTGATAAAAAGTAAAAAAAACATTAAATTGATATCTTACGTTATTACTCATTAATGATCTATTGCTTAATACCGCTCTTAATTTAAAATGCACAGTTACTAAATACACTGACTATTGCCTTTTAAATACTTGATTAAATTCATATCAATAATGAAGAAATGAATTGCGAAACTGTTGAAATTGAAGGCAAATAACTAAAAAGATAGAAACAAGGATGCAGTGTCAATCCGAAATATAACGACAGTGCAAGATCATTTGAGTAAAATTTATCAAATCAATTGTCTGAAATAAGACTGAAAGAAATCGACAAAAAGACATTAGAAAAACTAGACGTAAAAATAAAAATGTTTGAGAAAATGTAAATCCGTGATGATTTTATGTGTAAATCAATGAGAAGCGTAAACTTGTGATAAAAACGTATAAACCTGCTCCAGAGACTTGCTGTCGATTGATCTCTAGCAGCTATCACCGACTACCACACCTGGGCGTGGCGGAGTTTGGGGTATGCACCCTCCCTCAGAAACCAAAACACCTTCCCTAGAATTCAATTTTTGAAAATTTCTTTGTTTTTTTCGACATTTTTGGAAAATCTTGCACCCCTAAAATTTTAGTATCGCCCACCTATGCCGACAACTTTTATCCGAAGCACATCAAACTACAAAAGTGTTTGAAATTCTTTCTTTCGTCATTCTATGAGACTTAAAAATCAAATGATTCCTATGAACGATCATGAAATTTCGGAAAATCGAAAAGAATGACGGAGATTATATCAATCGAATGCGTTTCGACAGAATTTAAAATAAGTGTAAAGCGATCATTAGACAAATTTTCACGGCAAGATTTGAATAGTACAGGACGATTTTCGAAAATTTTTGAGGATTTCGAAGTTCATAGATTTATGTACTTCGGCAGTACTTTATCGTTATTTTCGTCTGAGAATGTTGAATGCGTTTACACTATAAGCCAAAATAAACACTCGCTTTTGAAACTATCAAAATTATAATCGAGATACGCAAAATAAAAGATAACTTTCAATAGATTCATACAAAATCACGAAATAGATGGCAATAAATTACATGATATGTCTGTTTCTAAAGCATTGTATGGCATCCAAATAAACTTCGTCCTTATTTTGTATGATAAGAGAACTTACCAACCAAGTGAGAATCTTGTTGGAGAAAATTGTGACGCTAAATACGATTAAATGAAACTGGATTAAAGACTAATAAAATTAGCATAGCTCGTATTCTTACGGCATCCGGAAGTTTTACCTCCGACATTCCGCCCCCCCCGATACTTCGCCCCCGACATTTCGACCCCATAGGTACAGTTCACTCCTGAAACTTTCGCCCCCACACATTTCGCATCTCGGATGTTTCGCCTTCAGCATTTAGTGCAATGCAATAAGCTGTGAGCTTATATTAGCATGAAAAGTGCTGAAATTCGGAAAGGGCAAATCGTTGCTTTTCTTTTTTCCCCCTTTTTCTTTTTTGAATGTTCCCTAAGTTTATATTTCTCTTTTTTTCATTTGTTATTGCGCAGAACAAATGCCAGACCGTCAAGATAAAATAAAACATCAAAGACAATATTGTGATGCACAAGGTCTTTTTGTATTCAACAAAGATTTTTCCCGATGTACAACAAAGACTTTTTGGGACCGTCTCTGTACATGTACAAAGATTTTTGGGAAGACAAAAATTGCAAAAAGGTCTAAAATCCACAAAAAATTTTGGTGCTTCGCGCCGAAATGAGTAATTGTTTGTTTCATATATCTATAATAGCAGAAATTGCATTTAGAAAGAAAAAATGTCGAATTTTTGGCGCTTCGCGCTGCTTTTATACAATTTTTAGTGTTATTTCTCGTCAGAAATCCAAAAATCAGCTAAAACACACTGCCAAAGGTCGAAAGACCCTGTTTTACCGCACTAAAAGCGCTACTGTATCATACCTTAGATCCCAGAAATTTGCATGTACAAAATGTACACAGATTTTCGGGGACCATCTTTGTACATGAACAAAGAGACCTTTTACCAAAAACAAACACAAGGACAGGGTCGGCACGGACAGGTAAATCCCAGAAATATAAACCAACGGTTTTAGTGTTAACGACTTTTTTGCAATTCATACGACGCAAATGGTCAAAATAGCGTCAAACGCTTTTTCGTTGTTACACTGCCTATTTCAAGCATTTTCAGTCACTGCATTATATCGCTTTTTTGCACTAAAACTATTTAGACATTGATCGATTCCGGGCGCTGTTTGGAATAAAGCTCACATAAAAGTATTAATCCGGAGCGTAAAGCATCAGAAAATTTTTTCACATTATTACTGCTTTTGCCCTCAAAAAGAAGATTGAGAAAACGTTCCTTCGGCTTAAATCGTCAGACAGTAGCTGTCTGGCTGACCTTCGGCGGGGGGAGAGGATTTAATACCCCTGTCATCCCCCAAGTGCATGTATGGAAGATATTGACAATTAAAAGTTGATCGACTATCTGAAAGGCACAGCGTACAATTTTGAATTTTATTTCGTTCACGGTTTTTGCTTGACAATCCTGCTATATCTTTGTATTCTTATTTTATTCTTTATTTGACAGTATTTTTCTTGACGTACTAATTTATTCGACAGTCCGGCTTTTGTTGGGCGCAATAAGAAACGAGAAAAGAAAAAGGCAAACAGTGGAATAATGTAAAAGATTAAAAAAGAAGAAGAAAAGTATGTAAAAAAACGTACAGCAATAAATGCATGGGGCGAAACGTCTTAGGGGCAGAATGTTCGGGAACGAAACACCTGAGACGAGAATTTTGTCGGGTAGAAAGTTGCGGGGGCGAACAGTACCTGGCGGCGAGATATAGGAGTACGAATTTTCCGCAAACCTATTCTTACACATTTAAATCGATAAATAATTATCGATTTACGTCCACCAGCGGAATTGAAAACACATAAGATTAGGCTCGTAATAATCACAGTATTCAACATAAACTAAACAGGATAATCGCTCGATAAGAACTTTGACTAAACGTTTTTATGACGGGAAATCAGTGGCAAAATTATTCAGTAAGTTTTGCGATTAATTGATTCAAAAAAATAAATCAAATTGATTTAATTATTGTGTTAAAGTGAAACACTAGAAAAAATAAAAAATCGTATAAAAAAGACAAAAATAAATGGAAAGAGATACAAAGAACGACATACCAAAAGTGCACAATAAAACGCTATAACGACGAAACGTAGCCCTGGGATCCAGCAAAACTTCTAGAATGAACAATTGGAAATTTTCTGATGAAAATGAGGCAAAATGTGGGGTGAAAATTAATGAACACCTAAGATTTTCTTCAAAAGTACGCTTGGAATGAATGAGAAACTGCGTGTTTACTGTTAATTATTATTTTATTATTACTTTAATTATTATTTTATTATTACTTTATGTTTTTAATTTATTATTACTCTACTGTTAAGATAGTCTGTGCTTTTACCTCTACGTGTACAAGTTGTTAATTATTATTTTATTATTACTTTATGTTTTTAATTCATTATTACTCTACTGTTAAGATAGTCTGTGCTTTACCTCTACGTGTACAAGTTGTTAATTATTATTTTATTATTACTTTATGTTTTTAATTTATTATTACTCTACTGTTAAGATAGTCTGTGCTTTACCTCTACGTGCACAAGTTCTTGAGGTCATTTTAATCTAGAAAAGTTCACTAATTGATTTAAATCTAGAAAAATTCACTAATAATTGCTATGTGCCTCACTCAAAAGTTCCGTAAATGTCCATTCAATGACAGAAAATTTGATAATGAGATACCCTTATGTAAAAGACAAATAATGAAAAAAAGCTGAAAGCGCTGCTTGCTTTAAAAAAGCCGCAGGAAATATTCCATTTACGTACCTAATCATATCAATCATCATACTTTGTTCATCGATGTTGGACGTAAAATCATATATTTTTAATTCTTTTAAAATTTGAAATATTTTTTAAATTTTAAAAACTTAACATTTTTGATATCGTCGTCTCCGTTACGCGATAGCTATACGATAATCCATCAAATTTCGGTGAAGAATCACTGAAACGTTCCTTTAATTCAATTCAAGGACAAAGATCATTTTTATTATGAACGATTTTGATTGCACAAAAAAATTTAAAAAACACAGAATCTGCATTTAATAACATTTACAGCTCTCGAGACACGAATGTGGCAGTTAAATAAGGATGCAGGCGAGAGAAATACTTAATCACAATTCGGTTCATTTTATGAACTAAGCCAAATAAAGGTTAATCGATTTGCAAAACACGACCGCAAAAGTTTCAAGTGATTCGCTATTGGCGAATCAGATCATATTAAATAGAAGCTTAAGCAATCTTTCGCGGTTAGTCTATACCCTTATTCACAAATAGAATGGGAATTCGAAAAATTTCAAATAAATTTTAGACAAAAAATATGACCGTAAAATGCAAGTTACTGGCCATTGTATGTCGGCGTTGTTTTGGATTGAAAATCCAACATTGGAGGCAGTGCAGGATCCAGGATTTTCCTAGGGGGAGGGCGGTACCCCTAAGGGGGGGGGCGGAACCCTGACTTGGGCGGAAAAATTAGCTGTTTTAACCTAAAAATCGCTAAACATCGTTCAAAAATCCTTAATTTTGCGCACTATTCTGGGCCAATGGGGGAGGGGGTGGCCGCCCCCCGCCCCCCAAAATCCGCCCCTGATTGGAGGTGTTGTACGATCAACCTGAGGCACAAAATTCCCAAGCTTAACCCCATCAATTACATGCACGCCTCGCCTAAGGTGAGGTCAAGCGAGCGCTCATAACTCTCTACGGATTTGGCAGACCTCCCAAAATTCGATAGGTTCGCAGTTTGAGATCTTTTTGCGATATTTCGGACTTTTGCCCACTTCCGATCATTCGCGTCCGTATATAACTGCGCACCTGATTCGCTGGTCATACATGCTTCGAAATATCAAAATTCGTGGGTCAAAATTTTCGGTGAAAACACGTAGTCACTGTTTTTCGGCATCAAGCGAATTCCCTGAACGGACTATCAGCGTCTACCTCTTGGTTGCTCGCCGATCCGATATGTTGAATAAAAACCTTTAAAAAACTTCAACACCCAATTACTCAGCTACTGCTACCGTTTGATTTCGTTGCAGTAGGTACTCGCAACCATACGTGGGCAGCACCAAAATTCTGGGGGTGGGGGTGCAAGATTTTTCAAAAGGTCAAAAAATGGCCTTAAAAATAGTGGTGTGCTTAAAAAACACTGTTTTTCAACGTTTCTTATCGAGCACTATCCACTTGCTTCAAAAAATTGCGGAAAAAAACTTAAAAAAATTTTTAAAAATTGAATTCTGGGGGGGTATTTCGATTTCGGGGGGGGGGTATTTTGGAAACGGGCGGGGGCTGCATACCCCAACCCCTACGCCTAGGTGTGCTCGCAGCCCCATAACGCATTTTTTATTATTTTAGGGGAATGCATACATGCACGCGGAGGTTTTTTTTGGGGGGGAGTTTGAGACTGATAATAAAAAAATGGGAAATTTTCTGAAGACTGCTATATTAAGAAGACTGCCTGTATCAACGATAAAATTTAGCATATCATTTTACTTATTTATAGTAATTAATATCAGCTGTAAGACTTTTGCATTGATTAAAAAGACTTACAAGAGGTTTCATAATAATCACTTCAGACAAGATGAAATAAACGGGATACAAATTCAAGAGTTTTAAGTACGGTCATTTACTGGTATGCTGCCGTAGTTTTCCTGATTTTTATAATTCCTTATTTTTAGGATTTTTCAACAGAAAACTCACACAAAATGAATCGCTCAGGGTACGAGATTACGGCAGCAGATAACGATTAAATAATGGCTCAAGAAAATATCTATAATCAATTTACGTTGGTGCTTTAGGAAAAAATGAGAATAGTATCATTGAAAAAAGTTGACGATTATATTTTTGAATATTTTTAATTTTGATTTTAACAGTTTATTATTCGCAAGAAGACAATTCAGTCACTATTAAATCAAATTGCATATAAAATAATCGATTTCTTACTCATTTATTTCTTCGCAGCACAAACGACGTCCCATAAATGTTGAGTAAAATTCGTCAATTTACAAAAATACGATCAATAATGTTCGTCCCTGATAACGCTAATAAGTTGCGAAATAATGACCTATAGTCTACAAAAAGGAAAAAATCGTTTTCGTTATCGTCAGCGAGATCAAAATGATCTACGTATTTTTATTCCGATTTCGATTATAGCTGCTGGAGTGATAATCGAGAAACCGCGCTTTTAAAATGGCTTCGATTTATTAGTGGCACATTAGGATAATGCTGTCCGCACCCTCGATAAAGCACTATTCACTTATGACGAATATAAAAAACGTTGAGGAGACGAAATATAATCATCGTCAACGACAGGCATACACAGCGTAGGATACCTGGGGTGGGACCGAAATATTTTTATAAAGTACTACCTTTTTGCGGGCTCAAAAGGTGGATATGCTTGAAAACCATCATTTTTGGCGTTTTTATCTTGCTAGAACATAAAAAGTAGGGTAATTTAAAAAATGAAAAAAAATCTTAATAAAGTGGACAACATATAGTCAAGAGCGAGTATATGGCGCGAAGCGCTAAAAATTGTACACTGTCGAGCAAAGAGGTAGCTAAAAATAATTAAAAGAGCACCTGATCAACAAGTTTTTTGGAATTTCGCGAATTATGCTGGATGGGCTAAGAATTTTCCGGTAAGTGAAAATTTTCTAGGGGTGAATATACCAAACCATATGTAGTCAGCGATTGAAAGAATCTAAATTTGGCCCCATCGGGTCATAGGCCAAGTCAAATGAATGGATAGATGATTTAGCATCGCTTAGATACATATTCGTATGTTTGTGCGTTTCAAAAGTCATTTTAATCACTTTTCAGATTCACAGAAGCAGCAGTTTTACGATGGCAGCGCTTTTAGTGATAAAAATTCGAAATTTAAAAAGACTGTCAATAACCCAAATCAATTGTGTTAATCGATTTGATTCCATTCACTCATAAAGCATCATAAAAAATTCAAGCATAAAATAATGTCAATTTATTAACATAAAAATTTGACTAAATTTCTTAATCTCAAAAAAAAACAACAAAATATTAGACTAATGAATTTTTACTAGATTCTTAAAATATCTACATATAAGCATACGTAGGTAACTTTTCCATAGTGCCCTCTTTTTAGTTCCTTAATGATGTACATTTGTTCTTTTTGTTCCATCAGTCGTACATTAGCTTACTTCCACACGTGTGCGTTGCAGGGGTTTGAGGGGGTATACACACCCCTGAAGGCCGAATACCCCCTCCCTTAAAAACCAAAATACATCCCCAGAATTCAATTTTTGAAAATCTTTTGTTTTTTTGCAATTTTTGAAGTCAATGGATAGCGCTCGATGAGAAACGTTGAAAATGATGTTTTTTCGCCATACCATCATTTTTAAGACCATTTTTTGACCTTTGAAAAAAAACTTTGGTGCGGCTCATTTATGTCACTCTATCTATAATTCGGAAATCATCAAAAGCGACGTCCAAAAAGGAAGAGCATCGTTATCTTCGTTGACGATGAACTCAGGTCTAATCAAGCGAAGAGCGTTTGAATATCAATTTCTTTTAACTTACAAATCAGCTCCTGAGTTTGATGAAGGTTAAAGCAACCTAGTTAAACAAATGGCATGGACGAATTTAAGGCGGCGCCCCCGTCCCCATATGCCCAATATATGTAGTTGGCGAGTTGATGAATGGGTATGTGATTTTCGATGCTTTTTAATCGTCAGTGATCACACTTCCTCAAAATTTTTCGCGGCATCGCGCCTGATTATACCCATTAATGACATTCATTTACTACTTTAGCGGCCTGGAAGCCATATTTTTGCTAATGGAATACGTTTCGAAACGATTCAAGGAATATGAGCAGCTATTTTAGCGAAGTTTAATGCTAAAGTATTAAAACTTCTCGATGCTCGCTTGATTGCTACAAATACTGCGAGTGGAGCAGTAATTTGGGGTTCTAAGCGACCAATTGCCTTAATTTCATGAATTCTTCGGCACTTCGAGCCACGCTTTAGCAAAAATAAAAGAAATCTGAGGATTTTTTTATTCGAAATTTTCAAAAATTGAAAATTTTTGCGCCAAGCGCTTACAAATGAAAGCAAAAGAAACGGGGAGAAACACGATTTCCCGCGCGATGGGCAAATTTTTTGACCTATTTTAGATTGTTTTTGAAAAGCTATATCCGCAACTGCAAAATATGATAATTGACAACGTCATTTCGATTTCGAATACTTTTTCATGCAGTCTTGATTTTAGTCGTTTTCGACAGTCGCGTCCTTTTCCCTATAAAATTTTGGCTTTTTGTCTTTCTAGGAGTATACACTACATAGATGGGAAACAGCTTAATTCTGATTAATCTGTAAGACTTGCAAAAATCCCATAATAAATGTTCTAAACATTCTTTTTAATAACCTAGCACCGTGTGGTACATACCTGAAACCCCTACATGCATTTCCCGTCTAAACTATCGTATGGATTTCTTTGTATTCTGAACCTCTGTATCTATACAGCCATCCCACGTGGTTGTTTTAATGAGCTTCACCGTTTTGTTTTTCTTCCTTGTCTTATCACATAGTTGGTGTTAAATAAGGCTGATGCTGCTTTGGCAAATAAGTTGACTGCATTTGTAATTGAGTTTGCTTGAAATCGATGGATTATTTATTCACTCTAATATTTTCGTAATTTCAAGAGGTCAGTGTTAATAACTATCGTTTTACGAGGCAAATAGATTGGCGCACAGGTACGGTTACTTCTAGCCAATAATATTAATTGCGTTTAACACGCTTTCAGGCTAATAAGACAAAAAGCGACATAAATCACTATATTGCGCTCAATTATTTGGATCTGTATATACATAGTTCAGCTAAATTTAGACAGAAACTTACGTTAATAATACTAACAAAATTAATAATAATAATAATAATAATAATAATAATAAAAATAATAATAATAATAATAATAAAAATAATAATAATAATATTAATAATAAACAGATAATAATAATAATAATAATAGTAATAATAATAATAATAATAATAATAATAATGAAAAAGAATGATAACTAACAAGAGATATACTTAACGTTTCGAAATAGCTTAGTTTGATTTTATGCCCCATTGCTTATTTTTTGTTTTGTTAAGTTCTATGTTTTTTCTACGTTAAATAGCTCAATTTATTTCTTATTTAAAAATCACATAGCTTTGTGGCGTTAAAACATATCCTGATTCATTAGTTGATGTGTTTAATGCAAAGAATCATATTTTCAGCAGCAAGAATATGATTCTGTTCAGAAGAATCGTTATATTTATATCCTTATGTCGAGGTTTAGCTAATTTTTCTGGATCAGGTATGTGCAATTATCTTGTTTTTTGGCGTATTAATCGTTCTATATCTTTTGTAAATTTTAATTGAAAGATGTCGTCTTATTTGATCCATTTTTTACTAACTTTTCTTGGAATTTCGAGTTAAAAATTTATTACTGCATTTTTTGTTTCATACGATGAAATTATATCTCCTCGGTTCTCGTTATTTCAGCAAACGTGTAATGAAGACATTCTGTTCGCATATTGAACGTACACATTTAGCATATTCTGTTTCTAATAGAATGCGTAAGGAGCATTCAATCTCATTCATTAATTAACCAATATGTTGATTACTAATTACGTTTTTTCAAAATATAAAATCATAAAATCACAAACTTGATTACTAATTACTAATTATTTTAAATAATCGAATATTTGACTAATCATTATCTAAATAATTTTTTATTTCTAGATGTCGCTTGTGAAGCCATCTTGACCCTTGTAGTCTGTTTCACATTAGCTTACGCGTCTCCTACTGCTTCAAACCAACAGTTTCTTTGATTGTCTTGAATACATCGATGTTTGCTATTTCATTCATTTGACTTGCAAAGTCGCTCCTAGTTTACTCCGTCTAATTTCCCATTAGCTACTGCAAAGCTAACTTGCTCCTTTTTGAATCGTTTTCTGGTTGAATAGTCAATTTCAATCTGCAGGACGCAGAATATACTTCGATTTTTTGTGTTGCTTAGAGAAAGTCTGATTTTTAAGAGATTTTGCGACTTTAGGCGTATACATAGATAGCTTTTTCCTAGTCCCATCCTTTTACATCCTAAATAATCCATAATCCCAAGTATATCCTACGTTTTTCTTCCAAGGGAGCATTTTTCGTTGATACCCAACTTTTAACTAGCACGATTTTTATAAATCAGTCAGTGAATATATGACGATAGCATGCCAAAATAATGACAGCAGTCCAAGAATGCAGAAAACAATATTGTTCTGAATATAAGCACTATCTTGTTTCAAACAAGACAACCTTTACATTAAATAATCAGATCGAAGTTTTTCAGCACAAAATTTATGCAAATATTAAGTGTAAAGAACACTTACGCTTAGATTCGTAATCCTGACGTTATGTGAAACATTTTGGATAAAATCAAGCTTTTGCAACCCTCTGGAACTAAATTTAATACTCAGTGTAAACTTTACATAATTACAGGTGTAAAGAAGACTAAAGTCAGATTCGTAATTCTGACGTTACGTAGAACACTCTGAACAAAAAGCTAAACTCCCGTAAGGCTCTAGAACTGAAGCTAATTTGCAGTGGAAAACTTTATACAACGACAAAGTGTAAAGAATTTTAGTCAGATTGGTAATTCTTATATTACTCTGATATAACGCTCAAAACTTAAGAAAAACTTCAGTCTCCACAATGGCCTGAAGACAAATAAATATTAGATGTGAAACGCTTTAGACCACTGTTGCGTTAATACTGAGTTGTTCACAAACCAAAATTTCCTATATGGCATAACGTTACGCCGAAACTTTACACGCTCATTACAAATTTGGTATTGAGTGTAAACAAAAAGAGCTTCATCGAGTTTTTTATTATCTATCTTTTTAAAAAAGCACACCTCCCAGGTTGTCCCGTTACAGCTGTAGGGGGCTCATATTTTGGATTTACTCAAGTGTATTATAGGTATGCGCTAACGCGCTACCAATATTTTATTCATTTTAACCTTTCATGGAAGGCTCTCGAAGCGATTTTTTTAATATTAATCGAATTATTTACAGAATATCAGCTCTTTTAAGACATAATTCACAAAATTTTGCCAATCGAAGCGCATTCGACCCATGTAGAGGCGCCAAGTTTGCCCGCAAGTTGGATTTCTCAGCATTTCAACCAAAGTGAGCTTTGATGAGTTCTAATCGCTTAACACGCAATATACGTACAGAAATCGGTTAGACGCCGGAAGTACTTCGTAAATTGTAGTATAGAAACATCTGTCTTTGTAATGTAGTGGGGTTTCTGCCTATTAGTACTGGTAGGTACTAAATGGTTCTTTTTCTCAATACGGTTTCTAGATTGTAAAGCCCTAATGATCACCAAGTTTATTAGGTAAGAGACTAATGGATCTTACAACAAGAGCGCGTTAAATGACACGACTGTGTCTCGAAGAAAGTGAGAGCCGAACTAAGAGCCTCTCAAAGACACGTAGTAAAGTTATATGTACGAAGGGGCGTGAACGACGTAAGTGTTAAAATAGTTCACGAATGTAGGAGCGTAGGGATGTACCTAGTTACATCACAGTCTTCGGATTAATATTCACGTTTTGCCTAGAAAAGGGGTTCTAAAGATCAAATATTACGTAATTAGCAAACTTCATGATAAATAGCATTGTGCTTAACATTGAAGTCAGTTGATTGTCTCGTATAAAATGAATAGCTCGTGAAAATTAATATGAAGTTTGTTCTTTGTTTCACCTTTCTATTAAACTTATTAAATTTTCGCACGTTCGATACAATAGTTGGCTTCTGTGCTGGAAAAATTTTTGTATATTCTTCTGAAAATTGCAACTTTATGCAATATATTGACTCATACTTTGTCGCGAACATACGCTGCAACGTTGCTTTTCGTCTGTAGGGGGAGGGCTGGATTGATAGGGATCAAATCGCCCCAATTCTCAAAGCACGAGTATTTTTTATAAGGGTCTCCTAAAGGAAGAAATGGAAAATTCTTCAAGCTCATCTCAAGAACCGCTTGAATAGATTTAGCACGCTTTTGGCCTGATAAGCTTAAAGCTTTTTGGCCGCTTTGGGTCTCTTTATTTACATACGGCATACTTCTTAATATAATTCAAATAAAGTTAGATCTTTCCAAAATTTTTTGGTGCGTAGATTGAAAGATCAAAAACACCATTGGCCTACCTACCAGTAATTGTTGAGATGCTCGGTTTCAAAATTTTCGTCACTCCCAAATCCAGAAGGCCAGCCACGCCCCTAATTATCGTAACTTCATGATTTTGAAAATTTATATAGTACTGGACGGAAATTCAATCAACATTTTTAAGAGGTTTTATATTTTTTTACCTATTTTCTTACTTTTTCAAAAAAGTTCGTTTTTTCAAGTCGTAGAGTACCGCACCAGCTGTCTAAGGGTTTATCTAAAGGTATTACAAGCGGTGTGAATCGAACATTTTTTGAACAAGCACATTTCAACACTAAGAATTAATTTTTTCAAAGATTACTTTGAATACAGATAGAAAGATTAAAATAAGTTTGGTACAGGGAGACCAACTTATATTTGACTAAATCATTTAAAAAGGGATAATTTTAGCATGATATACGTTGGTCAAAGATGCACAGCGTGTGTAGTCAAAAAGAGGGTCAGCCAGGTCTGGGGGAATAATTGAGCTCTACTGAGCTAAACTGGCTTAAAAAATTAATATATGTAAATACTAAAATAGTTTTTACTTATTAAATTTTCGGTTTTTGGTCATTTTAGAGCACTTAAACAACCTCTTATATTTACTTCCTCATAATATTTTACCTTATCGCTATCCGAACCCAGCATGATTGTCTAATAGCGATTTAAAAGTGCCTCATCTTTCATTTACTACTATCGTATGTAGGGCCATTTTATTTGCTTTTCAACTTCAAACCGGGATCATCGTATACGGCTGCGAGGAGCAAACGCACTTTTTGCCCTCTTTGCAAAATAATCGTAACTTTCCAGTTTTCTTATCCCACTGTAACGAAACTGAGATTATGCACCATCGGCGATCATGAAATAATCTTAGAATGCGCGCCACGTCTGTCTAACGGATTATCCAATGATACAAACGATTCGTTCCACGTGGTAGAATTCAATACCGATCGATATCCGGAAACTTTTTATCTAAGTTTAGTATGTCTTATCGTTTGTAATTAAATTTAAAAAATGATTTTTCGTGAGACAATTATCAGTAACATAGATACACATAATGGTCGGTCTGAATGGTCGCCAAGCAGTTTTTGAGCTAAAATTGTCCGAAAAACTAATAGAATTAAGGCTATAAAGACTTCATTAATCCATGGTTCTGGTCAATTTGTGCACTTTTGTAGAAAAATTTCAAAATTCATTCATTTTTAAGGTACATTTTTTGTCATTTTCCCGCGGACAGTGAACCCACTTTTTTATTCCGCGGGTCTAGATTCCCGAATTCCCTTCTTTACGCGCATGTCTGGTCATTACTGCATTGCATAAATCAAACAATGGTCGAGAACCCGAATGTTATCAATGTTACCATGCTATATTGACCTCCATACATAGGCGGCTTCCAGATTATGGAGGTTTGGTGGGACGAAGTCGCCAGAAATAGCACCCAATATCTAATTCTGGGTTTCTAATGATTTTTTAAGGGCGTCTTGAATTCTCGGGGGACCAGACTCCGAGGCCCCTAAGCCCTCATGCGGTGAAGTCAAGAAGTTTCGCTAAAGTTTTTATGACTTTATAAGAATATTTTCTAATTTTTCCCTAGATTTCTGATCTTCTGCCACATTCAAATATAAACTTTTAGTAGATGAATAATCTGTTTACTTATAGAATTTCAAATGACGCTGGCAAATTGCGGAATGTTTTGTAGAATTTATTATTTATAAACGTCCTAAGCAGACTGAGCTTACATACATCGATTCGGCGAATTTCGATGTTTGATTCTCACATTATTTACCAAACAAACAGTACAAATAGTTGCTAAATAGGATCAATTCAGAGATAAGAGGTTCAGCCACAAGGCGGAACCAGCCTCCTTGTCAAACAATATGACCTTGGAAAATAAATTCAGCGATCTAATTTACAATAAGCTATTTAAGTTGACGTTTCAAATTAGGGGTCCAACAATCAAATAAAATTTTATGATACAATGAAGCAACAATGATCCTAATTATAATATGCACCAGCAGAGAAAGATGCTCTGATGAAATAAAAAAGAGCGAATATACTTTGAAGTACGCATCATTAAGGATAGAAAAGGAGGAGACTAGGAAAATTCTTAAATGCGCGCAAAAATATCAAGAATGTGCTTAAAATCAGATTTCTCTAAGCAACACGAAAATCGAAGTATATTATGCGGCCTACAGAAGGTAGATGTGGCCACTCGTTGGCGTTGGGGTATGAGGGACGAGTTTGCACCCCCTAAACTTGAAAACCCAACGCAGATTACTATAGACCCCCAAAAATCTATTTTTAGTAAGGCTTTTGGCGATTTCAGCCAACTAGACTCCCCAGAATTTTCTTGCTGCCCATCTTTGGTTGTGGCCTCAGTTTGAGAATTAAATAAACCAACACGTTATCCTTCAAATGAAGTGATAAATCTGAATCAAAGAAAATGACAAATGATTTTATTTACTAACACTAAGTGAATGTAAGTCCAAACGACTGATGTTGCAGTGGTACAGAAATGTGCAAGGCACTATGCATGCGAAAACAGGTTAGCCGCAATGAATTTAGGACACGGCGCAAGAGCGAGATAACCGTGTAAATAAGTGCAATATTGCATAAACATATACCCAGGTAAGGATTTAGGGGCGGAGGGGCGGCCGCCCGCCCCCATCGGTCCAAAATAGTGCGCAAAATTAAGGATTTTTGAGCGATTTTCAGCGATTTTCGGGTTAAAACGGCTACTTTTTCCGCCCAAGTCAGGGTTCCGCCCCCTTCCTTATGGGGTATCGCCCCCTTTTTTAAGAAAATCCTGGATCCGCCACTGCACATACCAGAAATTTTAATAGCTCTTATATATGTAGAATGCCAAAGCAGCAGAAAATGAACCTATTTCTTCTCATCACGCTGGCATAACATAACACGCATAAGTGTAGAGCCTTAATAAACAGCATTATGCTAATGTCATAATTCGTTTATTGAGCCTTTTAACTTGATATTGATTCCGTTATTTATCTCTAACTAAATCGGTTACTTTGCACAGGCCAAAGTTTCCTTCCATGCTCTTCATAAAACCAGTGGAATAGGTTTTGAGACGAGACCTTCTTTTTTCACAGGCCGCAGAATGTATTTCCATTTTAGCGTTGCTTAGAGAAATCTAATTTTAAGCAGATTCCTATGAGTTTTTGCACGCATAGGTGGCTTTTCCCAGTCCCCTCCTTTTGTGTCCCAATGATGCTTAGTTCCGAGTTTATTCGTCCTTTTTGTTTCATAGAGCACCTTTCTTTGCAAGTACATTACTTTTAATTAGCATGATTTGAGTAAATCAGTCAGTAAACACTTACGGTAACATGCCAGCATAATGACAGCAGCCCATGAATGCGGAGAACAATATTGATCTGAACATCAGCATTATCTCTTTTAAACAAGATAACCTTACCATATTTAAACAGATCAATTTTTTAGCGTACACTTTACGCAGCTACAGGGTGTAAAGAACACTTATACTCAGATTCGTCATCCAGACTTTACACGGAATGCTGCGAAAAAACTTAAACTCACGTTTTGCGATGCTAATTATTTTAAGTGCATAACTTATCACAACTATTGGGTTTCAAGAAAATATAGAGCCAGATTCGTAGTCCTGACGTTATGGAACATATTTTAAAAAAATTTACGTTTTGCAACGCTGTGGAAGTCAAATAAATTAGTAGTGTAAACTTTACTTATCAACAATCATTGAATAGTGTAAACTTTACATGTGTACTGGGTGTAGCGAGAACTAACAGTCCGATTCGTAATTCTAACGTCATATAGATGATTTTGAAAAATTTAAGCTCTCGCAAAGCTCTACAACTGAAGTTAATTTTAAGCGTAAACTTTACACAACCACCGTGTATAAAGAAGATTATAGTCGGATTCCTAACTTTGATATTACGATCAAAATTTATGAAAAAATTAGCACTACACAAGGTCTAAAGCTAAATAAATGATTGATGTAAACTACTTTACACCTCTGCTGAGTGTAAACAAGAGCGCCAAACTGACGTATGACATTTGTCCCCTGCTGCATTTTTAGACTTGTGATCATGTCCAGACTCATAACCGGAGCAGTTGGCAGAAAAAACAAGACAGAAACGCGTTTAACACCCCTGATTTTTGACTCTACGCCTCTCGGAAAACCTCTATATAGATGTGAATAAAGACAACTTGTTGTCACGTGTACCCCTTAAAAGATACTTTGTTTTTATTCCATTCGACATATCCCGACTTCTAAATGGAGATAGTGGTGAACAAAGAATATGTTCAGAAACCGTATTTTTTCGCCATCTACCACATTGTATACCTTGAAAAATCTGAGTGTACAAAAATTCAATTTAGACCAGTTTGTGACCTGTACGTTTTCATGTGGAAAGCTTCTGTTCTGCATCTTATTTGAGATATTAACCAAGAAAAGGGCAGGAAATGTTTTTTTCACCCAATGTTACAGCCTGATTTCAAAATTTACACGACTATAAATAAGTCAATATTGATTTTTTTTAAACGCGGTTTGCTGCGAAGTTTAGAACTTAAAATTTACTCATTTATTCTATTCAATTTAAGCCTGCCTTATAACGGAAGAAGTTGATGGAGAAATCTGAGACACAACCTGTTTTTGCACCATCCCTTAGAGTGTAAACTTATGACCCCTTGTATAACTCGTATTGAGTGTAAAAAGGTTAAGTGATAAGCACAAAGTAGCCCTTGACTTATAAAAGATCTCTATTAGAAAAAATTTCTTGAGACTCATAATCGGAGTCGTTGACAGACATAAAGAAGACAAAAACGCTATCAAAATCGGTCTTTACACCCGATATTTTTATACTCTTCACCTTTCCCTCTTGGGAACTTTCGCGAAATTCAAAAACAAAAATTTGCCCTAAAAAATTTTATCCTCTATTATTCTATACAATTAAATTGTATGAGGCATAATTGAGTTGTGTACGAGCTGGGTTCGAAAACCGTCACAGGTTTGTCTATGTTATAACGATACGCCAAAACTTTACACGCTCACTAAAATTCGGTACTGAGGGTAAAGCAAAAAAGAGCACACCGGATTTTTATTATCTCTCTTTGAAGTAAACCGCACCTCACAAAAATATCCTAGTGTTGCCGTAGGGGCTCTCATACGTTGAGGTACCCAAGTAACAAATTATTGGTACGCGCTAACGCGCCACCTATGATATACTCGTACAATAACCAAAGTGACATGAATGCTTGATTGGAGTCGGCATCGGTCAACTTAAGAGTTTTATTTGCGCTAAAATGGCTTTAAAAAATATGTCTAATCGGTTTTAAGCACTTTTGTACAAAGTTCAATTTTAGTCCATTTTCGGACTCATTTGTGACTTATTTCAGTCTGAAAATTTGCATTTGCTATTTTTGCAGTAATCAAGACGACTATCAAACTCCCGCCATACGTGCATTCGTTTTATTTATTGGCTGGCACTTACATAAGCTTGTAGGCTTAGTATGTTTAAGAGACGAAAACTAATCTGTTGAGCCAGAATGGAAACTTCACCATAAAAGAAGAGGAAATGGAAACTTTACCATTTACAGAATGGAAACCTTACCATTCATTCTTTAATTATTGCGGGCTGTCTTTTTTGCATTATTCCTTTTATTTTTTGAATGTTATTTCTATTCGGAGCCAATAAAATCGTTCAAAGCATTTACATGGAATTGTGATTGTATCGCTTCGTTTTTGCAGCTAAGCTTCATTTGGCAACGTAAACATCCACGTCGAAAGCATATCTTGGAGCTGCAAATCAGAAGCCTAACTGTCGAGAAGGAATTCGGTATATCTCTATAAAAATTGAATTAATCACATCAGCTCCATTGCAGAGTTACTGGATAATCTACGATTGTGTTATCAAAATATTATAATTCACGTTCTTTAATTGAATCAATTAAATGACCGATAAAGAGTTCAACTGATATTTTTTCCTAAAAATACTTTAAGTCGACCAGTTTGACTACAAAGCGATCAACCTCAACGAAAACGGCCAAATAACGGGCTTTTCCTATGATCTAAAATCAATTAATTGCCTCCATTAGTTCAATATTGATTCAAATTCGTTTTTAAATGAATCAGGATTAAACCTTATATATTGATGTGAATATTATTCTTAATATTTTTATTATTTTGATTACTATTCGGTTATAATTCAATTATTTATTTTTTGTTTGTGTCTTTTATTGTTTTATCATTTAATTATTTATTGTTTTATATTAGCGTTCGGTCAACCTCTTCATAAGATTGAGTGCAACAATACTCAGGCGTCAACAAACGCCGAAACTTGATAATAGCATACATGCAACAGGTGGATTGGGAATGACCTCACAATAAGTTGGTCGCATTCAACCCCCACCCTCAAAGCCAGAAACTTTTTTACCTCCCCGATTTTAGCTAAAGATTGAATTTTTTGGCCATTGCTAGGTTGTGTTTTGGCCCTTTTTCGCGAAAAATACTTAATTTTGTTTCTTTCTGAATTTTTGAGATCTTTTGCTTTATAGGGGGTCACTGAAGTTACTTTACATATATACCCGCAAAGCTTCTTGCATTCTGCTATTCATTGATATAGACAATTTCGCTAATTTCTGTGGCATTCTACTTTCGTTGAAGTGCAGAATCCACTTCATTATTCATTTTATTTATTAATAATTTTTTATTCGTGCTTTATACAAAAGGGCGCTGACGATCAAACCATTTGGGGACTTTATCCGCAATGCTTGATTAAAAGTTATTCGGGACACAATATTGCATCTCTTGATATGTACTTCAAAGCCAAGAAAGCGATATATCGTCAAGAGTTGGACGCGAGGGGTGAATGGTATTAAAATAAGCACAGAAATGGAAAATTTGCATTAAAATTCAAAAGCGGAAAATTCCACAAACCCTTTTTAATTCTTTGAGGCTGACTGTAGATGATTATTAATAATGTTAATCTTGCCACTTTATCATTGTTGCATGTGCCATTACTTCATTTGTCAGTTTTTAGTCAGTGCACTACCTGTTGTGGAAAATCTGAAAATTTTGGCAGGGCAGGCCTCTGACTGTACCTAAAGAGTTAATACCGTATTACTTATTATACAAGTCAATTCTTTCTTTTTTAAATAAATTAACTTAATGTCTAGCAACTGAAAGGCTCATAAAAAAAATTAATCGAAATTTAGTCAAAATTTCAAGACATACTAGAGCATAAAGCTTAAGGACAGGAAATTAAAGCTTTTTCGATTGAGGACAACCCGTTAAGTTGCGCGTTGGTCTCTTAAATTAATGTTGTATTTATTTTTTTAATATGTATATGTATATATAAGATAAGTCTTTTATATTGTATTAATATATTCAATATAAATAATACATGTATGTACATTGTTTTAAAGAGCATTCATTGTTTTATTAGCTGATTAAGCGCTTGCTAACTTCAGCTCCAAGACGTACTGTGAATATCCGTCGGGTCATTCCTTGCAACTTTACAGGTAGCGGCTTTTTCACATATTTTTCGAATAAATCAACCCTGTATGCATGCATATTTCCATATTCAATTGTTATTCTTCTTTAGGGAAATTCCAACGCGAATTGAATATGCAGTAGTTGTTAAGGAAAATCGTTCGTCGATGAATGCATGCATAATCATCATTCTTTTTAACTAATTTTCTTCTAAATTCATTAAAATTTATGACTTTGCTTTACGTCTTTTGAAGATGACTGAAATGTCGACTTTTGTACCCATGGAAAACAGAAGTGTTTAGCTCTGAGGATTAATTTGAGATTCCTCCTGTTTTTTAATGGCTATTGAATGGTCCAAGGTAAATGCGTAGTAATATATTTAAGATAAAAAATGAAGGACAAATAAAAAATAATTCGTCTATATTTGTGGCCTGAATACTTCTCGACCATACATTATCTTGGACAGGTTTGCCTACCCGCAGAAGCTGACTTAGGTCTCATATTTTACTTTTTTTAAGATCTCTTCTTATTGCTTCATATAAGATTTAAGCCCTAGTTTTTGGCCACCCAGATTAATTAATTAATTGGTATTTGATGCATTTGTAAGAAACGTAAGGCGATGAATAAGTTGTCCGTCCACTGTGCTTCCTTTTTCGCGTCCATTCTAAGCTACATAATTTGAAATTCAATTTCAATTGTATAACTTTCATACGGACCACTTGCGCGGAAATTATAAAGAATTCTGGGGCATTCTACATAACAACCAAGCTATGGGGTCTATAAAGATAATCAGGTATTCGATTGGAACAAAAAATAACAACAACAAACAACAAAGATTTTATTGCAAAACGTACAAGACATGGTAAAAATAAAGACACAGCGTACGATACAAAGATATGATAAAACGATTTATGACCAAAACGTCAGCAACGGACACGCAGTCACGAACGTGAAAACTTAAACTTAAAACTTACAAACAAAACTTAAACTTATAAAAATTTTATTATAAGTATAGTAATAATAATAATAATAATAATGATAATAGTAATAATAATAATAATAATAATAATAATAACAATAATAATAATAATAATAATATTAATAATAATATAATAATAATTGTCATAATAAAACAACAACATCAAAAATAAAAATAATAATAACAACAATAATAATAATAATAATAATATTAATAATAATAAAATAATAATAATAATAATAATAATAATAATAATAATAATAATAATAATAATAATAATAATAATAAAAATAATAATAATAATTATTATTATTATTATTATTATTATAATATTAATAATCATAATAATAACAACATCAAAAACAACAACAACAACAGCAGCAGCAACAACAACAACAACAACAACAACGACAATACGACAACAACAGCAACAAGAAGAAGAAGAAGCAACTACAACAACAACAGCAATAATAATAATTAAAATAATAAAAATATTAATAATATTTATAATATTAATAATAATATCAATAATAATAATAATAATATTATTATTATTATTATTATTATTATTATTAATATTATTATTAAAATTATTATTAATATTATTATTATTATTATTATTATTATTATTATTATTATTATTATTATTATTATCATCGGTATTACAAGAAAAAAATTGCGCCTAATACATATAAATTGCCGAATCATGTCCATACTAAAAGTCGAAGGAATGAGGTGGTTTCTAGACTGCTGAATGAAAAAACGAAAAAATTTCATGGAAACTTAAGGCGAAACGTGGGCGACAAATGGAGAAAATGAACACTTTTCCGTAGAAGTGCTTAAAATTGATCAAAACTTGTGGATTGGTGTATTTTTTCGTCGTTTTAGCATTTCTACTAGTTTTTAAGGCCCCCTTCCCCGAAACCAGCTGACCCATCAGAAGGCCATATTGGGTATCTATGGTCATGTGTCATGACTATTTCAAAAAGCAAGTGCGAAAATCAGATTTCAGTAGAATGACCTCTTCTTATTGTTTGTTATTGCAGGTTTGGAAAAAATTATCCTATTCTTTTAAGCTCAATTTAGCATTATAGATAATTGTAAGTTTGTTCGAATTAGATCAGTTTAAGTTTGCGAACTTTTGAGCACGAATATTGAGATATGCTGAATCCGACCGATAACTGGCTTTTTTCTTTTCAGTCAGCTTTTGCCTGTATTCCAATGATTTAACAAAGCAAGTTGCCTTCAGACTAGTCAGTCAACCCGGAAACGGTACGCACTAGCTTGTCTACTATTTCTTATATTTCTTATACTTTTAATATTTCTAATACTTTAATAGGTATTTATAATATTTCTACTTTTTTAGGATGAACGCATACTTGTCCTCCATCTTAAAGTCGCATAAAAAACCGTGGAAATATTGCTGTGTAGAGCTATAGACTCAAAAGGACTTTTTACCAATCTGCGTAGAAATTTAATTAAGTCAGTAATTTATGTGATTTAAAAAAATCCTTTTTCTTATCAATTGTTATTGCCTATATCGGCCAGATTCTGCATTTCTGATTCGTATTTTTGTGTTTTTTATTTTAGAAGTCGCAAATTTTTTGCAAGCGAGCCTTCGACCGACTCGAAAAGCGGCTCGCGTTTATTCTTCCGTTTTCGAATCGAGCAGCAACTTTTCGTTGAGCTTTAAAATATCTTTTCAGCCGAATGACGTTTTTGTTAGAATAAGGTTCAGGATCTGGCACCATACGGTACCAATCGAAACCACTAAAGTAATTACTGCTGTTGGAATGTCCCCCTACAGCATGGGATGCCACTTTTGTTAAGAATGGATGGCGCGATTGTGTGGTTCCTATTCCCGACAAGGCTTTTAGGGTAAACAATGCATCCTTTTACTTTAAATATATCTTATAAAGTTTTAAATTATCTTACATTAATCTATTAATTTATTAGAAACACTGATATTCCTGGAATATTGTCAGAAAGACTTGCTAAGTTCGTTTAAGAAGTCAACGACAAACTTTTAATATAATTAAGTCAAGTTATAACCTGAAACATTAAATATACATTTTCGCTATATTTTACGACAAAAATTGTTTTTTTCTACGTTAGTAGAAAATGTTTTTTTTAAAGTCTCCCTGTCATCTATAAAAGGTAAGAAGCAGGAAAAAGAGAAAAGTTAAGCTGACAAAAATCAAAAAAGTTTTAAAATGAGATCTGTAGCGTAGACACTATTTGAGGCGTTAATACTATCACTAGAAAATGATAATAGATGAAAAAATAAGATTAAAGTGTTATGCACACTCCAACAACATTCACAGTTTTCTACGCTTACAGCTTTATAAGTGGGTACTTGAAGTAATTTAGACCCCAAAATGGAAAAATAGAAAGGTTTCCAAAAATGAAGCAAAACTAAGGCAAAAATGAACATCGAAAATGTTTTACAAAATTGCTTGAAATTGACTAAAAATCGTGATACACATTGTTGTTTTCAGCCTTTTTCGGCGTTTATGCCTTGCTTTGAGGCCAGTTTGCCTTAAAAAGGTAAGCTAGCTTTCCTAACCGGATTTGCTGTGCATTGTTCAGTGGTCGTGTTTTTTTTATTTTCGAAGAATTTTTCAATTTTTTTGACTATATCAAAGTCGAAACAGGGCGTGATTTTGTATAAAATTTTACAAAAATACCGGTATGAAACTGATAATTTATGCTAAAAAATTTTAGAAAGGCCTGGAATTAAGACCCATTTAATGCATTAAGTCATAAAGTCCACGGAACTGATTGACAATGCAACTGGTTTCTGGTTTCTCTTACGTTCTGGTATTGAGTTTTGTCTGTAAGAACCTTAGCACGAACAATTCTTTGATCTGTACCTTATACTAAAAAACTTCAAATGCCTAATCTTAGAGAAAATTATAGAAATAACACGATAGTATTATATAAATTTATGGAACTTTGCAATATTTTTCTAAACACCCGAGTTCAATGTTTTATTTTATTTTGCCAGAAGCTCTATTTTTGATACACGCATCTCCTTTAAATGTCTTGATTTTTCATTGATTTTATCATATGCATTTATTTACATTATAGTCGTTCATCCTCTTACTTACTATTTGTTCTTACATGTTTTTACTATACTATTTTGATAAAAACACGGCGTATGATTCCCAGCGGCTTCAACAGATTGCAATCTCTTTTAAAAATCGATGGTAAAAAAATTATTTCAAGTTTTAATGTTCTTAATTTTTGTAGAAGAGGCTAATAGCTCGTCAAACATTCTGGCTAGCTTCCAAAAAGCGTAATTCTTGATTCACGTGCGTTTAATTTTATAGTTCTGCTTTGACGTCAATAGCGACATGACCTCCGACGTGAAGATAGCCAACTTGAATGTCATTTAGTCAAAAACTAAACAGTATTTTGCATTTGTTGTTTACAATAAAAATGATTGCTTTCACTGTCGATTGCATTCGGATAAACAAGCGCAAATTACACACCAACACACACACACACACACACACACACACACACACACACACACACACACACACACACACACACACACACACACACACACACACACACACACACACATATAACAAGAAGAATTTCCTAATTCTCCTATCGGAAAAAGTAAAAAAAACATTAAAACTTCAATCTTACAATTTAGAAAATTTTAAGATTGATGGATTTTCGTTGGGCATAAATTTTTTGGTGCTAGTCTTTAAACCGACAGCTGACAGTCTAGCTTTATATGCTTAGCTCATGGATTTCCCGGCAGTATTATGGCTTTATCTGCTTTGGTATCGGCGCAGGCGATGTTAATTAATAATGAAAAAATTCGAGTGAGGATTAAGTATTTAGGTTGTTTGAAGTCCATATTAGACTTATAACAAAAAATGAAAAGAAAAAATCTAAAAACAAATAGAACAAATTGTACTTACAGCAGGCTTGTATTAAAAAAACCGAGCTTTGTCTCAGGCAACGAACGGTACGACGAAAATAACGATTAGGAGTCAAATGGCCAGCCGGGTTCACTTGGCCAGCGTATTCAGGTAGCCAGCCAAAATGATCCTATTACCGACGCACACTGTGTTAACTTGGCCAGTGTATTTAGATGGCCAGCGTATTCAGATGGCCAGCATATTCACATAACCAGCGTAGTCAGATGGCCAGCTTAAGGCTTGGCTAGTAAGTGGCGGGCCCGTGCCAACCATCGTGTTCGAGTGCGCTACTAGATGCACATACATAAGTAATCCTATTTGTTACTAAGATAAGCATAATAATCAATAGGAAAGCATCACAGGCACACATCGGGAAGCCCCTATAAATCGATAAGTGGCGCAACACCCCTGAATTGCAATTTTCGCATTGTTTGGACTTTACCTCATTTAGACTCCGAAAACGCTCATGCTGCCTGTGTATAGTCGTAGGTACAGTGAATTATTTGATTACAAACTACATGGATACCTGCCTACCTATCTACCTACCTGTTACTGTGCATGTCAGACTATGTTGAATTGGATGAGTGCAACGAATCAGCAAAGCAGCATTTACTTAATAAGACAGGTCACATTTGGAATGTACCCGACTTCGATGCTGCTACTATGGCTCCCGATCAATTTCAATTCTTGATGGCAGAAGTGCAGGGCTTTTTCCGCCATGCTCTTTATTTGATTGGGAGGAACAGCCGCTTTGCACTGAATTTAGAATAGAATTATTCGCTTCTATGTTTGTACGACAGTCCTAAGATTTATGGTAATTTGTTCATATTAATAGAAGTAAACATAGATAGGTACATTAATTAATATAACATTTTAAACAATAATGGTACAAATAAGCCAGATGAATAGATATTTACGTACGCATAGAAATAATTTTACAAGTAGAATAAAATGTGTACTAATGACCAGCAGAATGTAACTGAAATGATGCCTGGGATTCCTATTTAGGAACCTTGGCGCTCTCAAATCCAATAGCGCACCCAGCCCTTCATCCCTCCAGGGTTGATAAATGGGAAGCTACACTTGTGTGGCGAAGATTAAAGCCATTGGGAACCGCGACCCCTTGCGGTATCTCAGCGAGAATCACACCTCGGTGGTAATACTCAGTATTGGATGGAAAGCCATCACACCACCTTTTTTCTTGACCTTTATTGGCCTTATGCTGGCCATCTGAATATGCTTGCCATCTGAATACGCTGGCCATCTGAATACACTGGTCATATGAACATGCTGGCCATCTGAATATGCTGGCCAGCTGCATACGCTGGCCATCTGACTAGCGCGGCTACATGAATACGCTGGCCATCTGAATATGCTGGCCAAGTTCTTCACCCAAAATAACATGACGTCAAATGATTTAGATAATATGGTAAGTATGGCGACGTATTAATAAGTGAAAATATTAACGTTGACAAATGACTTTGAATCCCTTCCAGACTAGGGGCTTTCTCCTGCTTCAAGTGTAATCGCTATCTAGCAACAATCTTGCCGAGAACAATATTATTATAACTCAACGCAATGTTAAATCAAATAACAATACAATACTTCATAATAAATACACTACACAATAAATGTCGGAACAACTCCGACCCACGCTACTTTTACTCAACCTTCCATCTTAACCTAACCTTCCAACACTGACCATCTCAATCCAAAATGATCAAACAGGTCACAAAAACGTATGAACAAATTTGACTAGAGAAAACTGAAAAGACGCTAAAAACCGGCGTCGTCCTAAATAAATATTAAGTGAACAAATACATAGATGAACACTGAGACATGCTAATAAATGTCTTAAACGTGAAACGACAAGAAATTCGTATTAAAGCGTAAACTGTAAGAAATCTATTAACAACGTGTTCAGAAATGTAGCAAATGTTAATATCAACTTTAAACAAATAAGCTTTTCTAGTTCCACGCTACACCCCTCCGGCACTAAGAGAAAATTCTCCCGTTCCTAAAAACTAAACTTACAAAACACGACTAGTATCGTTAGGGTGTCGACGACGATGACGACGATTATGCCGACGATGAGGCAACACGACCCGAAAAGCATCTTTGATCGACTTGGCCTCAACTCCCGATTTTTCCTTGGCTTTATCAAAAATTCGGGCTCGACGAGCAAACGTATGCGTGTTGACTTGCATGTCCATTCGTCGACGCAGTACCCTTTTCATCAAAATCGCATGCAAACCGCACGAAATATCATACGACTTCCCACGGCTGTCGAGGAACTGGTCACAAAATTCATTCCAGCGAGTGCCATAACGATATGCTTTTCTCCAAGCTCGTTTAAAATCGTACGCATCGGTCTTTACACGTCGATCTAAATTTGGCGGCAAAGCATCTAAGCGCTCCTGGACGATCAATTCGACGACTTCTGGCGAAATAGTTGGAGGAGGAGTCTCCACCAACGTAACGACGCTATTTTGGGGATTGGATGGGGGAGGAGTCTCCTTGACCACCACAATCCCCAAACGCGACCCTAACGTAGACGCCACAGAACCGTCGATCCACACGCCCAATACGCTCCAAAGTAAACCAACTTCTAACGCTGCCAACGCATCTCTCGCCGCATAAACGACCATCGTAGGCAAAAAATTATGCAACGATCGGTTCCAAAATAACCCGTAGCCGCGATTTTCTTTGGGCAGTTCGAGCCCAAACCCAAAACGAACAAACGACGCCAAGGTAGCTTTATTCGAGCTCCAGGCGTCCGGAAAATTACCAAGTCGGCTTTGACGTTCCAGATGACGATACCGACGAAATAAATCGTGAATTTCGGTACGACCAAACGATACAATGTCGCCAAACGAACGGCAAAGCGCTCTCATATCTTGATCGAAGTCCTGGCCAAACTTAATAATCGACGCGTCTTCGAGCAAGCTCACCAGCGAGTCTGGTAGCTCATTGAATCGATGAAGGTCAAAAATATAAACCAAACCATCCAAATTAGCTATTTGGATGATGCGAGCGAAACCGCCCTTCGCATCTTTCTCAATGGAAGGTGACGAAAATTTTTTCTGCCAAGTAGGCCATTTTCGATATTCACAATGCCAATTAACAAATTCGGCGTCGATACCTAGCACGATCGGAAAATCAGGCGCCCATGGCGTCCTTAAAACCTCAATCGCACGCCGACAATCCTCAAAATTTTGAACAGCACGAACTCGACGTAGTTGAAATGGCTCGCGACCCAAAGCTCGCAGCCAACCACGACAAATCGGTCCAAATTTCGTTTCATCTACTCTCTCAAGATTTTCGAGCATTTCTCGAGGTCGACCGAATGGCAAAAAATCCGACATAATTTGCAAAAATTGAATGCGTTTCTAAATAATTCGAAAACGCGTTTTGCACTTAAAACTTAGGCAACAGAGAAGTAGCAAGGCAAGATAGCTTATTAATTAACAAAACTATCAACTAATACTATGTACAAATATGCCAAGTAGCATAATTAATTATCAGACAATTCTGCAGCCTGTATTTCCGGGCAGTCCTGACAGGCCATTTTAAATGCTTCAGAAAATCCTTTCATTCGATTATTAGCAAACAAGTGAGTACTTGTTCCAAATAAAATTACTTTTTCTGATTCGCAAAGTCCGAAACATTTCTTTAAAACGTAGAAACGTACTGGAACTTTTTCGTAATCCTTAAGATTTAATTTTGCCGGAATGTCCGTAAAATTAATCACTTTAGCTGGCCAAAATGGATAACCTTTTATCTTAGCAAAGACTACATCGCCAACTTTGAAATTTTGCCTTAATTTTGAATTTTCAAAATTCTCAGCTTTTTTCAAACGATTAACGTGTACTAACTTTGAAAAGCGTTCGTCCGCAATTAAAGTTATTTTTACGTTTAAATTGGAAATCTTTTCGCTTATTTTAAATGGTCCATCCCATTTTAAAGCTAATTTCGGGGAAATCCCCTCGCCTAAATTGGCTTTACGCAAATAAACAATATCACCAACATCGAAATCGATTTTAGTAGATTTTTTGTCATACTCTACCTTTTGCCGTTTTTGAGCTTTTTCAATAGAATTTCGAGCTTGTTCTTGCATTTCGGATAAAGTAGTTTTTAGAAAATCTACATAATTTTCCTCTGTATAAACAGAACGTTGTTCAGGAGAAATTTGCACTTCTAAAGGATATCTAGGCTCTCTACCATACATAAGCATGAATGGTGAGATGCCTGTGGATTCTTGACCACAAGCGCGATACGCAAAAAGAACAAAAGGCACATATAAGTCCCACAAAACTGGTTCTCGCGAGACAAGAGTAGATAAAGCTGATGTTAAAGTTCGATTGAATCTTTCAACTAAGCCATCAGTTTGAGGATGATACGCAGAAGTAAAAATTTTTTGTACTTTCAAAATTTTGCAAATTTCTTTCAATAAATTTGACGAAAAATTACCACCTTTGTCCGACAAAAGTTGTCTAGGTGTACCATGTCGACAGACAATTTCTCGTACAAAAATTTTAGCTATAGTTGAAGCTTTTAAGTCAGGTATTGGAAAAGCTTCCGCCCATTTAGTTAAATAATCTAAGAAGACTACTACATAGCGATTACCACTTGAAGCAACTGGAAACTCCATACAATCAACTGCAATTTTGTCCCAAGGACCTTCTACAACTATACTTTGTAATGGAGCACGTACATTTGGTACCGGTGACTTACGCTTGATGCAAATTTCACACGTTTTGCACCATTCTATGACGTCCTGCGTCATGTTAGGCCACCAAAATCGTTGCAAAATTCGTCCCGTGGTTCTCGCTACGCCAAAGTGAGCACCAAATTCGGAGTCATGGAATTCTTTCAGCATCGTGGAAACCCACGCGCGTGGAATGACTGTTTGCCATATCATCACGCTACTCCTTTTCGGTCTGTACCGACGAACTAAAACATTATTAATAACGTCAAATTCGTTCTTAATTTCTAACGGGCATTTAATTGTCGTTAACTGTGCTTTAATATTAGATATGAATTCATCCTTTTCGGTTTCGACTTGAAATTCGTTTTCTGGCTCATTCAAAATAACGGGCGAAACATTTGAATTTCTAGAAAGCCAGTCAGAAGCGCCATTTTCTTTACCAGGCGTAAAACAAATTTCAAAATCAAATTCTTGAAGTTTTAAAGCCCATCGCATTAATTTACCACTAGGATCTTTCAGATTTAACAACCATTTTAAAGGCTTATGGTCTGTCTTTATTATAAATTTATTACCATACAAATAGTCTCTAAAGTATTTACAGCCCCAAACAATGCCAAGCGCTTCACGCTCTATCGTTGCGTAATTTCTTTCATGCACATTAAGAACGCGAGAAGCATAGGCAAGTACCCATTCGTCCTCTCCGCTTCTCTGACTTAATACAGCACCCAAAGCATTACTGCTTGCGTCAGTATTGAGCACGAAAGTAGCACTTGCATCAAAAATTGGGAATTTCAAAATCGGAGGGCTGACAAAATCACTTTTTAGTTCTTCAAATATTTTATTATGCTTTTCAGTCCAAACGAATTTTTCTTTTTTACTTGTTAATTTGTATAAAGGACCAACTTTACAAGCTAAATTAGGCACAAATCGTTTAAACCATTGAATAGAACCAAGAAAACTTTGCAATTGTTTTACAGTTTTAGGTGGTTCAGCTTTAATGATACCAGAAATTTTCTTAGGATCAGGTCGGATCCCGTCCTTCGAGATTACATGACCTAAGTAAGTCACCTCGGATTGCAAAAAATTGCATTTTTCTGGTTTTATTTTTAAATTGACTTTTCTCAACGCCGAAAATACGTCGCTAAGATCTTCTAGATGTTTTTCAAACGTTTTTGAAAACACCAAAATATCGTCAATATAAACTAAACAAGAACGCCATTGTAGGCCAGAGAGAGCAATTTCCATTATTCTCTGAAAATCTGCTGGTGCGTTTTTGATTCCGAAAGGCATGACATTAAATTCGTAATGCCCAAAACTTGTTGTGAAAGCAGTTTTTTCACGCGAATCCGAGTCCATTTCTATTTGCCAGTAACCAGAACGCAAATCAAGAGTGGAGAAAAACTTAGCACCCGCAAGGCTGTCCAAACATTCTTGGAGCCTCGGGATTGGATAAATGTCAGTTTTGGTTACCTTATTTAGACCTCGATAATCTACAACGGGGCGCATTGTCCCGTCCTTTTTCTTCACAAGAAACATATTTGCCGACCAAGGACTTCTAGAAGGAACAATTATGTCATCTTTTTCCATTTCTTTTACGATTTTTTCGAGCTCTAATTTTTGCCGAAATGGAATTTGAAATTGTTTCGCTTTTACTGGCCCGTGATCCCCCGTATCGATTTTGTGCTTAACTATCGTAGTTCTACCGAGAGAATCATTGCCTGAGCTGAAAATGTCGAAATTTTTCACGAGCAAATCATTCAACTCTTTCTTCTCTTGATCGTTCATTGAAAATTTCGCTTTCTCCAAACATTGCTCGATGCATTTTTGGATATTTTTTGCATTATTTTTGCTCGTCGAAAATGAAAATTTTTCAATAGAGGTAAAGTCCTCTAGCCGACCCACTTTAGTACCGGCTTCAATAATAATAGGCTTATTATGCACATTAAGTAAACGCACAGGCACAGAATTAGTTTTAGATGATATTATAGCTGCAGCTGCAAATACAGATGTTTTGTTACATAGATTTTCGTCCGGAACAAATAAAACATCTTTTTTAGCATTACAGTTTAGTAACTGAGCACTACATAATGCTTCACATCTTGCAGGAACGAAAATAGAATCAGTAGTACACACGTATGCAAGATTAGCGTCAGATTTTAAACTGTTATAAATAGGCTGATATAAAGAAATCTTTTCGCCATTTATAGTGCTATATCCTTCAGCTATATGAGGAATTACATAATGCTTATCGATGAAATCGCATCCGAAAATGATGTTAAACGGTGCTTTTTCGACTAACGAAAATGTTTCGTTAAAAGCTTGATTACCTATCGTAAAATCTAATGCTAATTTGCCAAAAATATCTAGCTTTGAACAACTAGCAGTTCGACAAGATGTTATTGGCTTTCCTTTTTTCACATTTAATTTTAGCTGCATGTTCACAAATTCCATAGATATAAGAGTTACATCGCTTCCTGTATCTATTAGAGCATTAGTTTCATTTCCGTTTACGCACATTTTGACAATTGGTAACTTACGTTGTCTTAGCGTGCCTACCGTACTAGAATTTGGTCCTTCTAGTTCGAGTAGTCGCTTTACCAATTCTGCATTTTGCTGTAGAAGTTGCTCTAACGTATCGCCAACTGTATTCGTCGATTCTCTCGGCGAATCATTGGTAGAATTCTCGTGCGATGTCTTCGTCGAAACATTAGCTTGCCAACTTTGGAATTTGCGATTCTCAAAGGTGCGCGGCCAACTTTCTCGAATTTTTCCAGAAAAGCCTGTCGGACACTGATTGTTCATGTGCCCTTTTCCGCCGCACCTATAACAATTTGAAGACTGATTAGGTTTACCGTATTGACCTTTTGGCAGCATAGGTCTAGGAGCATAATTATAACGCTGATAATTATTAAAATTCGGAATATTACGCTGATAATTATTAAAATTCGGACGATTGAAAGACTTTTGAATAAAAGGTTTTTTCGGCCATTTATCCGTCTTATGATTAAAATCAGCTTTTTCCCGACTTTCGGCCCCTTTTTGTGGCAATAAATTAGCTTTTATTTCTTTTAATTGCTGTGAAAGTTCACTGATAGCCGACCATAATTTTTCGTCACTCCCTTCCCCAGTCCTTACAGTCAAAACTGACTCGGATTGAGAAGGTCCTGCTCCTAGCACAGGTATGCCAGTCCACATGTCCGGTTTAAACGGCGATTCAATTCTTTTAGCAATTTCCAAAGCTTTTTCCAATGTTTCAGGTGTGCCGGAAATTGTAAAAATGCTATGATATTTAGGCAACAAACCATTAATAAATTGCACTTTAACAAGTGTTTCTATTTCTGCCTTATTATTAATTAGATTAGGATAAGCTCGTTTACACATAGTCGTAAGCTTATGACAGAACATATCTAATGATTCGTTTGTTTCCTGCTTTCTGCCATGAAATTCAATTATCGTTTTTTCACGAACAGCTGGAGGTTGAAAATGATTGATTAAATAACCTTTAACAATCGCATAATTATTACGCTGATCTTCAGGTATTCCAAAAAATACAGAACGTGGATACGATAGCAAGCATAATGGTAAAGCAGCTAACTTAACATCGTCGTTCAAACCACCTGCAGAGCTTAAAGAATCGAATTCCTCGAAAAACTGGAAAATAGCCTTGCCTGTTTCACCTGCGAATTTTTTGACACTTCTTTCAGCAATTTGAAGAAACTGCATTCGCTGCAATGCATTAACAACTTCAGAATTTTCTGCCATTTTTGTATCCTTTTCAGATTCTAAATCAAACAAATCGAAAGCTCGACTGAGTCTGCAAAACTCTTTAAAAATGTTACCTCTATCCGAGCTACCTTTTTCTTTACCGACGTGAATTTGACGAGCTTCTTCACGCTCCTTTTCAACTCGACTTCTGCTTCTAGTTACGACAGCTAACGGCGGCAGTGAATTCGATCTTCGGAGCAACATACATTGGGCAAAATTTACTGTGGCAGTCCACTCGGTCTCTAAACAAAACGGTAGTCCGTAATTTCAAAGAACCTTCAAATCGTGTAACACAATAGTATGCGCAGTCAACCCGAGTTTCAAACTCTGGGACCTCCAAATCGTGTAGCGTATTAATAAGTGAAAATATTAACGTTGACAAATGACTTTGAATCCCTTCCAGACTAGGGGCTTTCTCCTGCTTCAAGTGTAATCGCTATCTAGCAACAATCTTGCCGAGAACAATATTATTATAACTCAACGCAATGTTAAATCAAATAACAATACAATACTTCATAATAAATACACTACACAATAAATGTCGGAACAACTCCGACCCACGCTACTTTTACTCAACCTTCCATCTTAACCTAACCTTCCAACACTGACCATCTCAATCCAAAATGATCAAACAGGTCACAAAAACGTATGAACAAATTTGACTAGAGAAAACTGAAAAGACGCTAAAAACCGGCGTCGTCCTAAATAAATATTAAGTGAACAAATACATAGATGAACACTGAGACATGCTAATAAATGTCTTAAACGTGAAACGACAAGAAATTCGTATTAAAGCGTAAACTGTAAGAAATCTATTAACAACGTGTTCAGAAATGTAGCAAATGTTAATATCAACTTTAAACAAATAAGCTTTTCTAGTTCCACGCTACAAGTAGGTTAAGTAGCGTGGAAATTGGCTTAATTCGACGGTTTCTGGTCGATTTGAAGATTAGGAGTCACATGGTCAACCGGGTTCTGCTTGTCCAGCGTATTCAGATGGCCAGCCAAAATGATCTATTTCCGACGCCCACTGTGTTAACATGGCCACCATATTCAGATGGCCAGCGTATTCGAGATGGCCAACATATTCAGAATTCAGATGGCCAGCATAATCAAAGTGCCCGCATATTCACATAACCAGTGTAGTCAGATGGATGCACAAACATAAGTAATCCTACCATGTTAATGAGATAAATATAGTAATCAATAGGAAAGCATTATAGGCACACATTGGGAAACCCCTAGAAATCGATAATTGGCAGAACACCCCCCAGAATTCCAAAAAACCTCGTCAAAAAACCTCGTTTTTTGACGTTTCTGACGGCTATTAGAAGATAAAAAACGCAATTTTTTACAGAAATTGAAAAAATTGCGCAAATTGAACTAAATATAGTCGTGGACGTTGTCTTAATGGCGCGAAGGGCAAGAAAAATTCTACGTTTTGCATCCAAAAAGTGGACAAAACGCCTAAAATGACATACTTATTCGATTTTTTTTGAAAAAATCGGCAAATTCTGGGGAAGTTCAGTGCCAAATCTTTTAAATTTTTTTGAATCGGATGAAAATGATAGTAAAGAAACTTCTTTTAAAATTACATATAATAGAAAACAGCTCTGATATGCTAGTAAGATCTGTACTTTTATATTAGGAGCAAGGAAACTTATTGAAAACTCGCTTTTGGTGATTCTCTTGGGTAGTTGGTTGCTCTGAGTCCCACTAACAAGTAAAAAATATCAATGCAAAAAATTAGAAGAGATAATTTTCATATCTGAATTGAAATAGGTCAATACCAACAGTTACATGCAAGGTAAAGACTTTCAGTGGTGGTGAACTCTCGAAAGCTTCAGGATAGTTATTTTTCTAAAACCGGCTCTACAGCGAAAAAATGGTTTCTGTTGCTTTAAAAACCATTCAATGTTCCCTAGAGCCGCCCTCCTGTATAAGCCCATTGTCTAATGTCGTATCTCCAAAAATTGGATCTAAAATTTTGCTATCGTACATCTTGCCACAGAAATCTTTGCAAGAGCTAGAAAAATCATCGGAAGTTCATTAAAATATTTGCGGAAGGTAAAAAATGATAAAAAATAAAAACGACACCGTTTATCTTACTAAGTCTGTTGAGGCAAGAAGTGGCACGCTCCTACCTTTTCTCCAATCCACCGTCTATTATTTTTACAGAAGCAGGATACACACTTACTAGTACACGACATCATTTAATTAATTTGAAATCATCTGGCTCTTTTTTCAACAAATTTTTCAAATAAATCCAAATATTTTTTGTTCAGTCTTTAAGGTAACGCCTGGGATTGCTGATTTAGGGACCTTAGCGCTCTCACATCCAATAGCGCACCCAGCCTTTCATCCCTCCGGGGTTGATAAATGGGAAGCTACACTTGTGTGGCGAAGATTAAAGCCATTGGGAACCGCGACCCCTTGCGGTATCTCAGCGAGAATCACACCTCGGTGGTAATACTCAGTATTGGATGGAAAGCCAATCTTTCACCTATCTGAATACGCTGGCCATCTGAATACGCTGGTCATCATGAACATGCTGGCCATCTGAATATGCTGGCCATCTGAATAGCTGCCAGCTATACGCTGGCCATCTGAATATGCTGGCCAAGTGTCCCATACCCAATTTGAAGCAAATTTGCAAGAAAGTTACTATTTGGTCCGATTTTGCCTTATTTTTCCGCATTTTCTTTCATTAAATGAAATTTATTGGAAAAAGTACTTTTTAGCATTAAGTTTTAAATGATTCGTATCATTCTACTATTCGTCAACCGTGAAAACACGTGTTCTTGGGGTTGTTGTTTTTACCCTATCCTCAGATTGGCAACTGACCCTCGCAATATGGGTGCGACCTCCTACCCCAAAATTGTCAAATTTCAATAAACATTGAAAAAAATGTGCCCTTTAGGTGTTTTTAGCTCATTTTTGGCTCAAAAATCTTAAACTTTCGGCGCTTCGCACTATTTGCACATTTTTTCTATATTTTATTTATTTGCTAAATTTTCCAATATTTTTTGTGATATTTTTACGTTTTTATGTTCTGGAAAGAGCGAGCATTGTCTAAAACGTCAGAAAACATTGTTTTTGACGTGTACGCATAGTTTTTTAGCTCAAAAACGGCACTTTTAAAGAAATTTATAAGCCTGAGCAGTAGTAATACTCGGTATCCTGGAGTGCAACGCTATAACATAGGCAATGATTAAGGATAGGCAATTCTTAAAGAATAGACAACGTTATAACATAGGCCAATGCTATAAGATAGGCAATTCGTTAAGGGATCAGGCGAGAGGGTGGAGCCTTGCGCCCTGGGGTGGGAGCCAGGGCGCAATGGATTTAAGCATAACAGTGTTGAAAGATAGGCAATAATGGTTAAGGATAAGACAATGGTTAAAGATAGGCTAACGCTATAAGATATGAGGACATAGTTGAGGAGTGGAAGGGGTGAATTAAGCTCTAAGCAAGCTAAGCTAAGCCTGTGGTTAAACTAAGACTAAGTGTAAACTAATTGTGAATGTAGACTAAGTGTAAAGTAAACCTAGCTGAACTAGGTGTAAACAAGGCCAACATGGTTGCTTCACTCACTTTTGCCTGCGATTTCTCAATGGGAGAGGGGCAGGGAAGTCCCCATAAAAAGTAGCAGTTGTCCGCTCTAACTACCACTGCCACTCAGTCTGAAAATTGCCTCAAATATGCCAAAGTATGGCGAAACTAAGCAGAAGGACTGTGTAGCAGTGGTCCGCTCTTGCTACCACTGTCACTCAAGTCTAAAAATTGCCTTAAATTTGCTAAAGTACGGCAAAACTAACCAGTAGGACTGTGTTGCAGGGGACCGCTCTTGCTACCCCTGCCACTCAGTCTTAAATATATCCAAAATGTGCTCAAAGTCAGACAAAACTAAGCCCAACGACCGGATGTGAGTGTAAACTAAGCTCAGGTAAGCCAAGGTGTAAAACAAGCCTCAAGCATTATAGGAATTTATCAAGCTGTGTATGGCTTCCTGGCCCTTTATGTTCACCTGGCAGATTATACAACGGAGTCCTAAGTGTAGAGTGAGTGAATGTTGTAGAGCGGGGCCCGAGTAGGCCCAGCTAAGCTAGGGAGTCATTGGACCTAAGAAGTAATGAATTGTGTATATATAGGTTTGATTTCCGGTCCTTCGACTTCCCTGGTCATTCGTCACTTCCTGGTCCTTTTGAATTCCCGGTACTTCGACTTTCCGGTCCTTTGACGATCCCGGTTAATTCAATTATATGTAAGCATTGAAAATGGCTCATAGAATGTAGAACAAATAGGAAAGAAAGTGTAGGCTAATTGAGCATAATTGTTTTGTTTCACTGGCCGACCCAAACCCAATTTTAACATATATTCTGCACCTGGAGAAGCACTGGTTCCTATAGGGCTGGGGGATCCGCCTTCATTAGGGTCTAACACTCTTAGATGATTTTAACGACACCAAGTCGTACATTTCTGCTTTTACCCATAAAATGAAGTTAAAATAAGTCTTTTAAAATATGCCAGAATTGGATTAATAGAATTGCAGTTTTCTGCACAAATTAGACTTACATATAGCAAAAACTCTAAATTAATGGTCTCAAATATCAGGATTTGCAGTACTGAGATGATAGTTTTACAATATAGACAAAAGCATGCAGCCTGTTTTTTGTCTTGTGGCTAAATTGCTAAATTAATGTAGCAATACAAGTGACCTTAACACACACTTTCCCAATAAAGTGTGGAATTTAAATAGTATTGTGTATACAATATGAGTATTTCTAGCAAATTTCTGTGTGCTTAGGCTACTAGCTCATTATGAATTAACAAGCAACATTTCAAGCGCACTGTGCAATACCATGCTTACACCTAAGCAATAAGACAGATAACGCAGTGTCACAAATACAAATTTCTGTACAAATGCTTAACAGTGTGTACGCATTATGCTTTACTTGCCTTATTAACTTAGGCAATAGAAACTAGGATTTTTGGATGCAATATGCCCCTTCAATTGTGACTGAATTTGGATATTTGAACATTTATATAACTTTCTTCTGACTTTTACGAGCTTTGTTCCAAATTTTACAAGCTTTGTTCCGAATTTCTCAGACTTTAGAAAAAAGTTCCAAACTTTACAAAAAATGTTCCAAACTTTACAAAAAATGTTTTAAACTTTACAAAAAATGTTCGAAACTTTACAAACTTCCTATGTTATAACATGTAAAACGTGTTCCAAACCTTACAAAAAATGCTTTAAACTTTACACACTTCCCATGCTAAAACGTGTAAAATGTGTTCCAAACTTTACAAAAAATGTTTTAAACTCTACAAAAAATGTTCCAACTTTGGCAAAAATCTTCCAAACTTTACAAGAAATGTTCCAAACTTTACAAAAAATGTTCCAAACTTTACAAAAAAATTTCCAAACTTTACAAAAAATGTTCCAAACTTTACAAAAAAAATGTTTGAAACTTTACAAAAAATGTTCCAAACTTTACAAACTTCCTATGTTGTCACGTGTAAAATGTGTTCCAACTTCTACAAAAAATGTTCCAAACTTTACAAAAAATGTTCCAAAACTTTACAAGCACTCTTTTAAATTCAACAGACTTTGCCTACTGTATGCAGTATATTGTTTAAGACTACCTAACAGTATTGTAATCTTTATGTCTCTAGTCCAGGAAAATGCAATGCTTTCCTACATGTATGAAGGGTTGCAATAATGAATATTATAGCCACCAAACTGCCTGGACAGTTATGTCAGCAAGTATGCATGCAAGTAATACCTATTTCTATGAAAATTGGCTGACCGATAAATTACTTTACAGCCACACTACCCAAGTAGGCCACCCTAAATGCTTATTCTTGTGTTTCTATCTTAAACACATGCCTACGTCATCCAATTGTTACGTCTAATATACCTGTATAATTTATTTAATAAACTATGTCACAGCAAAAAGAGTATTTGACCAAATCATTCTTGTCTGTCACTCTTAGCTCTAAATAAGTGCTGCACTCAGGCCCACCCACATACGCTACGCGTCTCTATTCTACTATACTTGGCTGAATGATAATGACATTTTGAAAAACCGCTGAATATGTCTTAATATTCTCGGTATTTTTCCAAACTCTGCACACTTTTTCCAAACTCTCCAACCTTTTTCCGAAACTGCACAGTTTTTCCAAACTCTACACACTTTTTTCGAAATTCTGCACACTTTTTCCAGACTCTGCACATCTCTTCTTTTTTTTTTTAAATGCTGCACACTTTTTTTCTAAATTGCTCAATTAGCCTACACTTTCTTCCTAATTGTTCTACAATCTATGGGCCATTTTCAATGCTCACATATAATTGAATTAACCGGGAAGTCAAAGGACCGGGAAGTCAAAGGACCGGGGAAGTCGAAGGACCGGGAAGTCAGAATTATATATACACAGTTCATTACTTCTTAGGCCCAATTCTACTTCCCTAGCTTGGCCGGGCCCTACTCGGCTTTGCTTTGCAACGTTCACTTACTCTACACTTAGGACTTAATTGCATAATCTGCCAGGTGGTGCATAAAGGGCCAGGAAGCCATACACAGTTTGATAAATTCCTGTAATGCTTAGGCTTGTTTTACACCTGGGCTTACCTAAGCTTAGTTTACATTGACGTCCGTTCTTTGGGCTTAGTTTTGTCTTACTTTAGCACATTTTAGACATATTTAAGACTGAGTGGCAGGGTAGCAAGAGCGGACCCCCTGCTACACAGTCCTTCTGCTTAGTTTTGCCATACTTTGGCACATTTAGGGCAATTTTTAGACTGAGTGGTAGGGGTAGCAAGATCGGACCCCTGCTACACAGTCCTTCTGCTTAGGTTTGTCTTACTTTGGCACATTTTAGATATATTTAAGACTGAGGGGCAGGGGTGGCAAGAGTTGGACCCCTGCTAGACGAGTCCTTCAGCTTAGTTTTAGTTTTGCCATACTTTGGCATATTTAAGGCAATTTTTAGACTGAGTGGCAGTGGTAGCAAGCAGCGGACTACTGCTACTTTTATATGAGGACTTCCCCCTCCACCGCAGTGGAAATCCCTGCAGGCAAAAGGAGTGGGCACAGGCTGACTGTGTTTACATCTCATTCAGCTAGCTTTACTTTACACTAAGTTACATTCACAATTAGTTTACACTCAGTCTTACTTTAACCACAGGCTTAGCTTAGCTTGCTTAGGCTCAATTTATCCCTTCCACTCCTCAACTATGTCCTCATATCTTATAGCGTTAGCCTATCTTTAACCATTGTCTATCCTTAAGCATTGCCTATCTTTTAACACTGCCGTGCTTAACCATTGCGCTCTGGCCCCCACCCCAGGGCGCAAGGCTGCACCCCCTCGCCTATCCTTAACAGTTGCCTATCTTATAGCATTAGCCTATGTTATAACGTTGTCTATTCTTAAGAATTGCCTATCCTTAACCATTGCCCATGTTATAGCGTTGCACCCCAGGGTCACCAGGTATAACTACTCCTGACCCTCACCCCAAGCGAGAATTCCGATGCTGTACTTGTAAGCATTCAAACGTCAGTTTCCAAAAATGAGTGGGCACCTATCTGGTCAACCAGTCAGTATTATTTTTTTAGTTCATTAAGTAAGTACAATCAAGTTGTATCCAGCATTTCTAAGAATAGAAATTAAAGCATCGGCTTAATCTCCAAAATCATTTTTTTAAACAAATTTGAGTTCACTTTTGAAATAGCCGTGTTTTCGCTATACAGTCATGTTGAAGCAATTGCTTACATTTAAGGAACGTTAGGTAAAAGAAAAATATTACATTTGTAACATCTAGTCTTGGTGATCATTTATTTTTTACATTATTTGTTCGACGGCAAGACATGCGCTCGTCGAAGGTTTTGTAGGTCATGGACTACCAGCGATAAAAAAAGACAAAATTTTGTGGCGGAAAACAAATTCGGAACAAAGGTTGAAAATAGGTAAATATTGAATCTTTCTTATTAGCCATTGCGAAAAAGTGTTTGTCATAAATTTGGGTTATCGAAAAATAGCACCATGTTTCATTCAACGCATTAAACCACAGCTTTTGATGGTTTTAACTCCGGCTAGCCCTGACACACATAACAGAAATAAGAATACGTTTTAATTTAATACTTTTAAATCATAATTTTTAGAACAAAATCTTGTTAAACCGATTGATAAAATTAGCATTTTTCTTTTGTTCGATTTAATTGTTTTTAATAGTACTTATGAACTTTATTCAGCCATCTGTTGCATATATAAGTAGATATACATACTCATTATACACTGGATTAGTCATACCAAGAAGCGATGACTTTATTTTATTCGCAATCGAGATAAGGCATTTGATTTTTTGATAATTGTTTTGATTTGGGAAAGCACGCATAATGAAGCGGTTTTTTCGTTATACCTCTAATCATTTCTTTTTACTTAAATGGCATTTTCAATTATACCTGGAAGGATCCATTTTATTTTATTTATATAAAATAATATAATCTTTTATCTAAAGCATATAGCTACGTTCGTTGCTTAAAATCGATCAAAAAAATGCCTTAATGAAGCAATTGCAACAAAATAGTAAATAAAAACATTTGATTTTCCTGACAGATCCATGTGCTTTCTATTCACATAAATTTAAAGCTGAGTGTTTTAGAATTTTTCACAATTGGCCAACTTTCTGTAAATAATTCGTTACATTTTTGCACCATGTTGCTGGAAATTTTTTATAAATCACGTGATCGTACATTTTACATTTACAAGGCTATCACTTTGATTATCCATGAATGCGATCGATAATACATCGTTAGTTTTAGTCAAAGCAGTGCAAGTGAAATTAGTGAGTCTGCTTTTGTACGCACGAAATACGGTCGCAAGATATAAAATTTGATGTATCTATTTGAAGTCATATTTTTTTAATTTATTGTTAAACTTCTGATAAAGTAGTATGCTAAAAAATGAGTGATCTGGATTTTTAACCTACCTAGTGAATTTTTTGAAAAAAACTGCTGGTAAACATAGTTGTACAACAGAGTCTGGAGCACACATAGACAGGAGCCGAATTCCGGGGCTAGAAGGTGTAAAATAGACAAATGTCTCAAAAACATGCCAAAATTTAAGTCTGGGGGTCGCGGTTATACGTGGGCGTCGAGGGGTTATGGCTTTGATGGGTATGAACACCGCATCCCTCCAAAGAAAGAATACCCCCAGAAAGCGAAATACCCCCAAAATTCAATTTTTAAATTTTTTCGCAGTCTTTTTGATGCCAATGGATAGTGCTCGAAAAAAATTTTTGACTTTTAAAAAATCTAATACTCCCTCCTCAGAATTTTGGTGTGGTCTATCAATCGTCATGGTGTCAATCGATTCAACCAGAACTGGAAAGTCTACATCTAAATCGCTGAAATAGCTGGTATAAATGCCGGAATAGTGTAAAGACATGTTAATCGTTACTTTTGGTAAATATAATGTACTTTGCAGGTTTGATTCAATCCTGACCCTTTCTTCACTTTATTTCATATTAAAATTTTCTCATTTTTATGCGCCAGGGTTTCTGGGACCTTAAAACATCATATTGCACGTCAAACAGTAAATTGAATGTCCGATTCTCTTTCGGTACATCATTTTATTACGCACAAAAACGATTTTTTTGTGTTTGGTAAGTCAATTTTAGTAATTAAGCGTGCCAAACGAAATTTCCAAAAAAATATTAGATCATCACTATACTAGCAAAGAAAAATGCTCCGATGGAACAAAAAAGGGGAATATACTTGGTATTGTGAATTATCGAGGATGTAAAAGGAGGGGACTAGGAAAAATCTCCCTATGTTATATGCCAAAAATCGCAAAATATGTTAAAAACATACTATTTCTAAACAATGCCAAAAATTGAAGTATATTCTGCGGCCTTTGAAAAATGTAAAAGTTTAGGAAACATATTGTTGTAGACATGTGTAAAAGAGTATCTACATAAGGTCTGCTGCACGTCAGCTTCCGCGTTTCCTACTGCTTTGAACCAATAATATCATCGATTGTCTTGAATGCATCGATATGTACTATTTCATTCAATTCGCTTAGCTGCTGCATTGCTGATTCGCTGCTTTTTTCAATCAATTTTTTGGTAAGTAGTTTATTTCTATTGGGAGGCCGCAGAATATACTTCAATTTTTTGCATTGTTTAGAGATAGTATGACTTTTATCATATTTTGCGATTTTTGGCATATGACATAGGGAGATTTTTCCTAGTCCCCTCCTTTTACATCCTCGATAATTCACAATACCAAGTATATTCCCTTTTTTGTTCCATCGGAGCGTTTTTCTTTGCTAGTACCCTACTTTTAATTAGCAAGATTTGGAAATACAATACTAGATTTCATTTACTGTGTGGTTCTTCTAATAATTGAATGGTTTAAACTTTACAAAGCTACTAGTTGTAGAAGAAACAAACATTCTGATTAGTAATTCTTATGTTACGTAGAACATCCTGTAAAGAAATATGCTTCCAAAACTTTCTAGAGCTAAACTTAATTTACATTTTAAACTTTACACAAGAGTGTAAAGAATTTAAGTGGGATTAATAATTTTGATATTGCTCTGATATAACGATCAGCATTTATTAAGAAATGAAACCTCTATGATGTTCTAAGAACAAATAAACATTAGGTGTTAATCACTTTACACTACTCTTCATTCGCCCCTAGCAGACGTATCACATCTGTTTCCATATATATTTTACGACTTTAGGGAAAAATAAGTTACCGTGAGGCTCTAGAATGGAGTTTATTATGTAGTGTAAACTTTACACTAGCAACAAGTATAAAGAAGATTTTAGATGGATTTGTAAATTCGATATTACTCGGATATTACGATAGACATTCATGAAAAAATTACGTCTCCATAACGCTTTAAGGAGAAACAGACACAGATGTAAACCACTTTACATCACTGTTGAGTGTAAACGAACGCGCCCAGCTGACGTCCCTTATTTGATTCCATGTAAATTTTTAGATTTCGGCAAAAAATTCAGGCTTTCGTAAAGCTCTAGAACGAAGATTAATTAGCAGTGTAAACTTTACACAACCACCGAGTATAAAGAGGATTCTAGTCGGTTTTGTAAATCTGATATTACTCGGATATTATGATCAACATTTATGAAAAAATTATGATTCTACAATGGTCTGAGGACAAATAAACATTAGGTGTAAACTATTTACACCACTGTTGAGCGTTAACAAACGCACATAATTGACGTCTCACACTTGATCTTTATACATGACCTATATAAAAAGGGTTACCCCCTATTCCTGGGCAATGACCAGAGCTTAGCCCCGCAGAACTGGAGCTATCCATCTATGCTCCCCATCACGGTTGGATGTAAACAAACGCAGCCTACGTGACGTCTCACATTTGATTCTTTGAAAATTTCTAGACTCCAGGAAAAAATTAGGTTTCTGGAATGCTCAAAAACGAAGATAAATACGCATGTAGTGTAAACTTCATGTAAACACCTAGTGTAAAGAAGATTCTGGTCAGATTCGTAATTTTGATATTGTTCCGATATTACGATTAATATTCATGAAAAAATTAAGTCTCCATTATGTTCTCTGGGCAAACTAACAATAGGTGTAAACTGCTTTACAACCAGTGCAGAGTGTAAGCATATGCGCCAGACTGGCAAATCAAATTTGGTTACTGGTCCATTTCTAGACTTCATTATCGTGTCCCTGCCTCATAACCGGAGAAGCAGGCAGAAAAAACAAGACAGAAACGCATTTTAAACACCAAATTTTTGACTTTACACTCGCTAAATATTAATGTATAGACAATTTGCTTTGACATGCACCCGATATAAAGCACTTTATTTTTATTCTATTGGACTTATCCCGACTTCTGGACGGAGAAAGTGGCGAACAAAAAACGCAACAAAAATGTATTTTCCATCATTTAGAACACTGTAAACTTTAAAATTCCGTACCGAATTCCCCATTGAGTTTAAAGAAATTCGGTTTGGTACAATTTGTATCTTTTAAATCTTAGTACATTCCTGTGTGCCTAAATTCTCTTGCAAAAACTATTTGGTATGATTTATTAATCAAAATTCGGAAAAAACGTGTTTTTTCGCCCATTTTTTACCTCTGATTTCGAACTTTACACCCCCATAAATAAATCAATTTTGCGTTTTTTAAATGCGGTTTGCTGCGATGTGTAGCCCCTAAGAGGCACTTTATTACTGCTGTATTCAATTTACCCTGACTCATAAGTGGAAAAATTTGGCAGAGAAATCTTATTTAAATTCCGTTTTTCACACCATTCACTAGAGTGTAAACTTTAAACCCCAGGATCTAACTCACCATAGAGCGTAGAAGACTTTGCTTATATGCAGAATGTAGCCCTTGATCCGCTCTACATTTCTGTGCAGGAAACATTTTGAAAAACTCATAAGCGGAGTTAGTATCAGACATAAGCAGGTTGAAAACTCGACCAAAAAGTGCGTTTTCACCCCCAGATTTTCGCACTCTTTACACTGCCATTCGAGAACATAATGCGAATTTCAAAAACAAAAAATGGTCATCTGTAGAATTCATCTCTCTATAATTCCAACCTGTTCAATTGTTCGAGTCATCAATACTCAGTTGTCCACATGCTACAGTAAAAAGGTCCCAAAATTTGTCCTATGTTATTACGTTTCACAAAAACTTTACACCTTATTTACACAGTCAGTTATGAATTTCAAGAAAAACAAAAAACACAGGCAGCGAATTTTTTTATTATCTTTCTTTTAAGAAAACTGCACCTTCCAGAAGTCTCCCGTCATAGCTGTAGGGGGTGCACAAGTGTTAGGGGTACCCAAGTATATTATAGGTACGCGCTAACACGCTACCTAAGGTTATTTATTCTCGAATTTTTGTGTTATGGCAATTCATGCTAACTGACGAATTAAAAGCCGAATTAAAGTTTGAATAAAAGTGCAGTTTAGTGACTACTTTGAACTCGATAAGTCCATGTTCTATGTTTCAAACAAGAATATTCTCTAGCGATGCCTTCAAGGGCAAATTTAGAAGAGGGGAGCGCTTCCCTATATTGCCAGAAAGATACTGTGCGCAGTGAAGAATTTGCCTATTTTTTAATTAACTAATTTTATCATGCCATCTCAAAGTTTTTCTTATTGACATTTATTGACTCAACTCGACGATCTAAAAACCTAATTAAGAATACTTTTTGCGCATAACGAAGATTTTGTGGTATTTAAATGATTTCTTTGTAATGACGGTAATTTCAGCACTTTTTTATGATCTTTCAAGCAAAAATTCTAAATCTTTTCTTGCTTCGCCTTATGTCCTATGAATGCATTTTATTTGACTTCAATCACTAGATAATGTTAGAGGGACCTCTGTGCTTTAGCGGTGTTTTCATTCGGCAATTTGTGCCAATTTTCTCCCACATTTGACGCATTTTCTTCAAATTTTCGAAAAAAGTTTTTTCTCGAAAATTTTTTACACTTTCTCCGCATCATAAATAATTATGCCTACTAAAAGATGGCAGAAAACGTGCTAATTTAGGCATAAATGGACGAATTTTTCGAAATGTTTTCGATACTATTTAGGTAGAATTCAGGGTTCTGCCATCTGTCCAAAAATTCTGGATGCGTCACCATGATCACCATATGATCACCGTGATACAATTAATAAAGTAATATAAAACAAAAATAAATATAATATAATCATTAATAATGCTAATAAATGAAACAATATTAAAATGATAATAATTATGCAGTATGATTAGCATTATAATGAATCCCTATATAAACGCTAATTCACATAAAGCTCTACGAAACCGTTATATTTAAGGAGCAGAGGCCGATTCCTGTCCTTGCCTCCTTTTGAAATTTGCTAGCGTTATTCATCATTTACGTGCTCCTTTCTAAATTTTCTAGCGTTATTTAACGTTTTTGCGACTGCTCTTAAACTTTTCTACCGTTATTTAACCTTTTTGTTGTAACTTTTTCTATTCTCTAGCCTCATTTTTACGGTTTATATTAAATTCTACTTGAATAGTGCATTTAAATTGCTTTTTTTCAGGCATCCTTGTTGCGATCAAATTCGGTGGGTATATGCGGCTCAGATACTCATTTATGGATATATGGGTCAATCGGGCCATTTATTGCCAAAAAGCTTGTTATACTTGGACATGAAGCGAGCGGCGCAGTTGTGAAAATTGGCGCTCAAGTGAAAAACTTTCTGCCCGGTAATGGTTTCTTAGCGACGTTCCAATAATACCGGATGACTACAGGGTTGTTAAATAATGCCGGTTGCCATATTTCGGGCATGATAAAAAAATTACAATCTTGATTTTGTTGAAACATCATCAATTTATGCTAATTTAACTATTCATTCTTATTTCTTGTGAAGAATTTATTTTATGAGTTTGCTTATCATACGTGTCCTTGAGTGGGTTTAGTCCGCAGAATGTCTACTGACAATCCGCAGGAAGGCTACGGCCGTAGATACACAGCTTGAATTTGTGGGGAGGGGCTTAGCTCAGCCGCTCTATGAGAAGGGTCAAAAACTTTGAGCTATTATTGGGCCAAAATGACCTCAAAACCTGGCGTACGCGCTAAACTAGCGTTAAAACTACGTTATTACACAGTTTTTGATCAATCTGAAGCATTTTTGTTAAAAATATGCAATTCTCATATATTTTTCAGAATTGTCTATTCTTTGTAAAAACTGTACTTTTTTAAAGCTTTTTTTCGATCGTTTTTAGCTCAAAATTTCAGATTTTTGCCGCTTCATGTCATGTACTATTTTTTGACTATTTGGTTCTATTTTTTAAATTTTTTAAAATTTTTTTCAAGATTTTGTTTTACGTTTTCATGTTCAGATGGAGAGAACAATCATTTTCGTAACATAAAAAACAAGTAATTTTGACGTGTATCTAGTTTTTAGCCCAAAAAAGGTAATATTTCGAAAAACTCAAAGACATGACCCCCCAGGAATATATGTTTTGTACCTGTATGTATGAAGGTTACTGATCTTCGCATTGTAAAGACAACAGAAAAATTTATAACTGAGCGAAAAGTTGCTGGATTCGAATATGTGATTAATTCTAATTTCGATCAATACTGCTATAAAGCTGCTACATTTCGTCTCCGATCAAAAGCTTAAGTGTTGAAAATGGTACCCTAATTTAAAACTCATCGTTCTTCATAAAATATTATATTAAAAAAGATCATATTTTAAGTATTAAGCGCTAAAATAGCGTTAAAACTACGTTATTACACAATTTCTTGTAAATCTGGAGCACTTTTAAAGGAAATTTCCAATTTCCATCTGTTTTTGGCCTTCATTTTGCCTCATTTTCCCAAAAATTTTTTCATGATTCCATTCTGCGGACGGGGGCTCAGGACCATCCGAACACACACCTTCTCCAACGTGCATGTCCGCTTATGACCATACATAGGCGGGGTCCTGTAAAACTGGGAAAAATGCCAAAAATATAATATATCGAAAATTCGATTCTGTGAGTCAATCGATTTTCAGAGGTCTACCGGATTTCAAGATACAAACTCGCCACGCCCATGAGTGCTTATGACTACGCTTGTTGGAGGATTTATGACTCCTAGAAAATTTAAATAAATCCGCAGATCCCGGAATAGAATGAAAAATTTTTTAATGCAAATTTTTAATAATAATGGATCATGCTCGACGGGATACGTCCGAAATGGTCCTTTTTATTGCTACCATAATTTTTAAGCCCCTTTTACTTAGAAAAAATTCTAGATCTATCTGAAACCCCCACAATTTCAAAATTTCGACTCTGCACGTGTGTATTGGAAACCATATTATTCCAGAATCCTCTTAGATCTGAACGAATTTATTTAATAGAAAATCTTTTAAAAGTCAAAGCTTAGGTTGTAGATCAATATTTATTTATAAATTTAGACCCAAGCTTAAATTTATAACGTTTCAGTTCACGAATCAATTAAAAAAATTTTTTTCAATTGATTTCTTTAAAAATATCAAAATTATAAATCCTTGAATTATTATATCGAATTTATATATAAAAGTGCTTGACCATTCTAGATTTAGAATTTCGAGCGCGATATTTATTTTGTCATTAAAAAACGAAAAAAATATAATTATTAAAAGTTAAAATTATTTACAATTAATTAATAATTTTCAAATTAAGCTTTGAAAAGTTTAAAATAAATAGTATTCAGCTTTACCTGTCTTTAGTTACCCGATCGCATTGGAGATAGTAGCCAGTGGCAAATAAACCTTAAACAATTGATAACTCACAAGTTCAAGTTGGAGGAAGCCGAACAAGCCTTTCAAACTGCCAAAAGTCCAGCCTCTGAGTCGATTAAAGTTATGATAAGTTGTACTAGCGAAAGTAATGAACTAACTGGATGATTTTTTATATTGTCCCGCTTAGTTCATTTTCATCTAAATATATATTTTTTAGGTGCTATTTCTGAATTTTGTTCTAAAAGGAAGAATTGTATTAAATCTATATTGAAAAAAGATTCAAAAAGCGTATAGCAGGGTCAGCATTGAAGCAAAGGTCTTTTTGACTGTATCGAACGATTATAATATCAAGAAATCAATTTAAAAATGAGAATATAATGAAAGATTATTTGCTATTCTAAGTTGCATGTAAATTAGCTTGATTGCGAAAGTTTATCGATATTTTGTGCGTGATATTTCATTGTTTCGTTTTTAATCTTTATTTCCATTTTTGTGGAATACATTTTTGATTTCGAATTTGAATGAAATGTTCAACGCTGTGAGCTGCAAGATGCCGCTAATTTCAAATGCGCTTCAGAAAACCTGAGAAAATTTCTCCGTTATATCGTCAATTTCATCGGCGTTTATGTAGAAATTTTCAGACATGTCAATTAAACTTGAGATGCAAGAGGCAAGAAAAACTTTTTCTCTGAAATATAGCTAAATTAAATTTGAAAATTGACAGAATACAAGACTTTTTGAACAATTGATTGATATCGTCTGCAAGCTATGAATTTCATGCAGATGTTTGCGCCGGGTAACTTTAAAAGTATAGCATATTCTTATATGTACATAATTTGCTTGAATAAATTCCGCTTGGTAATGACCATAGATGCACAGACAGGGACTTCTGGCTGGTCTAGCGGGGGCGAAGAAATAGAGCTTTTCCGAGCCGGAATGACCTCAGAAACTGGTAGAAGCGCTTAAATAGATTCAAAACTACATACATTATTGCACACTTTAGTCAATTTTAAGAACTTTTGAAAAAATATTTATTTTCATCTGATTATGTCTTCCTTTTGTCTAATTTCCGCGAGAAAATTTTCCATTTTTCCATTTTGGGGTCTAGATTCTTTAGATCCTCTTCAAGTGCATGTCTGCTGATGAGCTTTTTAGCGAAACCTCAGAGGTCATTCTATGCGTTCATTTACATGCATGCGTATGACAAATGTACCATTTAGAAATTGTGACTTATTAATGACGTTAAAGATTTAGACTATGAAAAAGTCACCTAGCGTGCAAGAATTGAAGGAATCTGCTCAAAAATACTTCTATGTGTTTTTCTTTGAATTTTTGCTACCTTTTTTAATATTGTAAAATCTCGGGATCCGGACACTTGATATTTGGGCCCTTCCCATGTATGATTATAATACAAATTAGGAAAAATTTAGTTATTTTCTGGTACAAAGTGCGCATTTTTTTGTTTTCGTAAGTGCTCTTTAGTATTGGCACTTTGAGTTTCACAAAACTGTTATTTACAACTTTTTTATGTAGATAACTATCTAGTATCCAAAGCTAGTTTTCTGGTCACGTTTCTTTACAAATTCAGTTTGATAAAAATAAATATAACAAAGGCACTCAAAAATTGCAATATAAAACCGCACGTGATACATAATGATTGTAGACGGAAATGAATCTAGCCATGCTATTGCAATAGCAATGGATAACATGATGTTCTAGTAAGGCAACCTTCCACTATAAAAAATACACAGTAAAGCAAGACTTTCTCAGATTAGTTGTAAGCAATTTGCGAAAAAATGATTCAAATGTATTTTTTCTGAATTTTGTTTCATCATTGGTAGTGCGTTAACGCGTACCTATAATATACTTGGCCTTCTTTTTTTATATGTTTATCAGAGCGAGGTGCGAATTCTATGTCCACCCCGCCAAAAGCAAGACTTAGACACTTCTGTATTGCGCGGTTTTTTATGATAGATAACAAAAGACTCAATGAAGCTATTTTATATTTTTTTACACTTCCTACCTGTGTGATAAGAGCGAGTAAAGCTTTATTGTAACGTTATAACATATAACTCAGTTTTGCATTCTCAGTTTTGCATTCTTCCTGGTCTGGTTTTTTAAATGTAGAGAACTGAATAACTTCAAAACTGCTTTTGTATTTTTTAAGTAATTTATTTTAAGAGTGGCAGTGTAAAGAGTGTACAGAATTCGAGGGTGAAAAGACACATTTCGGCCTGTATTTAATCTGCCGAAAACATCGGTTATGAGTCCAGAAAAGTTTTTCTTTAAAAGAAATGTACTTCTACTCATGAGCTACATTTGCTTTATTAGCAAACTTTCGTACACTCAATACTGAGTTAGATTTAGGAATTACACTTAAAACTCTAGTAGATGGTTTAAAAACCAGGTTTTGTCTAAAGTTTTTCTGCCAACTTTTCCACTTATAAGTGGGGTCGCAGTTGACCTCGTTTAATTGACGCAATATTGAGTTATTTATAAGTGTGTAAAGTTCGAATTCGGGGGATGTAAAATGGGCGAAAAACAAGTTTTTATTCCTATTTTTATTGATAAATATCTCAAATATTATGCGGAACAGAATTTTTGCACATATAAATGTATGCTATGTGACTACAAACTGCCTTAAATTGAATTTCCTTACACTGAATGGGGAGTTAGGTTCGGATTTTTAAACTTTACAATATGGTGGATAGCGGGAAATCTGTTTTAGTCTGTTTTTTTGTTCGCCACTTTCGTCGTTTAAAAGTCGGGATAAGACTAACAAAATAAAAATGAAGCATTTTCAATGGGATGCACGTCACTGCAGAATGCATTTATTCACATCAATATTTAGCTTTTTGGGTGGTGAAAAGTCCAAATTTGGGGTGTTAAACGTGTTTCTGTCTTGTTTTTTTGCCAGCTTCTCCGGTTATGATTTTGAACATGATCTCAGGTCTAAAAATGTATCAAGAATCAAACGTAATACGCTAGTTGAGCGCGTTTGTTTACACTTAACAGTGGTGTAAAGTTGTTTACATCTAATATTCATCGTGGGGACTAAATTTTTGCATAATTGTTGATCGTAATATCAGAATTACGAACCCGACTGAAACCTTCTCTACACACAGCGGTTGGGTTAAAGCCTACAGGTCGAATTAACTTCAGTTCTAGAGCTTTGCTAAAGCTTAGATTTTTCATAATTTTTTACGTAACGTCAGAATTGCGAATATGTCACTTAGTTTTCTTAATTTCTATGTGGTTGTGTAAAGATTGCACTATTCATTTATTATTAATGTCTAGTTTACACTACAAATTTATTTTACTTCCAGAGCTTTGCGAATCGTGATTTTTTTCGAAATATTGTGGGCCTATCGTATTGCGGATGGAATCGTACGATATTTGAGTAGTGTAAAGATAATAACGCAGTGCTAAGATCTTGAGACTCTATGCCAATTATTGTGTAAAACCAGGAAGTTATATACCAGAAAAAAGCCCATCACTACTGCAAATTCAAATCACCAAATAAACACAAAGACAAATATCAATGTGGCATAAAAGTAAACAGAAACAAATTAAATGCGGTAGCTTCTTACATTTTATGATAGGTTTTATATATGCTTGATATGTATTAAGTTATAGTGAGATGTGTCCAAAATGTGTATAAGTGTATTGAATGGGTCCAAAGGTATACAGATTGGTGCACGCTAAAGGAACATATGTAGTCGAAGTGTTAGAAAGGCTTAAATATAAAGGGTTCTATACAATTGATGTTCATTTTGAGATAAGACTTTTAAATTGCGCAGATGGCTCGGAAAGTTAGATAGCGTCGGTTGTTTTGCACTATTATACTGTATCTCATAACATGTTTTCAATTTATTCATACTGTGGGTTATACTGTAAATCTTTCCTTACTGTAAGTGCTTACTGTACTTTAGACTAATTACTGAATATTCTTTTACAATATGTTTCGTAAGGTCAGGACTATGAATCTGACTGTATGTTTTCTTTATATACAGTAGTTATGTAAACTTTATGCTTAAAATTAAATTCAGTTTCAGAGCGCTGCATGAGGCTTAATTTTTTTCAAAATGTCAGGATTACGAATCTGAGCGAAAACGTTTTCTACACCCAATAATTCCGGATAATCTTTTATCTGCTTAAATAAGGTAAGGAAGTCTTGCTTAAAAAGGATAATGCTAATATATTGTTTTCCGCGTTCTTGGACTGCTGTCATTATTGTGGCATGTTATCGTATGTGTTTGCTGACTGATTTACTCAAATCATCTTAATTAGAAGTAGGGCACCTGCTAAGAAAAATATACCGATGGAACAAAAAGACCACTATACTTGGGATTATGGATTATTAAGGAGGAAAAAATAGGGGACTCGGAAAAAGCTACCTATGTATAAGCGTAAAGTCGCAAAATCTGCTAAAAATCAGACTCTCTCTAAGCAACGCAAAAAATCTAGCAGCCTCTGAATAATATGTATCCTTTATATAATTTTCTATGTTTAACATAAGAGTGTATAAACATAATCTAAAATGTTTACTTTTTGTAAATTACTTGCAAGTTGCAACGCTGACTTGCTTCGGATCGTGATTGATAAAAAACTAACTGCAATTGTGATTAAAAGGTGCTTTATTTTGTTATCATGAGCATTATAGCAAGCAAAGCTGGCGTCAATTGATTAGTGCATACAATAGTCGCGGGCATGCAGGTGTACCTAAGTCTGTTTCACGTAAGCTTACGCGTTTTCTACTGCTTTAGGCCAACAATTTTTTTGTTTGTCTTAAATGGATCGATGTTTGCTATTTCATTCAATTAGCTTGCAAAGTCGCTCCTAGTTTACTCCATCTAATTTCCCATAGCTATGTACTGCATTGCTAACTTCCTGCTTTTTCGATCAATTTTTTTGTTTAACATTTTAATTCAATCTTCCGGCGCATAATATACTTCGATTTTTTGCGTTTCTGAGAGAACAGTTTGATTGTTAACAGATTTTGCTGACTTTAGGCATATGCATAGGTAGCTTTTTTCCTATTTCCTGCTTTTACATCCTTAATACTCCACAATCCCGATGAGTTTATTCGTCTTTTTTGTTCCATCGGAGCATTTTTCTTTGCTAGTATACTCCAGAAAGCTTTCCGGCTCTCCTTCTGCACTGACTATATCCCCAAAGGCAAAATCTCCCATTTCTCGATTTGCATATCTTGACAAATGCTTTCCTAAATGTTATCTACACCCCTCTGTTTGATTCTTAGGATTATTCTGGTAAAATGAAAAATCACGAAGACCCAATTCAATCTCATTTTTGACAATTTTATATTTTTCTTGCATTTTGTTCGTGAGAAACGTTTTAAAAGTAGTGTCTTTTTGATTACTGTTGTAAAAGATAAGAATAAAAGATGACAACATAAGAATTAATTCCCAAATGTAGTCGAACTGCATAGGTTGGGCTAAATCTGGCCTCCTTGAATAGCTACAAAACGAGTACTATCGGCCGACTTGGGGACGAATATGAGTCAGTAAGATGGATTTTTCTGGAAAAGTTAAAAACGATGGAGATAAGATATTTTCAAAAAGATGTCAAACTCATTTAAACTTAACATAATTCGATTCCACAACTAAAATTTATTTTTGCGAGTGAAACTTATATTTTTTACCTATCTTTTCCTCCGCTATTTTAAACTCACCATCGATTTCGGTCATTTTCAATATTTAAAAACTCTCGGTTCCCTGAACCCCTGGAATCCCATCCCTCCTCACGTAAACTTGCTTATAACTATGTCTCATAGCTCATTCATTTACAGCTCGAATTTTAGAACAGCTGTATTTATTTACCTCCTACGCTTATGTTCGTTTAGGATTAAGCTGCCGTTGGATAAGCCACGTTAGAAAAGTTTCGGGCCAGCTTACAAATTGGTCGCTAATACAAAAACAGATGAGTCAAAGTCAATACAGTCGATGTGATCTACAAGCTTGCTCACTACTTATCTCGCTTTTATCGCTGCTAACTTGCAAGCATGCTACACACTTCTCACTTTTATGAGCCATGAGATGTGGAATAACAGTTAGCGATAATCAAACAATGCATGTGCCTTTTGCCTATGAGCTATCCTCCCACGTTTTTCCTATAATTTAAAAACAAGCTCGACTGCTCAATGGTATATAATATGCGGAGTTTGGCGCCCTGATCATTCGCATAATATTTTTCAGTAACGACCTTCAATCATGATTTCTTCTTTCATCTTCATTCTTCTTATCAGTGCTTCGCGATCCAAAGTCGATGCCAGCGATTCCGAAAATTTGACAGGTTAGTAACGTTTGATAGCGAACGTAATGTATTATAATTCGAAGCAGGAGAGCTTTTATCACAAAGATAACGCTAGCGGTAAGGGAATGGGTAGTCCGCGACCACCCCCACCCTGTTGTATAGGATGAAAATTTTCTACAGAAAATTAAAATGAAAATTAATTACACTATCACGAAAATAGTTCGCATTAACTACGTGCTATGAATTTAGGAAATTTTTTATATTTGGCCCTGACACCATTCGTGGGCAGCAAGAAAATTCTGGGGAGGTCTGGCTGCGTGATATCGACAAAAAAGCCAAAAATGTTACTAAAAACTGTATTCTCGGGGTCTACAGTAATCTGTAGGGAATTTTTTGACTTCTAGGGGTGCAACTTCCTTCCCCAACGCCAATGTGTGCTTGAACACCACAACACTTTGGCATATCTATAATCAGCGTGCGCAGTTTGTATCCGGTCTAAGTACCACGCTAGCCATGCTGCCTTCTGGTGGTATGAAAATTGACTCAACTCACGATGTTAATCATGCTTAGACCGAACGCATCGTTTGGTCCTGTGTCGCCAACATGGACGCACAGCATGGCCAATCTTGGAGGGTCAGCCGGACTAGCGGTTCAATTATTTAACGTTTTTGGGCTAAAATGACGTTTAAAAATTGTACTAATGCCAAAATCGTGTTAAAACTATGTCATTTTAGGGTAGGTGATTATTTTTTACGATCAGAGTGAGTAAATGACTACTAAATTTCGGTCAATATAAAAATTACTTGGTAAGCCAATTTTCACCTAAAATTGGAAAAGGGGCCAAAAATTTTGATCGTTGAGGAAGGATGGAGAAATAGACGATCAACCCTAAGTCGGGTAATCCCAACATTTACGTAGTTACATGCATCCCTTGTTTTCCCTTTTACAAGATTGCCTTCAAACCGTACATGTACAGCGTACGAATTCTGGGGAGTCAGGCTCAGAAAATGTTTAGAAGTGCCTTTTTTGGCTAAAAACAATGAAATAATGAGTGCAAGCAAGAAGACTGTTTTCGACATTCCGGACAATGCTCGCTCATTGTGGAACATTAAGAAGTTGACAAAAATTTTTAAAAAATTTGAATCAAAATCGGGTAAATCGTGCAAAATATAGTAAAAAATCGTGTATATGGCACGAAGCGTCGGAACTTTGAGACTTTTTGAGCCAAAAATGAGCTATAAACGATTTAAAAGGCACACTTTTTACAATTTTTTTCGAAAAATCGGCAATGCTGTTGGGAGTAGGGTGGTCGCAGCCATTTTTGCGGATCGAAGGTGGGGGGTCAGTTGCCATTCTGGGAGGGTCAACATCTCAAGAGCAAGTATGCTTCAAACCTTAGGAATAAGTATGGTTGTATTCACAGCAGACGTCAAAACTGATTTTTCCGAAAAAAAGTCGGTTCAAGACGAATTTTGGGAATGGTTCCAGATAGCGTTCGGGCGTCACCCGTCTAAGCTGACGCACACATCGTACTTGAACGATACGGAGTCAGTTCGGTCGATGATGCAAGACATCAACAAGGACCCTAAGCTGCCCAAATTGGTGTTCATCGGCGTGAAACACGTCTCGTCTGAACTTCCTTATTCGGATTGGGATGAGACCGAAAAGAATTTCCCCACCTTGGACCCCGACGAGCCCAAGCAAGGCCCGTTTTGTCGTTTTATCGTATTCGCAACCCCCGCCGGCAAAACGTACGTAATGGACTCGTTCGGATTCTCTCAATTTCCGCCCGAAATATTGCCCATTTTCGAAGACAACCAAAGAGACTACCTAATTATTATGACAGGCAAAAATGCTGAACCGTTCGCGTTGAAGCGAACGTACAAAGCGGAATATAACACGAGTCATTTCAATCTCAGCAACGCTGTTGAAATATCTCAGATTATGGACGATCTTCCTAAGTCTGCATATAAGGTACGACCGTCTTGATTCTTTGCATGTATAATCGCTTAAATTTAAATTTAACGTTTTGCTACTTATGTTGCGATTGATCATAACTTACTATTATTATCATGATTATTATTATTAATATTATTATTATTATTACTGATATGATCATTATTATTATTATTATTATTATTATTATTATTATTATTATTATTATTATTATTATTATTATTATTATTATTATGTATTATTATTATTATTATTATTATTATTCAAAATCTTATTATTAACTATTATTATAGACAGTATTCATTTTTATGTTGTTTTATCAATGATCGTTGTTCATCTGCGAACAAAAGCGCTGTTCCTTACTGAGAATGAATCGTTGAATGTATGAAATGTACGACCATTTTCCGAAATATGAATAGTCAAGCGAATTGGTAGACACTTTTCGATCCGCGTTTTTCGACATTCATCCGCGGAGAAAATAAATTATATATCAAATGAAGTGTTAAAAATCTACGAATAGGAGCTCAGACGCTGTTTATAGGAGGAGGAAATTCAAAATTGAAAGTTTTTACGCAAAAGCGTCTTGCGAACCGATGTTAATTAAGTAATTGACGGCTGTAAACCACCAAACAAATTAGAAATGTACGCTTTAGACTTTCCGAGATTTTTTCAATTTCAAACTCCGAACAATAAGGAAAACGCCCAGTGGCGCATAAGGCGGTCCGATCGGGGTCTAAAATTTTCAAAGACAAAAAATAGCAGAAATTTGTACGATTTGTTCAAAAAACGTCATTTTTCGAATTTTTTCGCGCTCAAGCACTGGCGATGAATGAAGAGGATGAATTGAATGTAATATTTTTTGCATGGCAGCATGAAGCAATAACTGCGAATGAATACGTGAGGAAGAAGCTCAAAATCAATGATACGATGATGATCGCAAACAAGATCACCGCGCGACCTCTGGAACCAAACTCAAATTATACTGACAAATTGCTCAACGAGTTGGGACGGGAGGCGATTACGTGGCTCGACATATCGATTTATCTCGCCCTGACCACTACCGCAAACAACACTGCCACCAGGTCACTGATCGATCCGGAAACAAGGCAACGTAAACCCGCAATAGCTCAGCCTCTGTTCGATCGACTATCGAACTTAGTTGGGAACAAAACTTTTGTCGATGAAAACTTTTTGCAGCGTGGCGTACGAGTACGTATCCGGAACTACATTCCTATATATTCGCAGCATGGGCATTCTGGGAAGTCGGGGGTCCGAAACATATTTAGCTACCGTCTTTTTTGAACTAAAACGATAAGTACGCGTCGATAACACTGTGCTTTGACGTTTTGTACAACGGTCGTCTTTCTGGAACGTAGAAACATTGAAAACTTGAGGAAAAATTTTGGAGAAAAATGAAAATTCGAGACTTTTGAGCCAAAAATTAACCGGAAACACTTCAAAGAAAGGCAAGCTTTTCACAAGTTTTAGGAAAAATCGACAATTCTGGGGGTTCGCAGCCATTTTGCTCGTCCAGTAGCCATGCTGGGAGTCAACCTTTTCCACAAGAAATTTTATGGTCAAACCCCCTCCAACTCCTCCCTCCCCAGAACACGTATGGTTAGATGGCGTAGAGAGGATGAGAGGAAAGTGGGATTACCCCTCCCCTAAAATTTTTAAAATTCGGTTGCTCCTAGCGGTAGCAATTTTGAGAAGCTAAAAGTGTTGCTGGAGAACTTGTACGATTATTGTATAAAATTATCAGTCAATTATTTATCAAAAATTGGCTTTCTGTTCGGTAGAAGGAATATTGAAATGAAATGTTTGTGTACTATGCTAGCGATGAAAAGTACTAGAACCTGTTGGAAAGAAATTATTTATAAATGCATTTCAGTTATTAGCACACCTGGGCGTGGGGTTTGGGGGATGCACCCCCCGAAGGCTGAATACCATACTCCCTAAAAATCAAAATACGCCTTAGAATTCAATTTTTGGAAATTTTGATGTTTTTTTCGCAATTTTTTGATGCCAATGGATAGTTCTCGATGAGAAACTTTGAAAAATGGTGTCTTTTCGCCATACCACCATTTCATAAACTATTTTTTGACATTTGAAAAATCTTGCACCCCCAGAATTTTGGTGCTGCTCACGTATGGTTGAAATCATTTAAAAATCTTCATCCTTTAATCCATTATTCAAAATGAATCAAATCACAGTGATCGAATCACTCTTTTGGAAATAATTATAAGAATCATGAAATGCTTATTCATTTTTCAGAGATTTTTCACAAATATTTCAGTATATTTTTTCTTTCAGGCTTTCCAAAATTTCTTCCAACTGGTATAAGTTACGGTTTAAAAGCAGAAAAAGTTTAGTATAGGGTTAAAAAATGATTATTTGATTTTTTGACCCTTAAATCGAAAATGTCTTTGAAAGAACTTGATTTGCTGTGTAATGCACATAATTCAGGAGGGTCCTCGAAATGGATCACGGAAGAACGATGATTCGGCTAATCGAAAAGCGAATAAACAGCATGGCGTCGTTAAAGTTGGTACGTGAATTTGGCAGAAAATGTCATATAGAAAATTTTTTATATTATTAAAAAATTATAAAGGAGTAATTATAATTTATAATATAAAGATAATATTTGAATAATATCAATTCTAACTATAAATGCATTTTATATCGTAATAGAATATCGTTTGTAGAAAAAGCAGGCACAAAACGAACGAAATTAGGCCTAAAATCAAAATATTCGTGCAGGGCCATATCTCTGTAAATCTGTTTTAGGCTAGCTTCGGGGCTGATTTTAGAAGTGAATCACTCAAAATAAAATGATGCATTATAAATCAAAATCATTTCGCAAAAGTACTTCAAATCTCGTAAAACGTAATTTAGGCTAGCTTCGCTTTAATTTTTGACGTTTCTCGCGCAACCTCAATCTTTCGACATCGAAAACATGTGAAAAAGTGAACAAAAAACGATAAGTCGTACTAGTAAAAAGTGTGATAAAAAACAAATTCAAAAAATATATATATGAAGATTAGTTTTTAGATTTTTTGTATATTTTAATTTATATATTTTATAAATAAAAAGATATTTTAATTAATTTTTATTAATATTTTTTCATAAACAAAAGCAGAAAAGCTTCAAAAAACTTGAACAGTCAATTCTGGAAGTGTGCGAGTACCTTTTAAATATTGGGAGGGTCCGGCCCCTTGGCCGGCTTCTTACACCTATCCGTCGACTAGTGTGACTACATATAGGTCGTTAAAGGTTCAAAAGTAGGAGTCATATTTCGCGGCTTGACCATGAAACCCACATTGTAGTGCAGAGTGTGCATCATGCAAATGACTTTAACATATAAAAACCCAAAAATTAGATTAATAAATTTTCTCAATGATACAATATTAATATTTTATTTATTTTCAAAAATATCTAATGCATGATTCGCCGAAGAAAGGGTGAGTATACCCAAGATAAATTGTTTTATATCTCGAAAATTTTATTTCGATTTTCACCGAAAACTGGACATTCCGACGTTTTTAAACATGCTCTAGCTGTTAGACTCGTAAAATTCGAACTTTCAAAAGGTAAGACTTTATTTCTAAATAGGCTGTAAAAGTATTGTATTTGGTATGGCAAAAAATTTGAAGATTTACTAACAACTTGCAATTGTTTATTCAGTTTTTATTCATTATGTTGCCATTCAAACTTTTTTATTCGGCCAAAGGCACGGGGCCGCCCCTCTAAATCCGAAAATACGGCTATATTTGTGACTTATAGTCAGAATTAGTCAAATTCAGATTTCTGGAATTATTATTGGCTATTTCTGGAGAATTAATCCCACGTTTACCATAATGTTTTTACAGTCAAAAGGAACCATGACCGAACGCAGTTAGAGTCTATCTTAAATAACATATGATTTACATACTCTAGCAATTATTGCTTTCATTTATTACAATTATTTACGCTCTTTCTAAATAATGATGGTATTTTTCGTGAAAATTATTTTTCAAAGAATTACGATCAAAAAACTGCTACAATGTATAAGCATGGGCACCTGGTGGACATGTATGCAAAAATAAGAAGGAGTAGACTTCTATTGTGTTAAACATAACCAGAAGATATATGTATATTTGAAAAGGAAGAGACCACCAAGTTTTTATTAGAACTCTTATCTTCTCATCAGACAGTTTTTGCGATATCGCTGTGAATATGCCGAAAAATGCTTATTTTTTACTGAACTATAATTTGTCGTAATGATAAAGCATTAAAAACTATGTGACTGGAGCTAAAATGAGGCTAGCCAAAGTTTGACACACGTAGTTAAGAAAGATCAGAAAAGAATGCCAATAAAGTGGGGCCAGTGTCAATATAGCGAATTAAGTCTGAAATCAGACTTAAGTTCAAAATTGGAACTCAAGTCTGATTTTAGCGGTTTCAATAAGAATTTAAAGTTCAGACTTAAAAGTCTGAACTTTAAGTCCGAACTTAAGAATAAGCCGGTTTCAATAAAGCAAGTCCGAAATTAAAGAAATTAAGTTCCGATTTAAGTTGCAAATATTTAAGACAGCACGGAGCTGTCTTAAGTCGAATTAATTAGTACGAGTAGTTTTTTTGTGTTTATTTGTTTTCGTTCAAAGGCTTTACCATTGCAACGAATATTGAATATGAGTTCTCGAAAATATATGAGTATGTTTGAGAATAAAGCCAGTTAATAAAATAATTTTGGCATCGGAGCTAAATTTACCGTATGTTTCATATTTATTTCCGGAATAAATATAAATATCTTTATTCTACACGATTTAGAAACTAATGAAAACAAAAACAAAAAAGAATTAACAACCAAGTTCGAAATATGTGAGCTTAATTATCAGAAAACGTGGACCTTCAGCCTTCGGCGATCCTTTGACTTAAAAAACCATCGGCAATCTAAATTAGAGTAAGAACTAATATTTGCAAAACTCAGCAACTCTTATAAAGTTCGGTTTTCCGTAATGTAATGAAATGTTTCGATGACAGGTGCTTACAGCGTTTCATAATAGATTGTGAATTTAAAAATATTGATGAAATATCGTCTGAAGAAAATTTTCGATGCAAATGTGAAGTCAATACTAAAATTCAACTAGCTGTCTGTTGTTTATGCAAGGTGTGTGGTCGATCATCGAAAATCTGGTATAACCCCAAAAATCGATTGACCCCCAGAATGAAATTTGTAGCATGTTTTTTGTGATTTTCGCACGTTTAACACCATTTAGACTCCAGAAATTGGCTGCAGTCTATGTACGACTACAAGTACATCTTAATAATTCCAAGTTGTAAAAATTACTAAATCGTTGTAAGATCGCTTTTCTTCATAATTTGTTTTGGCATAAGACAGCACTAAAAATGTGATGACCAACATGATCTACGAGAGAGTTCAAACCACCGTAGGTTTTTACCTCACCCGCAGAATTCGTAATTATGCAAGAAAACTCCTAGAAAAGGCGCTGTTTTAAGCTTAGCTATCATTGTGCTCAGAAGTGCCAAATTTTCGGCGCTTCGCTCAGTATATATTCATTTTTCGATTATACGAGCATTTTGTGTTATTTATTCAAATTTTTGATATTTTTTCAAGATTGTTTTTGTTTTTTTCATGTTTTAGAAAAATAAAGCATCCTCATAACACCAAAAAATGTTTTTAATCCATATCTAGCCTTTTTGAGCTAAACAAATTCTAGAAAAGGTTTTTGGCTACACTACTCTGCTCCTCCCGAATTCCCATGCTATGCATGTCTGGTAATGACCAATTTTCTGTAACCAAAAATCCTGTGATATTTACACTTAAATTATTAACCCAACGGTTTATAACTTGTGTTTCGGCAGGTTTAAATGCTCACATAGCGTACGTCCGCGCATGATCTTAAGTTTGAACTCTATTCAGAACTTAAGTTCTGACTTTAGTTCTGACTTGACAAGTTTAGACTTAAATTTCTGTTGAAACCGACTCAAGTTCAGACTTAACCCAGTTCGAACTTAACGACTTAAGTTTAAGTTGGAACTTGTCTTATTGAAACCGCTCCTGATCAACTCCTATTCAGTTAGAGCTCATGGTATTGCCCCTTAAAGTAGATCCGAAATTCGCCGATGCTGTATTTCGCCTACAAAAAGCTTTATTTAAAGCGCCTAAAATTTTTTAGAGACGACAGTGAGCATCATATTTCCTCCTTAACATATAACTATTACGTCATAGAAATAATAATTAATTTATTTTAATAGGATCCTTATTTTAAAAATTAATTATATCAAATATTTGTTTTTGTTCAGAGGAAAATAATTATTTTTGCGCCGTAGAGATTGTTTCTTTACGTTGGCAAAACGAGCGATATTTATTCATTTTTTGCTTAAATTAAGCAATCATGTTTGATCTGTAGCGGAAGTTTAATTAAATTTTTGAGCTATTCGTCATAATCTTTTATATCACTATATTTAGTTCGCTTCACAGAAGAGGACTCTATGAATAATTTTAATTCTGTTTTTGTGTTCTTCTAGCCTAAATTCCCCGAATTTCCCAAGGTATCACCTTAGGTATATGCAATTCGACAAAATTTTGACAATTTAGGCTCTCTGTTCTACGAAATGTCTCGAAATTTTTAGATCCGAAATGTGTTTCGCTTCACCAATTACACTATATACCCGTTATTCCGCGCGTATTAAGGGACTTTAGGCACTATGCGACAGTTTTACGAAAATTTGAATTTTCCTGCTCATGGACGTAAAGGGGCTCTGATCATACGTGGGCAGCAAGAAAATTCTGGGGGTAGCAAAGATTTTTCAAAGATCAAACAATGGCCTTAAAAATAATGGTATGGCGAAAAAACACTATTTTTCGACCTTTCTCATCGAGAACTATCCATTAGCAGAAAAAACGGAAAAAAATTTTCAAAAATTGAATTCTGTGGGGTATTTTGATTTCTGGGGGAGTGTTTTGGTTTCTCGGATGGTACAAACCCCTAACCCCTCACGCCCAGGTGTGGCTCTGACCGTCCCCCTAATAATCCAAAAACCTCGTGTTTGTTTTTGCGATTTTCTTTGTCGCTACTGGATTAAAGTTGAGTAAAACTTCGAAAAATTATATTTGTTGCCTTCGACAAATTTTTGGCATTTAAACCTTTCGGTCACACCAAAACTGTTGAATTTAGCTGTTGCCTACGTGCGCTTCCGTTCACTGCCAGGAAATTCTAGGCACACCAATCGCTGACCGAATCTAGCAAGGTTTTTTGGTAGTTACAGGTACTGCGGCTTTAGGGGAATTATTTTCCGTGGGATATCTAACGATGCAATAGGCCAGGGTGGCAATTCCACTAAGACTATTAGTAAATCTGGTTCTAAATATCTCACACATACATTGGCAGGAATCAAATTCTGGGAAGTCGGAAAAGTCGCCACGAAAAGGATCCCAAAATTTCAATTCGATGTCTCTCGCCTTTTAGGGGGGTCTTTCAGATTTTCGAACAGTCTGTCTCTACCTCCAGACCCTTTAGGCCAATGTGTGAGCCGTTCATGGGCGGCAACCGAATTATGGGGGAGGGTCCGATCGGGCAAAATTACCAAAAAATGAATTTTGGGGAGGCAGTCTATCGATTTCTGGGGGTCCGCCAGAATCGGAGGGCACCTTACGCCATCCGTGGTTCGAGCCTACATGGTCATGTCAATAAAAGGTTCTGACGACGCACTATTCGTTTTACGATTCATGCTTTCGTCGTGTAACTTTAGACAATGATGCGTAGAAAAATCCCATTTTTCTCAGCAAATATGACAATGGAATGTGAGAAGCTGCTGAGAGAACGACACGAAAGTATTCGGGGAGAGTATACCAGTATTTTGGGGCGATCTCCGGGTAACTACACCGAATCAATCGTCATCAATGATACGATGTCGATCGATTATTTTATATCCTGCGTTCAAAACGATACCTATATGCCGAACGTGGTGGCTCTGGACTCGGAATTTATCGATCGAATCGATAAACACAGCGGAAAGCTGTTCGATTCGCTCGGTTTCAGGACCAACGGACCGTTCAGTCGTTTGATTCAATTCGCCACATTGTCCGGCAAATCGTTCGTGTTCGATTCCTACGCTTTCGCCCATTTTCCCGACAAAATTTGGCAATTTTTCAACAAACACGTTACTATTGTCGGTTTCGCCTACAGCAGCGATGTGACTGCTATCCAAAAAACGTATGTCGAGCTAAAAGAACGAATCAATCGTTGGAATATCGTCGATGCGCAGAAGATATTTCAAAATCAGCCCACTTTGTACAGGATGGAATTTAGTGTACGTTCTATTTTTCCTTAAGATACTACACATAGAACTTGAAGGATCCCATCGTAATTGACACAAGATGAGAATAAATCACTTTGAAAGTTCAGGGAGCATGCTGTACATGGACGGTAACCAAATTCCGGGAGTCCGGGTTGTGTAAAAGTATCAAATATCCCAGAAAAGAACATGCTAAAAACTCAATTCTGGGGGTCTATTGATTCTTGTGGAGACTACTTGATAATAGGGTACATACCCGTCCAACCCCCTCACACCCACGTGTGGAGCACGGCTTTCCCCATAATTACTGCTGGCCACACGTGATCTTGGGGTTTCGTTTTCCTCCACCGGAAGGTTTGCATCCTTTCCCCTTGGAATTTTTTCGAAATTTTCTCAAAAATTCCAGGAAAAGTACGGTTTCAAACGTTTTAAGCCATTTGCTTGCTCAATATATTAAATATTTGGCATTTCGCGCCGTATACACTTCTTCCGACTACATTTTGTTTGATTCATTCTTATTTATTCCATATCTTTTTCCAAAATTTTTAGGTTTAACTTTTTAAAAAAATAGAGCATCGTCAGAAACGCCAAAGAAATGTATTTTTGAGGTATATTCAACGTTTTTGAGCCCGAAAAGGAACTTTAGAAAAATGTTTTGGTTTCACCCCAGAATTACCATAGCGTATGTACATGTCTGCAACTGAGCTACCGCAAAATGCTAATGATTTTGCAGTAGTATTTCTGTTCTTTTCTGAAAGCTAAGAGACATATGCACCAATTTTTATCCATTTTTTGGTCCAAGCTAGCGCTTCGAAAACATACGAACTATATTAAGTCTTTATGCTTGTTTTCGTGTTCTCGAAAAAAAGAGTAATGTGAGAAACGTCGAAATTCTAACGTTTTGACACATATTAATCATTTGGAAGCCCGGAAAGACATTTCAAAAAATTTACTAAGCTAACCCTCCAAAAATCTTATTCCCAGCTTTAGTAGCAATGACAATTTTGTCATTATGCCAGCAGTGAAAAATTTAATAAAACCGATTGTTCTAACTTTAATTTTATAACCCTGCCATAGTATAAAGATGCCAGGTTTCCAGGTTCAAGAACTTTTGAGGTCAAAATGGGCTAGAAAATTGATATTTGGTCGCAAAAAATATAATTTGTCGACTTATATCATCAGTATTTTAATAATTTTTTTATTAAGAAGATGCTTAATATAACTAAAAAATGAAATGGAGTCAATTCGGCCCATTTACTAAGTGGTAGCCTAGGCATTTGTTGTTTGGAATCTCTTGAACCATAGCGGCTATAATGCAGGGTCCGGTTTCTATAAAGTAATATAGGCTTAGAATATTAGCCAAGCTGAATGCTGGCTTCGCTAAGCCTGACTTAAAGTGGTTTAAATAGACGCGAGCATTAAGCCAGGCTTAAGGTCGACTTTAACCTGGCTTAAGGCGGCCGTAAGACTTAATCATGTTTTCTTCTAAATTTCGAAAAAATTTAGTTTAAAAAATTTAAAAAAAAATTTAAAAAAAATTTCAAAAAATGTAGTCTGGCTCGAACTCGTCGATTTGAAAAAATAAGGATGAACCTGACATCTGGCTTAAGCCTGGCTTAAGCCATATTTTGCAGAAACCGATCAGCCAAACTTAAGCCGCACTCAACCTTAAGCCAGGCTTAAACCATTTTATAGAAACCGGGCCCAGGAGTTTTTGCCTAACACGTCATCTAAAAAAGTTTCGTATGGGTACGGACTTTGTGCTTAAAAGATGCTGTATGAATTTAATTCGATTCACAGAGATGCGTCTCGATTTCGAAGAAACGCTCATATTATTTCTCTATTGAAATTATTCAATCGCCAAAATCCAATTTATTTTGTAAAAACGCTACATATATAAATATGTAACGTTTCATACGTCTTTCAGTACAAACTTCGAAATACAGCATTCTGAGAGCTCTTTTTTGGCTAAAAAATGAATCCGTTTTTCCAACGCCTTTTTTTCAACATGCCGTTCATTTACACCAAATGTTTTGAAGGACTCTCAGCTTTTTAAGTTTAGGAAAGAGAAGGCACTGCCTTGAAAGTCAAAAATAACCTTTTTGCGACGTTTAAGCCTTAAGTATAAAGAAAACTCCATAAAGAGCATTTTCGTGCATGATCTCCCGAATTCAGACATGCATGTCACCCCTTAGAATAAAAAACGGTACGGTTCCTTACGAAAATTGGCAAAATGAAGATCAAAAATGAATGAAAATTCATAATTTGGCAGTGCTACCTTAACCGGATTAGAAACTGTGTATTAAAAAGGTATTTTAGTAGTTGCGCGACGCTTTTGGCGGCCCTTTGACTTAAAACACCTATGCGACTCACCTCCTCCCGAAAGGACGGCATATTCCTCTTTGGCAGGCCTTGTTGTGCATCTATGCCATAAAATTCCGAACCTTACTTGTTTCTGACGAGTTTTACTCATCAATTAATTTGCTATTTAGTGGTGGAAAAGAAGGATTGAAAGACTTGTTCTCCGCTGCGTTCGGTGTGAGTGTGGATAAATTTTGGCAGCGGGGAAATTGGTCGGTTCCACTCAGCGATATGCCTTCTGATCAATTCAGGTACGCCGCTCAGGACCCGGTTTTACACCTCGATCTGCTTATTTACTTCATCAAGGTCGATTTGGTGAAAAAGGAGATTGTTGACAAGTTAGGGGTAATGGAGAAATTCAAATCGATACCTCATTTTCACGTGGAATACAATAAGTGTCGTCAATATTCAGACAAATTGGATGGAAAATCTGATGACCTTGAATCAGGTACTCCTGGTGAAATTGGCTATGAGACAAATGTTAATTTAATACTGTGTTAATCATTATTTATGTTTTTATCCAATGAAAATCAAGTTATATCGGTTATTGTTTGTCTGTGTTAAAGATGTGTATATAATTTTTTTAATCATACTAATTAATTTAGTTGTAAATGCAAACATCGGAGTGGAATCGTGTCTACGCAGAGTTGACGCTAAAGGCGCGGGGCTTGACCTCCCCCGAGAATGTAAAGCACCTTCAAAGTCGAAAGACCCCCTGAATTAAATTTTTGGTGCGATTTTGCCCCGTCAGACACCGAGAATTTGGTAGCTGCCCACGTATGGTATGGACCCCTCGCGCACCTAAAAACCCTTGCATATGCTACAGATATTTATTTAAGAATGCATTTTTTTCTTTTTACATATTTTGGCTAATATGCGTAGAACTTGATAAAAACACGTCTAAAAATAGCTATGCTTATCAGCATCTATTTCTTGGCATTATCTTTGTCAATAAAAATTTTTAAATCCCCAAAATTTAGTCCCTACTCACGTATGCCTATTTCTGTTATTTCAGGCCATGTACGTAGCCATGGGCGTGTGCAGTATTTTGAAGAAGGGGGATAAGGCGGTTCGAAAATCGGTGACCTATAGTTTGGCGTCAGATAGATTAAAGTGCATTTTCTGACGTTTCCGAACATGCTACATTTATTAATCTAATAAAATTCAAATTTTTCAAAAAAATTATTTTTTCTATCAATGAGCTGTAAAAGGTGACGTTTTTGATCGCGTTTGAGATAAATTAATGGAAAATAGCTATCCTAAGGCGTGAAGCGCCGAAAATATCGAAATTGTTTGATAAAAAATGCCAATTTTAAGAATCCATGCGTTATCTAACCTAACCAAAAAAATTTTTGATCAGGTGGGGGGCGCCCACTGACTACGCCCAAGTATCTATGTCGCTATTACCGATATATACAATTATTGTTTTTGCCTCATCAAACATAATTTTGTTTAATTTCTTTCGTCTTTTTTTTCATTTAATTTCATTTTCTCTTATTTCTCTTTTTTTCAAGTATCGACATGGCAATTTTTTCAAATTTTCGACAATCTTGACACAGTATATTATAATACAACTAGAATAGCACGATTTTATTTTGTTATAAATTTTTGACGCGAATTTATTACGTAATCGTTTTAGATATTGAGAACGAATTAGCTCCTGATGTTCAAGCAATGGAAACAAAATCCAATATTGAGGTTGAAACCTTTGGCGGTGGTCTTGCTGGTTTTTTTGATAATTGATTGTGACGATTTTTATTTTTTATTGCAGTGATTTATTAGACTAGCTTGTTATTACTATAAATGGTTTATATCTTTATTGCGACAGCGTTTCTCAATTTACGCCTTTGACAGTCATCGGCAAGAATGCATGTACTTTTTGAGAATTGAGGCAGTCGGTCAGCTCCTAATTTATTTCTAAAACGATTTGTTTACAGTCTAAAATGACAGATACACGTCAAAAACACCGCTTGTTATGACGTTTTTGGGCATTCTCCTCATCCAGTATCTAAAAACATCAAAAAAAGTTTTCGTAAAATTTTATAAAGCGAAAAGAATATAATAACAATTGGCTATTAAAAAAAATAAATACTTCTGAGCACACGTGGGCGTGGGGGCGGGTTGGGGGTATGCATCCTCCAGCAGGCGGACTACCTCCCAGAAACCAGAATACCCCCAGAATTCCATTTCTGAAATTTTTTTTTGTTTTTCCGCAACTTTTTGATGCGAATAGATATTGCTTGACGAGAAACGTTGAAAAACGAACCATTTTTTGACCTTCCATCCAGAATTTAAGTGCTGCTTACTTATGCTCCTGCGGCAAAAAGCATATAAAAAAGCAGGGTACAATTATTTTTCTAGAAAATTCGATATTATGAGGGCCAATGTAGCCATTCCGTTGGGGATTTGAACAACCCAACCCCCATAGAACGTATGGTTGTCCGCTTTATTTCGTTTTGTCTTCTGCTTTTACTCAAGTTTTCGTGCTATAATAAAAAACGATTTTATCGTATGACGGCAAGGTATTTTGTAGGTATAAAATGCGATATTGTAAGTCACGACTTAAAAATTACAAAAGTTATATTCCAAACTTTTGAAAATTTTTGACCAAATAATCTCACTGATAATGTGGAAAATTGTCTTTAAGTAGAACATTTCCCGAATATTTCATCAAAGTATCGTCAAAAGCGAATAGATTTTTATCTAAAACGTTATTTGAAAAATAAATCTGCATTGCTAATTATTTTCGTTGATATTGCTTCTGTAGAAAACAAGTTATGGGCAAAAGGTAACTTCGATTAAAGCGTAAAATGATTTTAAAATTTTCTCACATTTTGTGCGAGAAATGCATTCTAGGTAGCGAGTTAGCGCGGGTATCTATAGTCAACTTGGGTATCTTCAACATGTGTGGCCACCTTCAGCTTTAAAGGGGCACACTTGTGAAGTATGAATTTTTTAAACAAATAATAAAACAAGTTGCTGCCCGCGTTTTTTATACTATCTTTAAGTCCTTTTAGGACTAATGATGAGCATGTAAACATTTCGAGGAAGATTATAACATTTAGCGCTTTTAAGTGTTCTTTAGCCGTCACGCACACAAAGCAGTATTAATGCCAGACAAAATTTTATGAGATAAAATTGTAGAGCATAAAAGACTCACAAAAACCCATTTTTTGTTTTTCAGATGGCATTAGTTCTAGATTTATGGTATCACAGGCGTAAAAGTTCGCGAAAAAAGTCCACACTTGGGCCACTTTTTTGTCGTCCTTCATTCTCAGCCCTGTCTTAGCTTACGCGTCTTGACGATAGATGCACAACATGGACGATCTGAATGAGGGGTCAGCCAATCTGGGGAGGGTCAAAAATTGAGCGTTTTCAGGGCCAAAATGACCTCAACAACTGGTATAAGCGCTAAAATAGCGTTAGACTACATTATTACACAGTTTCTGGTCAATTTGAAGCACTTTTGAAGAAGATTTTCAATTTTCATTCGTTTTTGGCCTTCATTTTGCCTTATTTCTATCGCAAAATTTTCCATATTTCCATTCTGGGAGAGAAGGGGTCAGGACTTCTCCAACCTTCCCCCCACATGCATGTCTGGTCTTAAGTCTCCAGATCGCACGTATCTAGAATTTGAGTGCATTTCTTACACTTAATATTCAGCCATTTCTAGATGTTCAAAGTTTACACTGGTAGTGAGTGGAAACGCATCGTTTTCGCCTGTTTTTTATTTGCTGAGTTCTGCAATTAGAAAACTACACTTGCGTGGGGAAGATTAAAGCCCTTGGGAGTCGCGACCCCTTGCGGTATCTCAGCGAGAATCCGACCTCGGTGTGTTGGTAGTACTCAGTATTGGATGGAAATCCAAAGTTTAACCATTTTTCTTGGTACCTTTATTGGCCTTATGCTGGCCATCTGAACATGCTGGTCATCTGAACTAGGCTGGCCATCTGAATATGCTGGTCAAGTGTCCCCTACCCGAAAATGACATGACGTCAAATGATTTCTGAGATAACATGGTTGAGTAGTTTAAGTAGCATGGAAATTGGCTTCATTGACAGTTTCTGCTCGATTTGAAGATTAGGAGTCACATGGCCAGCCGGGTTCACTTGGCCAGGGTATTCAGATGCCCAGCCAAAATGATCTATTTTCGACGCCCACTGTGTTAACATGGCCACCGTATTCAGATGGCCAGCATAATCAAAGGGCCAGCATATTCACATGACCTGTGTAGTCAGATGGATGCACATACATAAGTAATCCTGCATGTTACTGAGACAAATATAGTAATCAATAGGAAAGCATTATAGGCACACATTGGGAAACCCCTAAAAATCGATAATCGGCACAACACCCCCAGAATTCAAAAAACCTCGTCAAAAACCTCGTTTTTTGACGTTTCTGACATTTTCTAGAAGATAAAAACGCGTTTTTTTTAAAAATCGGAAAAAATTGCGCAAATTGAAGTAAAGATATTCAAGACATAGTCTAAATGGCGCGAAGGGCAGAAAATTCTACGTTTTGCATCCAAAAAGTGGCTAAAACGCTTTAAATACATGCTTTTTCGATTTTTTTTGGAAAATTGGCAATTCTGGGGAAGTTTGTACCAAATCTTCTAAATTTTTTGAATCGGATGAAAGTAGTATAGAAACTTTATTTTAAAATTATACTAGCAAATGGGACGCTTCGCTGCCCCATCTGCTAGAGTGTTTGTAAACAAATAATATCTTGACCAGTAATTAGTATAAAAAATTGAATGACTCTGCAATGGATCGGCGAGCGGTTTTATATTTTTGTCTGTGACACGAAGCCTTATATATTCTGTTTCATATTATTTTATGCGTAGATAGATTTTATTATTTTTTCGAATTATAATAGCTGAGCTGAGCTGCCCGGGCTGAACTTAGGCCTGATAACTGAATGGGATTGAGATGTCTCTTGTATTTTTTTATTTTTTGGGACTTTTGATGTTTTTGTATATTTTTTAAAAAAAATTGTTGGTAAAAACCATATTGTATCTTTTAATTTTTTAAAACTGTCTTTTATCAACCATTTCTTTGATTAAATCCTTATTTTTGACGTTATAGAATGGTTCTGAGAATTCTTTATCCTAAATCATATTTTTGATGTCCTGGGATGTTCTGGAAATTATACCATTGGATGGTTTAGGATGTTTAAAAATTTAGTTTGATCATAACCATATGTTTAACGTTTTGGAATATTAAAAAGCGTTTCTGGTCCAAAACTATACTTTTGATGTTTTTGAAGGTTTAAAAATTTTATTTGGTCAAAACCATATTTTTGATGTTTTAGGGTGTTTGGCCAAAACGATTTTTTTGATGTTTTGGGACACCTGTCTTACAGCACAGGATATGTTAAAGCACTTTTACATTATCGAGACATCCATGCTTTGAAACACTTTTGATGTTCTGGGATGTTCTGGAAATTTGTTTAATCGAACCCATATTTTTGATGTTTTGAGATGTTTTGGAAAATTTTTTTCGTCCAACCATATTTTTGATGTTTTAGGATGTTTTGGAAAATTTTTTTGGTCAAAACATATTTTTGATGTTTTAAAAATTTTTTTTTGTAGCGAAGGGTGTCATATATCACGTGATATCTCATATCACTCATATGTTATAGTTGATGGTATCTCCTATCTTATATCACTGCATGTTATGGCACAGACAGGGTATCTATATCACACCTATCTTATAGCATTGCCTATCTCGTAGCACAGGGTATCTTATATCCCATCCTATCTTATAGCATTGCCTATCTTGCAGCTCGGGGTATCTTATATCACTCCCTATCTTATAGCATTGCCTATCTTGTAGCACGGGTTATCTTTTATCACGTTCTATCTTATAGCATTGCCTATCTTGTAGCACGGGGTATCTTTTATCACGTTCGATCTTATAGCATTGCCTATCTTGTAGCACGGGGTATCTTATATCACGTCACATCTTATAGTATTGCCTATCCAGTAGCACAGGGTATCTTATATCCCATCCTATCTTATAGCATTGCCTATCTTGTAGCACGGGGTATCTTGTATCACGTCCTATCTTATAGCATTACCTATCTTGTAGCACGGGGGTCTTTTATCACGTCCTATCTTATAGCATTGCCTATCCTGTAGCACAGGTATCTATCACACCCTATTGTATAGCATTGCTTATCTTGTAGCACACGGTATCTTATTTCATGTCCTATCTTTTAGCCAGGCATGTAGCTATGGGGGACTGGGTGGGGTCCGGACCCGCCCGAAATTCAGAAAAAAACCATAACCCGAAAATAGTGTAAACCGAGTTTTGCTCCTTTTTTAAAATTTTGCGAAATATCGGCCTTGTACCAAAACATGCTATGCTTAAGCATGGGGCTGCCTCCCGCTCCACCCCTGTATAGGGTGACTGGGTGGTGTTGATCAAATTTTAATGTCGCTACGGATCCTTCCCCCGGTAGGACGACCTCGGGTCAAAACGTCAGCCCACCAACTATTATGAAGCCGGAGCCAATCCCGAACAAACAGACATACAGACAAACAAACTTTCACAATTCACATTTATTGCTCGATTGAATAAAAATTACAGTACATATTGTTTATGGTCATTTGCGAATTGTGCATAGAAGGATCAAGATTTATAGTACCTTCAATTATTATTTTATGTGCATTTTGTGAGTGCTTTCCATTAAGCAACGACCATTTTGCTCTGTCTTCTTTTGCCTCGTTCTTCCGTTTATGAGGCAACTCAACGGCATAACTGCGTACAATGTTCAACTTTGCCCTCATTGTAAACAAATGCTAAAAGTTGCATATTAAATTAGCCGCTAGAAGCAAAAACATTTGGATTTGTATTTTCGAAAGCCGCAGTTTGCTGCTTTCTTTCGAACGCCGCAGTTTGCTGCTTTCTTTCGAAAGCCGCATGTTTGCTGTTTTCGATTGCTTCGTATTAAATTTCACGCGCTGGTCTACAAGGTCAAAAATTTTGACTTGGTGCAAGCTCTTTTTCAGTGATTAATCATCTTTATAAGTACCCGTACGTGATTTCCTTTCAGTCCGTCTCATACATGTTTTATGATGCCAGATCGTATATTTAAAGTAGCGAATATGGAATCAGCGGTCCCAGAAACCCCAGGGGCCAAATTTTGGAAGCAACAGTCAATCTGTGCTTCTGCAAAAAGACAAAAACCTAAATTTTATGCTATGCATAGGGTACCTTTGGGCTCCCGTATCTCAGAAACCAATCCGTGAATTTTCTTCAAATTCTACAGTAAGGTCAGTCATGAGATATCCAATAATTGGTGGAAACTTTAAAAAAATTTATCCGCTGCGATTTGAGATATTTGATAAAATACACTTGTAAATCACGTTTTTCTTACGGCATCACATCAGTTTACACTGTAGTGTAAAGTGGTTCACAACAGTCGATAGCGCATAAAAAGTTGATCTAGGGTGGCTTTAAAATTTTACCCTGCGGCAATTGCATAAGCGGCTAGAGCTACCAAACCCTTTCACATAAATCCGTAGTTTCCGTGTTTCAGGAGTCCGATCGAGCCATTTTAATCAAAAAATTGTAATTAGCGCCCGAGAATACCCATTGAGTGAAAATATAAGTATCACAAATTTATCCAGTGAAAACTTTTTTTGCCTCACAGACACACACACACTTACACACAACTCGAAATTAATATTATAGATATAATACAAAACAGCACGATATGCTAGTAAAGTCTGCACTTTTAATATTAAAGTAAAATCATTGAAAATTCGCTTTGGCGATTCTCTTGGGGTAGTTGGTTGCTCAGACTCCACTAAAAAGTAAAAAATATCAATGCAAAAAAATTAGAACAGATAATTTTCTTATCTGAAGTGAAATAGGTAATACCCACAGGTCAGCAGAGTAAATACTTTCAGGAGGTGAATTCCGAAAACTTCAGGAAAGTTATTTTTCTAAAAACGGCTCTACAGCGAAAAAATGGTTTCTGTTGCTTTGAAAACCATTCTATGTTCCTAGATTATCGTAATTCATTAAAAATCGTTTAGGTCTATGGGGCGGCCGCCCTCCTATATATGCCCATTGTCTAATACCGTAAATGCATACATATAAAATTTGAGAAAAATTATCATATGGACATATGTGATGTATTTAATATTTGAATTGGCGTGATGAATGCAGAGTACCTTTTTGAAGTCATTTTTATTTGCACTCTTCATTTATTATTAATGTCTAGTTTACACTACAAATTTATTTTACTTCCAGAGCTTTGCGAATCGTGATTTTTTTCGAATTATTGTGGGCCTATCGTATAGCGGCTGGAATCGGACGATGTTTGAGTAGTGTAAAGATAATAACGCAGTGCTTAGACCTTGAGACTCTATGCCAATTACTGTGTAAAACCAGGAATTTAAATACCAGAAAAAAGCCCATCACTATATGCAAATTCAAATCACCAAAGTAGACACAAAGACAAATATCAATGTGGCATAAAAGTAAACAGAAACAAATTAAATGCGGTAGCTTCTTACATTTTATGATAGGTTTTATATATGCTTGATATGTCTTAAGTTATAATGAGATGTGTCCAAAATGTGTATAAGTGTGTTGAATGGGTTCAAAGGTATACAGATTGGTGCACGCTAAAGCTTCCTATGTGTGTGTTCGAAGTGTTAGAGAGGCTTAAATCTAAAGGGTTCTATACAATTGATGTTCATTTTGAGATAAGACTTTTAGTTTGCGCAGATGGCTCGGAAAGTTAGATAGCGTCGGTTATTTTGCAACTATTATACTGTATCTAATAACATGTTTTCAATTTATTCATACTGTGGGTTATACTGTAAATCTTTCCTTACTGTACGTGCTTACTGTAGTTTAGACTAATTACTGAATATTCTTTTACAATATGTTTCGTAAGGTCAGGACTACGAATCTGACTGTATGTTTTCTTTATGTACAGTAGTCATGTAAACTTTATGCTTAAAATTAAATTCAGTTTCAGAGCGCTGCAGAAGCTTAATTTTTTTCAAAATGTTCCATGTAACGTCAGGATTACGAATCTGAGCGAAAATGTTCTTTACACCCGATAATTGCGGAAAATCTTTTATCTGCTTAAATAAGGTAAGGTAGTCTTGCTTAAAAAGGATAATGCTAATATATTGTTTTCCGCCTTCTTGGACTGCTGTCATTATTGTGGCATGTTATCGTATGTGTTTGCTGACTGATTTACTCAAATCATGTTAATTAGAAGTAGGGCACCTGCAAAGAAAAACATACCGATGGAACAAAAAAGACCCCTATACTTGGGATTATGGATTATTAAGGATGAAAAAATAGGGGACTAGGAAAAAGCTACCTATGTATATGCGTAAAGTCGCAAAATCTGCTAAAAATCAGACTCTCTCTAAGCAACGCAAAAATTCTAGCAGCCTCTGAATAATATGTATCCTTTAAATAATTTTCTATGTTTAACATAAGAGTGTATAAACATAATCTAAAATGTTTACTTTTTGTAAATTACTTGCAAGTTGCAACGCTGACTTGCTTCGGATCGTGATTGATAAGAAAACTAACTGCAATTGTATTAAAAGGTGCTTTATTTTGTTATCATGAGCATTATAGCAAGCAAAGCTGGCGTCAATTGATTAGTGCATACAATTGCCGCGGGCATGCAAGTGTATCTAAGTCTGTTTCACGTAAGCTTACGCGTTTTCTACTGCTTTAGGCCAACAATTTTTTTGTTTGTCTTAAATGGATCGATGTTTGCTATTTCATTCAATTAGCTTGCAAAGTCGCTCCTAGTTTACTCCATCTAATTTCCCATAGCTATGTACTGCATAGCTAAGATCCTGCTTTTTCAATCATTTTTTTGTTTAACATTTTAATTCAATCTTCCGGCCGCAGAATATACTTCGATTTTTTGCGTTTCTGAGAGACACTTTGATTGTTAACAGATTTTGCTGACTCTAGGCATATGCATAGGTAGCTTTTTTCTTATTTCCTGCTTTTACATCCTTAATAATCCACAATCCCGATGAGTATATTGGTCTTTTTTTGTTCCATCGCAGCATTTTTCTTCGCTAGTATACTCCAGAAAGCTTTCCGGCTCTCCTTCTGCACTGACTATATCCCCAAAGGCAAAATCTCCTATTTGTCGATTTGCATATCTTGATAAATGCTTTTCTAAATAATATCTTCACGCCTCTGTTTGATTCTTAAGATTATTCGTTGGTAAAATGAAAAATAACGAAGACCCAATTTAATCTCATTTTTGACAATTTTATATTTTTCTTGCATTTTGTTCGTGAGTAACGTTTTAAAAGTAGTGTCTTTTTGATTACTGTTGTAAAAGATAAGAATAAAAGATGACAACATAAGAATTATTTCCCAAATGTAGTCGAACTGCTTAAGTTGGGCTAAATCTGGCCTCTTGAATAGCTACAAAACGAGTGCTATCGGCCGACTTGGGGATGAATATGAGTCAGTAAAATGGATTTTTCTGGAAAAGTTAAAAACGATGGAGATAAGATATTTTCAAAAAGATGTCAAACTCATTTAAACTTAACATAATTCGATTCCACAACTAAAATTTATTTTTGCGAGTGAAACTTATATTTTTTACCTATCTTTTCCTCCGCTATTTTAAACTCACCATCGATTTCGGTCATTTTCAATATTTAAAAACTCTCGGTTCCCTGAACCCCTGGAATCCCATCCCTCCTCACGTAAACTTGCTTATAACTCTGTCTCATAGCTCATTCATTTACAGCTCGGATTTTAGAGCAGCTGTATTTATTTACCTCCTACGCTTATGTTCGTTTAGGATTAAGCTGCCGTTGGATAAGCCACGTTAGAAAAGTTTCGGGCCAGCTTACAAATTGGTCGCTAATACAAAAACAGATGAGTCAAAGTCAATACAGTCGATGTGATCTACAAGCTTGCTCACTACTTATCTCGCTTTTATCGCTGCTAACTTGCAAGCATGCTACACACTTCTCACTTTTATGAGCCATGAGATGTGGAATAACAGTTAGCGATAATCAAACAATGGATGTGCCTTTTGCCTATGAGCTATCCTCCCACGTTTTTCCTATAATTTAAAAACAAGCTCGACTGCTCAATGGTATATAATATGCGGAGTTTGGCGCCCTGATCATTCGCATAATATTTTTCAGTAACGACCTTCAATCATGATTTCTTCTTTCGTCTTTATTCTTCTTATCAGTGCTTCGCGATCCAAAGTCGATGCCAGCGATTCCGAAAATTTGACAGGTTAGTAACGTTTGATAGCGAACGTAATGTATTATAATTCGAAGCAGGAGAGCTTTTATCACAAAGATAACGCTAGCGGTAAGGGAATGGGTAGTCCGCGACCACCCCCACCCTGTTGTATAGGATGAAAATTTTCTACAGAAAATTAAAATGAAAATTAATTACACTATCACGAAAATAGTTCGCATTAACTACGTGCTATGAATTTAGGAAATTTTTTATATTTGGCCCTGACACCATTCGTGGGCAGCAAGAAAATTCTGGGGAGGTCTGGCTGCGTGATATCGACAAAAAAGCCAAAAATGTTACTAAAAACTGTATTCTCGGGGTCTACAGTAATCTGTAGGGAATTTTTTGACTTCTAGGGGTGCAACTTCCTTCCCCAACGCCAATGTGTGCTTGAACACCACAACACTTTGGCATATCTATAATCAGCGTGCGCAGTTTGTATCCGGCTAAGTACCACGCTAGCCATGCTGCCTTCTGGTGGTATGAAAATTGACTCAACTCACGATGTTAATCATGCTTAGACCGAACGCATCGTTTGGTCCTGTGTCGCCAACATGGACGCACAGCATGGCCAATCTTGGAGGGTCAGCCGGACTAGCGGTTCAATTATTTAACGTTTTTGGGCTTAAATGACGTTTAAAAATTGTACTAATGCTAAAATCGTGTTAAAACTATGTCATTTTAGGGTAGGTGATTATTTTTTACGATCAGAGTGGGTAAATGACTACCAAATTTCGGTCAATATAAAAATTACTTGGTAAGCCAATTTTTACCTAAAATTGGAAAAGGGGCCAAAAATTTTGATCGTTGAGGAAGGATGGAGAGATAGACGATCAACCCTAAGTCGGGTAATCCCAACATTTACGTAGTTACATGCATCCATTGTTTTCCCTTTTACAAGATTGCATTCAAACTGTACATGTACAGCGTAAGAATTCTGGGGAGTCAGGCTCAGAAAATGTTTAGAAGTGCCTTTTTTGGCTAAAAACAATGAAACAATGAGTGCAAGCAAGAATACTGTTTTCGACATTCCGGACAATGCTCGCTCATTGTGGAACATAAGAAGTTGACAAAAATTTTTAAAAAATTTGATTAAAATCGGGTAAATCGTACAAAATATAGTAAAAAATCGTGTATATGGCACGAAGCGTCGGAACTTTGAGACTTTTTGAGCCAAAAATGAGCTATAAACGATTTAAAAGGCACACTTTTTACAATTTTCTTCGAAAAATCGGCAATGCTGTTGGGAGTAGGGTGGTCGCAGCCATTTTTGCGGATCGAAGGTGGGGGGTCAGTTGCCATTCTGGGAGGGTCAACATCTCAAGAGCAAGTATGCTTCAAACCTTAGGAATAAGTATGGTTGTATTCACAGCAGACGTCAAAACTGATTTTTCCGAAAAAAAGTCGGTTCAAGACGAATTTTGGGAATGGTTCCAGATAGCGTTCGGGCGTCACCCGTCTAAGCTGACGCACACATCGTACTTGAACGATACGGAGTCAGTTCGGTCGATGATGCAAGACATCAACAAGGACCCTAAGCTGCCCAAATTGGTGTTCATCGGCGTGAAACACGTCTCGTCTGAACTTCCTTATTCGGATTGGGATGAAACCGAAAAGAATTTCCCCACCTTGGACCCCAACGAGCCCAAGCAAGGCCCGTTTTGTCGTTTTATCGTATTCGCAACCCCTGCCGGCAAAACGTACGTAATGGACTCGTTCGGATTCTCTCAATTTCCGCCCGAAATATTGCCCATTTTCGAAGACAACCAAAGAGACTACCTAATTATTATGACAGGCAAAAATGCTGAACCGTTCGCGTTGCGGCGAACGTACAAAGCGGAATATAACACGAGTCATTTCAATCTCAGCAACGCTGTTGAAATATCTCAGATTATGGACGATCTTCCTAAGTCTGCATATAAGGTACGACCGTCTTGATTCTTTGCATGTATAATCGCTTAAATTTAAATTTAACGTTTTGCTACTTATGTTGCGATTGATCATAACTTACTATTATTATCATGATTATTATTATTAATATTATTATTATTATTACTGATATGATCATTATTATTATTATTATTATTATTATTATTATTATTATTATTATTATTATTATTATTATTATTATTATTATTATTATTATTATTATTATTATTATTATTATTATTATTCAAAATCTTATTATTAACTATTATTATAGTCAGTATTCATTTTTATGTTGTTTTATCAATGATCGTTGTTCATCTGCGAACAAAAGCGCTGTTCCTTACTGAGAATGAATCGTTGAATGTATGAAATGTACGACCATTTTCCGAAATATGAATAGTCAAGCGAATTGGTAGACACTTTTCGATCCGCGTTTTTCGACATTCATCCGCGGAGAAAATAAATTATATATCAAATGAAGTGTTAAAAATCTGCGAATAGGAGCTCAGACGCTGTTTATAGGAGGAGGAAATTCAAAATTGAAAGTTTTTACGCAAAAGCGTCTTGCGAACCGATGTTAATTAAGTAATTGACGGCTGTAAACCACCAAACAAATTAGAAATGTACGCTTTAGACTTTCCGAGATTTTTTCAATTTCAAACTCCGAACAATAAGGAAAACGCCCAGTGGCGCATAAGGCGGTCCGATCGGGGTCTAAAATTTTCAAAGACAAAAAATAGCAGAAATTTGTACGATTTGTTCAAAAAACGTCATTTTTCGAATTTTTTCGCGCTCAAGCACTGGCGATGAATGAAGAGGATGAATTGAATGTAATATTTTTTGCATGGCAGCATGAAGCAATAACTGCGAATGAATACGTGAGGAAGAAGCTCAAAATCAATGATACGATGATGATCGCAAACAAGATCACCGCGCGACCTCTGGAACCAAACTCAAATTATACTGACAAATTGCTCAACGAGTTGGGACAGGAGGCGATTACGTGGCTCGACATATCGATTTATCTCGCCCTGACCACTACCGCAAACAACACTGCCACCAGGTCACTGATCGATCCGGAAACAACACAACGTAAACCCGCAATAGCTCAGCCTCTGCTCGATAGACTATCGAACTTAGTTGGGAACAAAACTTTTGTCGATGAAAACTTTTTGCAGCGTGGCGTACGAGTACGTATCCGGAACTACATTCCTATATATTCGCAGCATGGGCATTCTGGGAAGTCGGGGGCCCGAAAAATATTTAGCAACCGTCTTTTTTGAACTAAAACGATAAGTACGCGTCGATAACACTGTGCTTTGACGTTTTGTACAATGGTCGTCTTTCTGAAACGTAGAAACATTGAAAACTTGAGGAAAAATTTTGGAGAAAAATGAAAATTCGAGACTTTTGAGCCAAAAATTAACCGGAAACACTTCAAAGAAAGGCAAGCTTTTCACAAGTTTTAGGAAAAATCGACAATTCTGGGGGTTCGCAGCCATTTTGCTCGTCCAGTAGCCATGCTGGGAGTCAACCTTTTCCACAAGAAATTTTATGGTCAAACCCCCTCCAACTCCTCCCTCCCCAGAACACGTATGGTTAGATGGCGTAGAGAGGATGAGAGGAAAGTGGGATTACCCCTCCCCTAAAATTTTTAAAATTCGGTTGCTCCTAGCGGTAGCAATTTTGAGAAGCTAAAAGTGTTGCTGGAGAACTTGTACGATTATTGTATAAAATTATCAGTCAATTATTTATCAAAAATTGGCTTTCTGTTCGGTAGAAGGAATATTGAAATGAAATGTTTGTGTACTATGCTAGCGATGAAAAGTACTAGAACCTGTTGGAAAGAAATTATTTATAAATGCATTTCAGTTATTAGCACACCTGGGCGTGGGGTTTGGGGGATGCACCCCCCGAAGGCTGAATACCATACTCCCTAAAAATCAAAATACGCCTTAGAATTCAATTTTTGGAAATTTTGATGTTTTTTCGCAATTTTTTGATGCCAATGGATAGTTCTCGATGAGAAACTTTGAAAAATGGTGTCTTTTCGCCATACCACCATTTCATAAACTATTTTTTGACATTTGAAAAATCTTGCACCCCCAGAATTTTGGTGCTGCTCACGTATGGTTGAAATCATTTAAAAATCTTCATCCTTTAATCCATTATTCAAAATGAATCAAATCACAGTGATCGAATCACTCTTTTGGAAATAATTATAAGAATCATGAAATGCTTATTCATTTTTCAAGATTTTTCACAAATATTTCAGTATATTTTTTCTTTCAGGCTTTCCAAAATTTCTTCCAACTGGTATAAGTTACGGTTTAAAAGCAGAAAAAGTTTAGTATAGGGTTAAAAAATTGATTATTTGATTTTTTGACCCTTAAATCGAAAATGTCTTTGAAAGAACTTGATTTGCTGTGTAATGCACATAATTCAGGAGGGTCCTCGAAATGGATCACGGAAGAACGATGATTCGGCTAATCGAAAAGCGAATAAACAGCATGGCGTCGTTAAAGTTGGTACGTGAATTTGGCAGAAAATGTCATATAGAAAATTTTTTATATTATTAAAAAATTATAAAGGAGTAATTATAATTTATAATATAATAGATAATATTTGAATAATATCAATTCTAACTATAAAATGCATTTTATATTGTAATAAAATATCGTTTGTAGAAAAAGCAGGCACAAAACGAACGAAATTAGGCCAAAAATCAAAATATTCGTGCAGGGCCATATCTCTGTAAATCATGTTTTAGGCTAGCTTCGGGGCTGATTTTAGAAGTGAATCACTCAAAATAAAATGATGCATTATAAATCAAAATCATTTCGCAAAAGTACTTCAAATCTCGTAAAACGTAATTTAGGCTAGCTTCGCTTTAATTTTTGACGTTTCTCGCGCAACCTCAATCTTTCGACATCGAAAACATGTGAAAAAGTGAACAAAAAACGATAAGTCGTACTCGTAAAAAGTGTGATAAAAAACAAATTCAAAAAATATATATATGAAGATTAGTTTTTAGATTTTTTGTATATTTTAATTTATATATTTTATAAATAAAAAGATATTTTAATTAATTTTTATTAATATTTTTTCATAAACAAAAGCAGAAAAGCTTCAAAAAACTTGAACAGTCAATTCTGGAAGTGTGCGAGTACCTTTTAAATATTGGGAGGGTCCGGCCCCTTGGCCGGCTTCTTACACCTATCCGTCGACTAGTGTGACTACGTATAGGTCGTTAAAGGTTCAAAAGTAGGAGTCATATTTCGCGGCTTGACCATGAAACCCACATTGTAGTGCAGAGTGTGCATCATGCAAATGACTTTAACATATAAAAACCCAAAAATTAGATTAATAAATTTTCTCAATGATACAATATTAATATTTTATTTATTTTCAAAAATATCTAATGCATGATTCGCCGAAGAAAGGGTGAGTATACCCAAGATAAATTGTTTTATATCTCGAAAATTTTATTTCGATTTTCACCGAAAACTGGACATTCCGACGTTTTTAAACATGCTCTAGCTGTTAGACTCGTAAAATTCGAACTTTCAAAAGGTAAGACTTTATTTCTAAATAGGCTGTAAAAGTATTGTATTTGGTATGGCAAAAAATTTGAAGATTTACTAACAACTTGCAATTGTTTATTCAGTTTTTATTCATTATGTTGCCATTCAAACTTTTTTATTCGGCCAAAGGCACGGGGCCGCCCCTCTAAATCCGAAAATACGGCTATATTTGTGACTTATAGTCAGAATTAGTCAAATTCAGATTTCTGGAATTATTATTGGCTATTTCTGGAGAATTAATCCCACGTTTACCATAATGTTTTTACAGTCAAAAGGAACCATGACCGAACGCAGTTAGAGTCTATCTTAAATAACATATGATTTACATACTCTAGCAATTATTGCTTTCATTTATTACAATTATTTACGCTCTTTCTAAATAATGATGGTATTTTTCGTGAAAATTATTTTTCAAAGAATTACGATCAAAAAACTGCTACAATGTATAAGCATGGGCACCTGGTGGACATGTATGCAAAAATAAGAAGGAGTAGACTTCTATTGTGTTAAACATAACCAGAAGATATATGTATATTTGAAAAGGAAGAGACCACCAAGTTTTTATTAGAACTCTTATCTTCTCATCAGACAGTTTTTGCGATATCGCTGTGAATATGCCGAAAAATGCTTATTTTTTACTGAACTATAATTTGTCGTAATGATAAAGCATTAAAAACTATGTGACTGGAGCTAAAATGAGGCTAGCCAAAGTTTGACACACGTAGTTAAGAAAGATCAGAAAAAGAATGCCAATAAAGTGGGGCCAGTGTCAATATAGCGAATTAAGTCTGAAATCAGACTTAAGTTCAAAATTGGAACTCAAGTCTGATTTTAGCGGTTTCAATAAGAATTTAAAGTTCAGACTTAAAGTCTGAACTTTAAGTCCGAACTTAAGAATAAGCCGGTTTCAATAAAGCAAGTCCGAAATTAAAGAAATTAAGTTCCGATTTAAGTTGCAAATATTTAAGACAGCACGGAGCTGTCTTAAGTCGAATTAATTAGTACGAGTAGTTTTTTTGTGTTTATTTGTTTTCGTTCAAAGGCTTTACCATTGCAACGAATATTGAATATGAGTTCTCGAAAATATATGAGTATGTTTGAGAATAAAGCCAGTTAATAAAATAATTTTGGCATCGGAGCTAAATTTACCGTATGTTTCATATTTATTTCCGGAATAAATATAAATATCTTTATTCTACACGATTTAGAAACTAATGAAAACAAAAACAAAAAGAATTAACAACCAAGTTCGAAATATGTGAGCTTAATTATCAGAAAACGTGGACCTTCAGCCTTCGGCGATCCTGTGACTTAAAAAACCATCGGCAATCTAAATTAGAGTAAGAACTAATATTTGCAAAACTCAGCAACTCTTATAAAGTTCGGTTTTCCGTAATGTAATGAAATGTTTCGATGACAGGTGCTTACAGCGTTTCATAATAGATTGTGAATTTAAAAATATTGATGAAATATCGTCTGAAGAAAATTTTCGATGCAAATGTGAAGTCAATACTAAAATTCAACTAGCTGTCTGTTGTTTATGCAAGGTGTGTGGTCGATCATCGAAAATCTGGTATAACCCCAAAAATCGATTGACCCCCAGAATGAAATTTGTAGCATGTTTTTTGTGATTTTCGCACGTTTAACACCATTTAGACTCCAGAAATTGGCTGCAGTCTATGTACGACTACAAGTACATCTTAATAATTCCAAGTTGTAAAAATTACTAAATCGTTGTAAGATCGCTTTTCTTCATAATTTGTTTTGGCATAAGACAGCACTAAAAATGTGATGACCAACATGATCTACGAGAGAGTTCAAACCACCGTAGGTTTTTACCTCACCCGCAGAATTCGTAATTATGCAAGAAAACTCCTAGAAAAGGCGCTGTTTTAAGCTTAGCTATCATTGTGCTCAGAAGTGCCAAATTTTCGGCGCTTCGCTCAGTATATATTCATTTTTCGATTATACGAGCATTTTGTGTTATTTATTCAAATTTTTGATATTTTTTCAAGATTGTTTTTGTTTTTTTCATGTTTTAGAAAAATAAAGCATCCTCATAACACCAAAAAATGTTTTTAATCCATATCTAGCCTTTTTGAGCTAAACAAATTCTAGAAAAGGTTTTTGGCTACACTACTCTGCTCCTCCCGAATTCCCATGCTATGCATGTCTGGTAATGACCAATTTTCTGTAACCAAAAATCCTGTGATATTTACACTTAAATTATTAACCCAACGGTTTATAACTTGTGTTTCGGCAGGTTTAAATGCTCACATAGCGTACGTCCGCGCATGATCTTAAGTTTGAACTCTATTCAGAACTTAAGTTCTGACTTTAGTTCTGACTTGACAAGTTTAGACTTAAATTTCTGTTGAAACCGACTCAAGTTCAGACTTAACCCAGTTCGAACTTAACGACTTAAGTTTAAGTTGGAACTTGTCTTATTGAAACCGCTCCTGATCAACTCCTATTCAGTTAGAGCTCATGGTATTGCCCCTTAAAGTAGATCCGAAATTCGCCGATGCTGTATTTCGCCTACAAAAAGCTTTATTTAAAGCGCCTAAAATTTTTTAGAGACGACAGTGAGCATCATATTTCCTCCTTAACATATAACTATTACGTCATAGAAATAATAATTAATTTATTTTAATAGGATCCTTATTTTAAAAATTAATTATATCAAATATTTGTTTTTGTTCAGAGGAAAATAATTATTTTTGCGCCGTAGAGATTGTTTCTTTACGTTGGCAAAACGAGCGATATTTATTCATTTTTTGCTTAAATTAAGCAATCATGTTTGATCTGTAGCGGAAGTTTAATTAAATTTTTGAGCTATTCGTCATAATCTTTTATATCACTATATTTAGTTCGCTTCACAGAAGAGGACTCTATGAATAATTTTAATTCTGTTTTTGTGTTCTTCTAGCCTAAATTCGCCGAATTTCCCAAGGTATCACCTTAGGTATATGCAATTCGACAAAATTTTGACAATTTAGGCTCTCTGTTCTACGAAATGTCTCGAAATTTTTAGATCCGAAATGTGTTTCGCTTCACCAATTACACTATATACCCGTTATTCCGCGCGTATTAAGGGACTTTAGGCACTATGCGACAGTTTTACGAAAATTTGAATTTTCCTGCATCATGGACGTAAAGGGGCTCTGATCATACGTGGGCAGCAAGAAAATTCTGGGGGTAGCAAAGATTTTTCAAAGATCAAACAATGGCCTTAAAAATAATGGTATGGCGAAAAAACACTATTTTTCGACCTTTCTCATCGAGAACTATCCATTAGCGAAAAAACGGAAAAAAATTTTCAAAAATTGAATTCTGTGGGGTATTTTGATTTCTGGGGGAGTGTTTTGGTTTCTCGGATGGTACAAACCCCTAACCCCTCACGCCCAGGTGTGGCTCTGACCGTCCCCCTAATAATCCAAAAACCTCGTGTTTGTTTTTGCGATTTTCTTTGTCGCTACTGGATTAAAGTTGAGTAAAACTTCGAAAAATTATATTTGTTGCCTTCGACAAATTTTTGGCATTTAAACCTTTCGGTCACACCAAAACTGTTGAATTTAGCTGTTGCCTACGTGCGCTTCCGTTCACTGCCAGGAAATTCTAGGCACACCAATCGCTGACCGAATCTAGCAAGGTTTTTTGGTAGTTACAGGTACTGCGGCTTTAGGGGAATTATTTTCCGTGGGATATCTAACGATGCAATAGGCCAGGGTGGCAATTCCACTAAGACTATTAGTAAATCTGGTTCTAAATATCTCACACATACATTGGCAGGAATCAAATTCTGGGAAGTCGGAAAAGTCGCCACGAAAAGGACCCCAAAATTTCAATTCGATGTCTCTCGCCTTTTAGGGGGGTCTTTCAGATTTTCGAACAGTCTGTCTCTACCTCCAGACCCCTTAGGCCAATGTGTGAGCCGTTCATGGGCGGCAACCGAATTATGGGGGAGGGTCCGATCGGGCAAAATTACCAAAAAATGAATTTTGGGGAGGCAGTCTATCGATTTCTGGGGGTCCGCCAGAATCGGAGGGCACCTTACGCCATCCGTGGTTCGAGCCTACATGGTCATGTCAATAAAAGGTTCTGACGACGCACTATTCGTTTTACGATTCATGCTTTCGTCGTGTAACTTTAGACAATGATGCGTAGAAAAATCCCATTTTTCTCAGCAAATATGACAATGGAATGTGAGAAGCTGCTGAGAGAACGACACGAAAGTATTCGGGGAGAGTATACCAGTATTTTGGGGCGATCTCCGGGTAACTACACCGAATCAATCGTCATCAATGATACGATGTCGATCGATTATTTTATATCCTGCGTTCAAAACGATACCTATATGCCGAACGTGGTGGCTCTGGACTCGGAATTTATCGATCGAATCGATAAACACAGCGGAAAGCTGTTCGATTCGCTCGGTTTCAGGACCAACGGACCGTTCAGTCGTTTGATTCAATTCGCCACATTGTCCGGCAAATCGTTCGTGTTCGATTCCTACGCTTTCGCCCATTTTCCCGACAAAATTTGGCAATTTTTCAACAAAGACGTTACTATTGTCGGTTTCGCCTACAGCAGCGATGTGACTGCTATCCAAAAAACGTATGTCGAGCTAAAAGAACGAATCAATCGTTGGAATATCGTCGATGCGCAGAAGATATTTCAAAATCAGCCCACTTTGTACAGGATGGAATTTAGTGTACGTTCTATTTTTCCTTAAGATACTACACATAGAACTTGAAGGATCCCATCGTAATTGACACAAGATGAGAATAAATCACTTGGAAAGTTCAGGGAGCATGCTGTACATGGACGGTAACCAAATTCTGGGAGTCTGGGTTGTGTAAAAGTATCAAATATCCCAGAAAAGAACATGCTAAAAACTCAATTCTGGGGGTCTATTGATTCTTGTGGAGACTACTTGATAATAGGGTACATACCCGTCCAACCCCCTCACACCCACGTGTGGAGCACGGCCTTCCCCATAATTACTGCTGGCCACACGTGATCTTGGGGTTTCGTTTTCCTCCACCGGAAGGTTTGCATCCTTTCCCCTTGGAATTTTTTCGAGATTTTCCAAAAATTCCAGGAAAAGTACGGTTTCAAACGTTTTAAGCCATTTGCTTGCTCAATATATTAAATATTTGGCATTTCGCGCCGTATACACTTCTTCCGACTACATTTTGTTTGATTCATTCTTATTTATTCCATATCTTTTCCAAAATTTTTAGGTTTAACTTTTTAAAAAAATAGAGCATCGTCAGAAACGCCAAAGAAATGTATTTTTGAGGTATATTCAACGTTTTTGAGCCCGAAAAGGAACTTTAGAAAAATGTTTTGGTTTCACCCCAGAATTACCATAGCGTATGTACATGTCTGCAACTGAGCTACCGCAAAATGCTAATGATTTTGCAGTAGTATTTCTGTTCTTTTCTGAAAGCTAAGAGACATATGCACCAATTTTTATCCATTTTTTGGTCCAAGCTAGCGCTTCGAAAACATACGAACTATATTAAGTCTTTATGCTTGTTTTCGTGTTCTCGAAAAAAAGAGTAATGTGAGAAACGTCGAAATTCTAACGTTTTGACACATATTAATCATTTGGAAGCCCGGAAAGACATTTCAAAAAATTTACTAAGCTAACCCTCCAAAAATCTTATTCCCAGCTTTAGTAGCAATGACAATTTTGTCATTATGCCAGCAGTGAAAAATTTAATAAAACCGATTGTTCTAACTTTAATTTTATAACCCTGCCATAGTATAAAGATGCCAGGTTTCCAGGTTCAAGAACTTTTGAGGTCAAAAATGGGCTAGAAAATTGATATTTGGTCGCAAAAAATATAATTTGTCGACTTATATCATCAGTATTTTAATAATTTTTTTATTAAGAAGATGCTTAATATAACTAAAAAATGAAATGGAGTCAATTCGGCCCATTTACTAAGTGGTAGCCTAGGCATTTGTTGTTTGGAATCTCTTGAACCATAGCGGCTATAATGCAGGGTCCGGTTTCTATAAAGTAATATAGGCTTAGAATATTAGCCAAGCTGAATGCTGGCTTCGCTAAGCCTGACTTAAAGTGGTTTAAATAGACGCGAGCATTAAGCCAGGCTTAAGGTCGACTTTAACCTGGCTTAAGGCGGCCGTAAGACTTAATCATGTTTTCTTCTAAATTTCGAAAAAATTTAGTTTAAAAAATTTAAAAAAAAATTTAAAAAAAATTTCAAAAAATGTAGTCTGGCTCGAACTCGTCGATTTGAAAAAATAAGGATGAACCTGACATCTGGCTTAAGCCTGGCTTAAGCCATATTTTGCAGAAACCGATCAGCCAAACTTAAGCCGCACTCAACCTTAAGCCAGGCTTAAACCATTTTATAGAAACCGGGCCCAGGAGTTTTTGCCTAACACGTCATCTAAAAAAGTTTCGTATGGGTACGGACTTTGTGCTTAAAAGATGCTGTATGAATTTAATTCGATTCACAGAGATGCGTCTCGATTTCGAAGAAACGCTCATATTATTTCTCTATTGAAATTATTCAATCGCCAAAATCCAATTTATTTTGTAAAAACGCTACATATATAAATATGTAACGTTTCATACGTCTTTCAGTACAAACTTCGAAATACAGCATTCTGAGAGCTCTTTTTTGGCTAAAAAATGAATCCGTTTTTCCAACGCCTTTTTTTCAACATGCCGTTCATTTACACCAAATGTTTTGAAGGACTCTCAGCTTTTTAAGTTTAGGAAAGAGAAGGCACTGCCTTGAAAGTCAAAAATAACCTTTTTGCGACGTTTAAGCCTTAAGTATAAAGAAAACTCCATAAAGAGCATTTTCGTGCATGATCTCCCGAATTCAGACATGCATGTCACCCCTTAGAATAAAAAACGGTACGGTTCCTTACGAAAATTGGCAAAATGAAGATCAAAAATGAATGAAAATTCATAATTTGGCAGTGCTACCTTAACCGGATTAGAAACTGTGTATTAAAAAGGTATTTTAGTAGTTGCGCGACGCTTTTGGCGGCCCTTTGACTTAAAACACCTATGCGACTCACCTCCTCCCGAAAGGACGGCATATTCCTCTTTGGCAGGCCTTGTTGTGCATCTATGCCATAAAATTCCGAACCTTACTTGTTTCTGACGAGTTTTACTCATCAATTAATTTGCTATTTAGTGGTGGAAAAGAAGGATTGAAAGACTTGTTCTCCGCTGCGTTCGGTGTGAGTGTGGATAAATTTTGGCAGCGGGGAAATTGGTCGGTTCCACTCAGCGATATGCCTTCTGATCAATTCAGGTACGCCGCTCAGGACCCGGTTTTACACCTCGATCTGCTTATTTACTTCATCAAGGTCGATTTGGTGAAAAAGGAGATTGTTGACAAGTTAGGGGTAATGGAGAAATTCAAATCGATACCTCATTTTCACGTGGAATACAATAAGTGTCGTCAATATTCAGACAAATTGGATGGAAAATCTGATGACCTTGAATCAGGTACTCCTGGTGAAATTGGCTATGAGACAAATGTTAATTTAATACTGTGTTAATCATTATTTATGTTTTTATCCAATGAAAATCAAGTTATATCGGTTATTGTTTGTCTGTGTTAAAGATGTGTATATAATTTTTTTAATCATACTAATTAATTTAGTTGTAAATGCAAACATCGGAGTGGAATCGTGTCTACGCAGAGTTGACGCTAAAGGCGCGGGGCTTGACCTCCCCCGAGAATGTAAAGCACCTTCAAAGTCGAAAGACCCCCTGAATTAAATTTTTGGTGCGATTTTGCCCCGTCAGACACCGAGAATTTGGTAGCTGCCCACGTATGGTATGGACCCCTCGCGCACCTAAAAACCCTTGCATATGCTACAGATATTTATTTAAGAATGCATTTTTTTCTTTTTACATTTTTTGGCTAATATGCGTAGAACTTGATAAAAACACGTCTAAAAATAGCTATGCTTATCAGCATCTATTTCTTTGCATTATCTTTGTCAATAAAAATTTTTAAATCCCCAAAATTTGGTCCCTACTCACGTATGCCTATTTCTGTTATTTCAGGCCATGTACGTAGCCATGGGCGTGTGCAGTATTTTGAAGAAGGGGGATAAGGCGGTTCGAAAATCGGTGACCTATAGTTTGGCGTCAGATAGATTAAAGTGCATTTTCTGACGTTTCCGAACATGCTACATTTATTAATCTAATAAAATTCAAATTTTTCAAAAATTATTTTTTCTATCAATGAGCTGTAAAAGGTGACGTTTTTGATCGCGTTTGAGATAAATTAATGGAAAATAGCTATCCTAAGGCGCGAAGCGCCGAAAATATCGAAATTGTTTGATAAAAAATGCCAATTTTAAGAATCCATGCGTTATCTAACCTAACCAAAAAAATTTTTGATCAGGTGGGGGGCGCCCACTGACTACGCCCAAGTATCTATGTCGCTATTACCGATATATACAATTATTGTTTTTGCCTCATCAAACATAATTTTGTTTAATTTCTTTCGTTTTTTTTTCATTTAATTTCATTTTCTCTTATTTCTCTTTTTTTCAAGTATCGACATGGCAATTTTTTCAAATTTTCGACAATCTTGACACAGTATATTATAATACAACTAGAATAGCACGATTTTATTTTGTTATAAATTTTTGACGCGAATTTATTACGTAATCGTTTTAGATATTGAGAACGAATTAGCTCCTGATGTTCAAGCAATGGAAACAAAATCCAATATTGAGGTTGAAACCTTTGGCGGTGGTCTTGCTGGTTTTTTCGATAATTGATTGTGACGATTTTTATTTTTTATTGCAGTGATTTATTAGACTAGCTTGTTATTACTATAAATGGTTTATATCTTTATTGCGACAGCGTTTCTCAATTTACGCCTTTGACAGTCATCGGCAAGAATGCATGTACTTTTTGAGAATTGAGGCAGTCGGTCAGCTCCTAATTTATTTCTAAAACGATTTGTTTACAGTCTAAAATGACAGATACACGTCAAAAACACCGCTTGTTATGACGTTTTTGGGCATTCTCCTCATCCAGTATCTAAAAACATCAAAAAAAGTTTCGTAAAATTTTATAAAGCGAAAAGAATATAATAACAATTGGCTATTAAAAAAAATAAATACTTCTGAGCACACGTGGGCGTGGGGGCGGGTTGGGGGTATGCATCCTCCAGCAGGCGGACTACCTCCCAGAAACCAGAATACCCCCAGAATTCCATTTCTGAAATTTTTTTTCTTTTTTCGCAACTTTTTGATGCGAATAGATATTGCTTGACGAGAAACGTTGAAAAACGAACCATTTTTTGACCTTCCATCCAGAATTTAAGTGCTGCTTACTTATGCTCCTGCGGCAAAAAGCATATAAAAAAGCAGGGTACAATTATTTTTCTAGAAAATTCGATATTATGAGGGCCAATGTAGCCATTCCGCGGGGGATTTGAACGCCCTAACCCCCATAAATTGTATGGTTGTCCGGTTTATTTCGTTTTGTCTTCTGCTTTTACTCAAGTTTTCGTGCTATAATAAAAAACGATTTTATCGTATGACGGCAAGGTATTTTGTAGGTATAAAATGCGATATTGTAAGTCACGACTTAAAAATTACAAAAGTTATATTCCAAACTTTTGAAAATTTTTGACCAAATAATCTCACTGATAATGTGGAAAATTGTCTTTAAGTAGAACATTTCCCGAATATTTCATCAAAGTATCGTCAAAAGCGAATAGATTTTTATCTAAAACGTTATTTGAAAAATAAATCTGCATTGCTAATTATTTTCGTTGATATTGCTTCTGTAGAAAACAAGTTATGGGCAAAAGGTAACTTCGATTAAAGCGTAAAATGATTTTAAAATTTTTTCACATTTTGTGCGAGAAATGCATATCTAGGTAGCGAGTTAGCGCGGGTATCTATAGTCAACTTGGGTATCTTCAACATGTGTGGCACCTTCAGCTTTAAAGGGGCACACTTGTGAAGTATGAATTTTTTAAACAAATAATAAAACAAGTTGCTGCCCGCGTTTTTTATACTATCTTAAAGTCCATTTAGGACTAATGATGAGCATGTAAACATTTCGAAGAAGATTATAACATTTAGCGCTTTTAAGTGGTTTTTAGCCGTCACGCACACAAAGCAGTATTAATGCCAGACAAAATTTATGAGATAAAATTGTAGAGCATAAAAGACTCACAAAAATCCATTTTTTGTTTTTCAGATGGCATTAGTTCTAGATTTATGGTATCACAGGCGTAAAAGTTCGCGAAAAAAGTACACACTTGGGCCACTTTTTTGTCGTCCTTCATTCTCTGCCCTGTCTTAGCTTACGCGTCTTGACGATATATGCACAACATGGCCGATCTGAATGAGGGGTCAGCCAATCTGGGGGGTCAAAAATTGAGCTTTTCAGGGCCAAAATGACCTCAACAACTGGTATAAGCGCTAAAATAGTGTTAGACTACATTATTACACAGTTTCTGGTCAATTTGAAGCACTTTTGAAGAAGATTTTATAATTTTCATTCGTGTTTGGCCTTCATTTTGCCTTATTTCCACCGCAAAATTTTCCATATTTCTATCCTGAAGAGAAGGGGTTAGGACTTCTCCGACCTTCCCCCACATGCATGTCTGGTCTTAACACTCCAGATCGCACGTATTTAGAATTTGAGTGCATTTCTTACACTTAATATTGAGCTATTTCTAGATGTTCAAAGTTTACACTGGTAGTGTGGGGAAAGATCGTTTTCGCATGTTTTTTATCTACTAAGTTCTGCAATTAGAAAACGAGATTGCAGACTATTCTGAAAGAAGGTTCGTATCAATAGTTGCGCATTGAACTCTGTCGCGTTGCTTTGCGCTCAATATTGAGTTAGTTTTGGAGTGTAAGCTTCGTGCTCTGACGTGAACACGCATTTGCCTGGATTTTGTCTGCCAGCTTTTCTCGATATCAGTCGAGACATCATGCCAACCATCCAAATGTGCTATATACATCAAAGGGCCACGCATGCACATAGGCCCGTTCTATGGAACTAAATATTGAGTCATTGTAGTGGTCTAGTGTTTACATTAAAAATCCATCTTTCTGAGAGCCTCGAAGAAACTTATTTTTAAAATGTTTTACATGATATCAGGATTACAGGATTACAGATTTTACTTTAAATTTTCTTTACCCTCATTGTGTGCGTTATCATTATTTAAAAGTGTTGCACAAGGCAAAGTTTTTCGAAAAAAATGTCCGCAGTGTCATAATTCTGATACTCAACTCAGAATATGCATCTACATTCGTTCAAACTAATAATACACTTCCTTATTAGAGCTCTGCAGGACGTTATTGTTGTGGGAATGCTCTCAGGATAACATAAGGATTACGGATCTGACTTTAAATTTTCTTCGCACTCAGTGCTTGTTTAAAGTCGACACTGGAAATTGTCTCTAGTTTCAGACTAGGATTGCAGGATAGACCTCAGGATATTTATATTTGCACTCAACATTGAATTACATAGAAGAGTAAAATTTACATAAAAAAATTTTTATTCTATCTTAGAATGTTGTGGAAGGTCACTTTGTTTGAAAAATGTTCTCGATAACACCAGATTTACGAGTTGGCCTTAGAATTTTCTAACATACGCTAGTTGTTGTGTCATGAAAGCAAAAGATGCGTATTAATTTGTGTTAGAACCTTCAATCCATCATGCTTATCTTTGTTTAGTTTGTGATTTTTCACCTCTTTTGAACAAATAATTGTATTTATTTGCAAAAATACAGTTCTGGCGTTTTAGAAAATTTACTTCAGATCAGAGGTTTGCAGCAAAGTCAGTGTGTAGAGGTTAGCCAGAAAATCTTTATGAGCCCAAAGGGCCAAACTGAATATTGAACGCTAAGAAACGCGTAAAAATGCTACCCTTGCGTTGGTCAATTTCAATCACTTTTGTGGAAAAATGTTAACATTAATCTCTCTCTCTCTCTGGTCTTTTGTTCTGCTTTATTTTCTCCAGAAGACAGAAAATTTCTCACTTTTCCATCCTGGTAATTACACTCCGCTAAACTCCACCTAACGTGCAAATATGGCGTAACCCCCAGCCCCTTCGTGCCCTCGATGTGAATCGCGCTAAACATAAGTCAAAAATATGATGTAAAAAAATTAAGTTATTTTGGAAGAAATGTTTTGGTACGAATCAAGTTCAAACTAACAGTACAACTTTAGTTCACAAACAGAATTATTTCAAGTGAAATTTACGACTATTTTTAAATTAGTTCTAGCCCCGGGACATTTGATTGGAATTTACGGAATTATATATAAGTGTTATCATCCGCGCGATGCTTATCTATAGAATGTTATAAGGGTAAATCCGTTTAATACGCGCATGATATACTTAAACTCAATTTGGTAACAGAATAAAAAATAAAGACACAAATAGTTCAGATCGTGCGACTGACTATTCGGCCACCAATTTATAAAATCGTTTCAAAACATCGGTCGCGAAATAAACGACTACACTCCTTATTCTTCAAAAACAACAGGCCATTTTTTCATTCCATTGGATTTGAATTTTATCAAGCGACGATAATTTTACGATTTCTTCGACTAAAATGTCCTTGAAAAGTAATGCTGAGGTTAAAATAATGCGTTACACCATGATTAACAATTTAAATTAGAACGTTCAAAAAAATTTCAGTTTCTGGTTTCCTGCGTTTCACGGCCTCTCTGATTATTTCTCAGAAATCAACTTTTGGGGTTTAGAACCCCAGGATCAAAACCCCTCCCTGAAAGTTATAGACCTTATAGAAACGTATTTTTGGCAATTATTAGCGGCTGTGCCAAACAGATCATCTCAGAATTCGATTTAATGCACACGTATGAGCGGTACTTTAGGTTTTATCTGTGGGCAAGGATTAGACTCCAAACCATACGTGGGCAGCAACCAAATTCTGGGGTTCAGATGGGGCGAAATTGCCAAAAATAGTATCAAAAAACTCAATTATAGGGGTCATCTATTTTTTGCGGGAAGGTAATTTCAAATTGTGAGTGCTAGCCCACTCCGATACCATCCAGCCTTTGTGTGCTCCAAATTATTTAAATTTCTGCAGCCATTATTATCAATGACCCGTTTAATGATTATCATTAAAGATTGAATTAGCCAATTTCAAAGAAATTTTTAAAAATTGATCCAGGCTTATACTGGATCTAAAAGGTTGCTTCCAGCTATGCTAACCAGCTCGTTATATTAATTTTTAAATCGATTTAAATCTTGCGAACTCTTTTGAGCCTTTCAAAATTATTTGTGATTTTCCTTAAAAACGCAATAACAAGTTTCACTGCCTTTTGGACAAACACATTTCAGAATTGTCAGATAAGAAAAAGCAATGGCGGAGCATTCCGTGTCTATGATTCACTTCAATCTTGACAACTCAAGACCTTGGCTATAAACTCAAAAATCACAAAAGCTTGAAAGATTGAAAGATTCAATAGAAATTTAATCAATTTTTTAAATGTAGTCAATAAATTCAGTAAATGATGACGAGGCTAGTTATATAATAGGCTGCTTTACGTAAAAAATATAAAGTTTCGGAGTGGAATAGCACACTTTTTTAATGTTTTTTTCAGAGGTGAACAGTCATGCAAAAAGTAACTTAAAAACAAATTTTCGAAACAATAAAATTTACGCAAGATACGAGCCAAAAGATCATAAAATGTCGAAATAAGTGTCGAAAATTTCATGGCGGAGTAATATCACAATTTTTCGACGTTTATCATCGAGCTCTATTCGTTAATGTCAAAAAATCGCAAAATACTGAAAAAAATCGAAAATTAAATTTTGGGGGTTCTAGATTTTAATTGTATAAATTTTTCTAGCTTTTCCTCTTCTACATCTGGTCGGTGCATTGGAAGTCCAGGATTCGTAAAACACTCCGTCTTCTAGTTCGTAATTTTTACCTTTTTCCCGATTTTGCGATTTCCACCCGATTCGGGTGCATGTTTGTTGCTTAATCTGTTTTTTACTATTTTCCACGAAATTTCGTTTCTTCGCACTTTCATTTTACTTTGTATGTTTTACTTATTCTTATTTTATATCTTATTATTTTTCAACATCGCTTCAAGAAAAGTTTTTTTTCTGAAAAATCGATCCCCGCATCCCTCCTCACCTACTTATTTATACCTAATCCTACGTAATCGCTTTGCCGAAAATTTACACTAATCTCAAATTGATCGACCCTAGAGTTTCATTTATGTTTTTAAATCGACTAAAATATTTAAAAACCAATTTTTATTACTTAACGCGTTTCACTTTACTCGTCATCTTTTTTTCGACATCCGCTAATTATACAAATTTATCGTTTTGCTGGGTCACTGGATTACGGTGCCAAAAATCTGATCCGGTTTTTTGACACGCTCGCACGAATACACAAGCATATGCAGGCTAAGCAAGAACTGGGAAAATTTATATTCGAAACAAGACAGGATGTGGTTGCCGGATATCTAGGAAAATTTGGGTTAATGAAAGAAAATGAGCGCACGTCTATGAGTAAAGTTTTTGACACGGCCGTATCGCCGTCTCATTGTGACATCATCATCCTTTCTTTCGCAACAATTTCGGAAAAGCAATCGAATTCTTGAAATTTGGAGTAATACGAATTACGGCTGCGATTGTGGACCGTTTCTTCCCGGGACCCAATGACCCAAATTTTCTCGTCGTCTCGATCTTCTTCTTGATTCATTAACGGATCTTCCAGTCGCCCTGGGCCCCGCTACGCGAATTTCGACATTTTTTTGTGGAAATTTCGGGAAAAATAGATTTATTCTCCCGTTTTCGTTTCGTAATCGATTCGAATAAGAAAACTGGAACAATGCGATTACGATACAGACGTTCAAATTTGTGCCCGTGTCGGTTATCGTAGTATTCACTAAGAAAACCCTCATTACAAAAATGCGTACTAGTCGTACAAGTAATACATGGTAATACTAGGCGGAGGGAGAATCAGTCCCAAAAAAAATTTAGAAAGTGCCTTTTTTGGCTTACAATGTGTACACATCAAAAACACTATTTTTCGACGTTTTAGATGAAGTTTGTTCTTTCTAGAAGATAGAAACTTGAAAATTTTGGAAAAATTTAAGTAAATTAAACCGCCAAAAATGAGTTCATATATGTCGCGAAGCACCGAAAATTTGTCGTTTTTCGGACGAAATATACGAGAGCTAAAAACGCTTAGAAAAGCACAGTTTCTACGATTTTTCCGGTAAATCGAGAATTCTGTGGGAGTGAGCCAGCAACTATTTTGCGAGAGGTCAGCAGCTATTCTGCTGGGGTTCACCCCCGCCCCCGCCCAGGAACACGTACGACACTAGAGCATGAATAATAAACAAATGAATAAAAATAAATTTTCCGGCCCAAAAACAAACGGCTTTATTTTGAAACAAAAACACGCGAGATTCGGGTCCACATTCCACGCCAGTAACGAAGGACACCGCCCGGGGCAACCGGGCGTTTGCCTAAAAACGGGCATTTGTCGGGTTCATCTCGCGGTGCTTTTACGGTTCGTTAAATGAGACAAAAAAGTCCAATAGGGCAAGGAAGAATCGTGGAACAATGCCGACCGAGATTTTCTCTATTGGGTAACCGGTTGCCGCGACCGAATCCGCGCCCCTGGGCCATTTTGCATATTTCGCGCATAAATTTGGGTCTCGCTCCGTCGATGAGACGGCGCATCGCACCGGCCGGTTCGTGCCATCGGTCTAAATTAGTGCACAAAATTTTTACTCAATACAATACATAATGCACTCGTACTCTATAGTACTGTACTGCATCCCACAGCGTGTCCAAAAATTGTTAAACTCGGATCATCGAACGTACCAGCCGGCCGTGCGTATATTTTGAACGCGCGTCAAAACCGTGTGACACTGATTTGGGCGAGAAAAAAAGTTACTCACTTCATATTTCGGTAAATTAAATGAGTGCTTGGGTGAGCATGGCGGGCCAGAACTAGTTTTTGATGACGCCGCCCCTCACAGAACCGCACACGCATTGGAATTACAAATGATGAAGTAACGCGTTTCATGTTGTGTAGATATAAGGTGAACGAATTTAGATCATGCGTACGCAAAGTAGGCGCAATAGTAGTCGTAATAATAATAATAATAATCGAAATAAGGCGAACGATCCGCGCAACTTCGGCCCGTGCCCTCGGGGCAACTTAGTCCACTTTTGCCATCTGTTTAGTCGGCGCATCACGAGCGACTAAAATAGTCGGCCAGAGAACCTACTTAGTCGGTCGTCTACGAATTTACGACACGAGAAACTAGTCAAAAAAGAATCCATCGCCTCTTCTTTGGATAAACTAAATTTCGTCGCATTCGCTGCGAGACCACTTTCGTTGCGGGAACCGATTGGCGAATTGATTTTCAAAAAAAACGCGGGGTAACGGCACCGCAACTCGCATTTTTTCCGGATTTTCGTCGAAATTGCGTCTTAGAAAATGCCTCGCGAATCCCGCATTCGTTAATTTCTCTTAAATCTACACGATTACTCTCCTTAGTGGTCTCTGTTATTTCGGCATTTACGTCATCTATTGTCTAATTGCATCTACGATTTTGAGCGTGCACAATCTGTACCTACTAAATACATCGAACTTCTTAATAGCTTAAACCGCGTGCAATAAATCTGACTTAAATAATAATTATCGGAATAGCCAGAGAAGGTAATTCATCATCCATAATATAAATTTCTGCATGCAATATTATCATATTTGTTTTTATTTGCTTATTTCTCGCTAAATTCGCCATTTTCCAAGTTATTACTGAGATATTTGATTAGTGACATGGAACGATGTACAAAAAGCGGATTTTCATTTGTTAAAATAAATCGAAATTGTTAAAATTAAAAAGGTTTAACTTCAAAATTGAATTGAAGTTCGAATTGAGGATGAAATTCTTCCGATAAAAAATTTAATACAATATTTATGCCATGAGAAGCAAAATTTATATCCAAACGCTCGGATTTGTATATTTTTAAAGCTGACAAAGATTGCGTTTTCGGATCTATTATTAGCTTTAATCTAATAAATTTAATATTATTACTTTTAGAAAAAGATTTATATTTTTCATTAAACTTATTTCAACAATTAAGCCGATTCGATTGAGTTACGGTTATGCTCCGCTAGAGATGGCGTAAACACCAGCGATTTAAAAGTGGGATCCACGTTATTATAAATAATAAAATGTAATTCTTTAAATGGTCAATGCTAAAAATACGGCAATTTTTTAGCGAACTTCTTCGAATAAAAATCTTAAAATCTACAAAAATTTCATTCTTCTTCTGTTCCTCTGCCTCTTGTAATACGATGCGGCCACAAAGAGAATTCGTTGAATATGCTTTTGTGATAAAAGTGTGACATAAGTTAAGCATAAAACGAATTTCTTCACCTAAAACATCCAAGATTTGGCGTCGTTTGCTTTCCTCTCCTCAATTTAAAAATGGTCAAGTTTTGCGAAAAACTTTTTTTTTGAAAAATCGAACTTTTCTCGCATAGAAGGTGCGGAAGGTCCGGAAATGAAATTTCCTCCATAAAATTTTTCAAAATACAAATCAATCCAGTATTTCAGATATGTCACGATTTTGGGTAATCATGAGAATCTGGATTTAATCAGTAAATAAATAAATTAATGAAATAAATAAGAAATTTCAAAATAATTTATTCAATAATTAGTTCAATGATGTGTGCTTAATTTTTACTTTAAGGAAATGTCGCCGAATAGGATCCGTCAAAATGAAATTGTTATATGTTGTCATTTAGGAAATCCTCAAAATCCGTATAAAACTAATAAATAAGTAAATCGTTTTATTAAAAAATGAACGATTAAGTGATAAGCTGGTCCGTATCGAGAATTCGGCCGAAGGGAGAAGGGGCCCAACATAAATTTGTCTATATTTCGGGAAATTTGTCAAGATAGCTCGCAAAAAAGCGCATTTTCCGACGTTTTTTGACAATGCCCTATCCATTAAGACAATGAAATTCGAACTATTTCTTTAAAAAATTTTTTCATACAAAAAGCTAGAAAAAAGTGTCATTTTTCGATCGCGCTTAGGCCAAAATAATCAAAAAATACTTCGCGTCCGGCGCGAAGCGCCGAAAAGTTGTTTCCATCTGTTTCGTGCATTATCTTACCTTTCCAAATTGTTTTTGCGGTTGAAAGGGGCACGCGGCCGCCATAGGTGGGCAGCACCAAAATTCTAGGTAGGGGGTGCGAGTTTTTCTAAAGGTCAAAAATGGTCTTAAAAATGGTGATATGGCGAAAAAACACCATATTTCAACGTTTCTCGTAGAGCACTATCTATTGGCATCAAAGGATTGCGAAAAAGACGAAAAAATATTTTCAAAAAATGAATCCTGGGAGGGTCTGGGGTTATTTCGGTTTCTGAGGGGTGTATATCCCCAAACCCCCCCCCCCCCCGCCCACGTGTGGCGCCCCCCGTCCTCTTGCAAATTAAATAATTTAATATTTTTTATATGCAGGAAATGTCGCTAAATGCTCAACAAGCTTTGACCCACATAGCGGCGGCCAGTATTAGCTCGGCCCGGTCGAACACCAATTCCCGTCAACATTGTTACCTGTGCGACCTGCCCCGAATGCCCTGGGCGATGATCAACGATTTTTCCGAATCGGTTTGCCGCGGCTGCGTGAATTACGAGGGCGCCGACCGCATCGAATGCGCCATCGAGCAGACCCGACAAATGAAGCAATCGCACGGAGTGACCGGCGACGTCGGTCATTCGGTCAAGGGATCGACCTCGGTCAAACTCCCGACGGGGTCGCATTCCCATTTTGGCGGCCAGGCCGTTGATCAAGTCGACTTTTCCCACCCGCCGCATCCGTCGTCGAACGCCCGTTCGATCAGTCCTCTGAACTCTATGCACCGTCATTTGCAGGTAGAAATGCAATTAAATAAGATTAGCAAGTAAATTAATTAGAATTAAGCAAAAAATTTGATCAAAAATAATTAAAAAATACGTAAAAACCGTATATAAAATTGATAAAATTAACTAAGGGTGGCCCGAAAAATCGGTACGAAATTATTAAAATAAAATGAAAAATTACTTTTGTCTAAAGAAATTGAAACGATTTAATTTAAAATTTGATTTTAATTTAATTCAATATTTGAATCAATTTGATTCAATGTAACATTGATTTTTACCGCAACTATAGCTGCGTTGAACGAATCGCTAAATTGCGACCGTTTTTCAAAGAACAAATATTGGGCAACAAAACCTTTAAATTTATGTTGAGTTACCTCTGATATTGCGTTTTTGGTTTGCACTTTTGTAAACAATTCTTTTCGGAAACTTACGACTAAAAACGTTGGAAACAATTGGTTCTAATAAGGAAATATCTGCTTTTAACGTAATGTGCAGTTTTTTGATAAAATAGTTATAGAATCGTTTCTATTTTATTGCCCAATGTTCTTGAATTTAGAATTTTAATTTTATTTCTCACTTTAGTGCTTTGTTTTGTGAGTTTTTATCATGCTAGAATCTAATTCGTTGCATTGAACGAATTCTGTCAATACTAAGCTACAAATTAGAGGCCTGTAGCCAAAGGTTTGTCTAACAAATCATATAAACTGCATTACTCCGACTTAAACAGAAAGAAACTTTCACAAACAAATAATATAAAGCGCATTAATCCAACTTAGACAAAATAAAAATTTTAAAAAAAGAGCTTGTACACATTTTTGAGCTATAAACAAGTTTTTCTATTGTTACCTAACAAAAAGAGGTGTTTACAAAAGTGTAAACCAAAAAACACAGGGTTACAAAAATGAATTTTTATAAGCAATGAAAGTTCACGATTTTGTTGCCTCATTTCTTCCTTCAAAACACTTTTGCTATTTTGCGATTTTTCTAACACAACTTAAGTTTATGATCAAAAGATTGTGCACCCTTTTTTAGATCACCCTGCATCAATAAAATAAAAAATTAAAATGTATAAGAAAACTTTTAAACAAAAAATAATATAGTTCAAAGACCGGTTAGAGCAACATGTGGTAACTAAATTAAGACATTTTATATTGACAAAATTTATGAATTTTTTAACGAGTGTGAGATCATAAAATTTGATAAAAACTACTGATTTTATAGGAATAATTTTTTTAGCATGACGATAACAAATTTATTTTCATTTTTTATTTCCACTAGTGAATTTATCGGTTTTGAGTTATCTTTTGCGTTTGTACGAATAAATCAAACCTAGCGGAACAAGCCAAAATTTCATTTTAGACTGAAGATTAGAAAGATCTGAGAATTTCAGAACATATCGAAACGATCCCTATTTTCTCTGAAGTAATAACCTACTGATATAAACTTTTTAAATAAGATACTAGAAAAATTATAAAACTTTTTGTATTACAGAAATGGAAATACGTTTACGTATATTTAAATGTTTATTTTACGCTTTTACGTTTAAAATTGTCCAGAAAGAAAAGAATATCTGACTGGAAGTTAAGGGCAACTTAAGATAAGGCTTTATATGCATTTGTTTCGTCGATGTTCTGAAACCATGACCAAACATATAGCAGTTTTATGAATCTGTGACTCCAGAAACAATTGGGGGCTCCAGGAGAGAACAGAGGAAAAGGTAGGCCAGGGGTGTGAAGGGGTAAGCTTTTTTTGTAAAACTGCTTAAAATCAAATTGAAAACTGTTAATATTTTTTGAGCTTTTCGGGCATTTGTACTAATTTTCAAAGCCATTATTGCCTAATAAAGCACTCCAGCTGACCCTGACCGGGCTGCTTAATAATACAGATTAAATCTAAAGGGAATGCAAATTAAAAAGTATATGAAAAATACTCAAAATCGACTAGAACGGTCAATTACGATGGGTTTTACGCTATAAGGTTTCATGAGAAATGGTTAGGTCATAATAGTTTACAAAGGTCATTTTTTGAAATCCGTAAACCGGCTTACCTGCCCATGCTGATTATTTATGGTACACAATGCGACGACCATACGTGTGCTTGGGGGTTTGGAAGACTCACAAAAAAGTTGTCGACCTCTCGAAAATTGTCGGCGACCCCTCAGAATTGACGGTTTTAAAAAAACGTCGTAAAAGAAGTGCTGCTTTAAACATTTCCAGCAAAGCCTTGGCACAAAAGTGTGGAATTTATGGGGCTTGGCGCCTGATAATCATTTTGTGATTATATTGTCTTCAGTTGACTCGAAATATTTCAATTTACGAACTTCTCATGTTTTTGTTCTAAAAAGAACAAACATTGTCCTAAGAGGAAAAAAACAGTGTTTCAGCGCTCGTACTCATCGTTTTTAGCCCAAACGGTACATTACAAGTTTTATGATGCTTCAACTAAATTTCCGCTGCTGCACGACGATAACTCCTTTTGTAAGTGACTTTCAACCAGATGTAATCTTGTTGGGGGGGTTGACCCCCATCAGAATAGCAACTGACCCGCTGCAAAATTGCTGAGAACCTGCCCAGAATTGTCAATTTTTCGTAAAAGTTGGTAAAAGTCGCAAAAAGTCTAACTTTTAAGCGGTTTCAGCTCATTTTTGGCTCAAAAATCTCAAATTTACGGCGCTTCGCGCTTTGTACACTTTTTTTAACTATATTTTGTTCAATTTACTCAATTTGTTCAGATTTTTTAAAACTAGTTTTGTGTTTTTATGTTCTAGAAAGAACGAGCATTGTCTGAAACGAAAAAACGGTGTTTTTGACGTGCACCGTTCGTTTTTAGCCTAGAGAAGGCACTTTTTAAAAATTTTTTTGGCCCGACACCCCCTCCCCCTGAATCCCCATGCTGTATATGTATGCTTTCAACCAATCATTTGATTAGGTAGAATGCTAAATTGAACAGTTGTTTGTACAAATCATTGATTTTGGCACATTTTTGGATATAATCAGGCCCAAATAAAACGTAACTTCACTTTTGCAGGCGTTTCAAGCGGTGACCAACGTCAACCAACAAGCTTTGCCGTCGAACATGCTTCAACAACTGGCACTAAACGGCAAATTGGCCGCCGACGATTTAATGTCGAATTTCGACCAACTAAGCCGCATAAATCTGATCAACGCCGCCGCTGCCGCCGCCGCTGCGACAACGGCGATGTCGCCGTCGGCGGCCAATGGCGCGACCGGTTTCGCTAACGGCAAATTCAGCACGCAGACGATGCCGCCGTCAGCCAGGCCGTTCCAAATGTCCGCGACGTCGATGGATTTTAATCCTCAGGTCGCCTTGGCGTCGGGAATGGCGCATCAAATGGGTCGCTTGCCAGCCGCGGCGCCAATGTCGCCGTCGTCGTCGAACCGCGGCGCCGTGCCGTTGTTGACCAATAAGCGGGAACGACGTGGCGGCGTCAGCGGCAGTGGCGGCGTCGGCGACGACGATTATCATGGCGTCGGCGGCGCATCATCGTACAAGCGACAATTAATCGACGTCAAGCACGAGCTTGTGAAGCAAAAATTGCAATCGTGTAAGAATCGTACGTTTTTTGCAGGTTTTGGAGTTTTTACCCTCCCCTTCCCTCGAATCAGTACCGACCCTCCAGAATTGCTGCTACTCCAACCCTTCAGAATGGTCCATTTTGCGGAAAAAGGTAGAAAGTGTTATTTTTGAGCATTTTAGCTGTATTTGCTCAAAAATTTCAAATTCTCGACGACCAATCGTTTATAGGCCTCAGAACAGAGGCACTCTTAAAATTTTAGAGCCTGACCACCCAGAATCCCAATGCTGTACTTATATAATAAGGACCGGACGTATGTATGTATACAGACCGGGAAAATGGCGAATCGAAATACTAACCCTTTCAAATGAGGCAAAAACAAAAGTTTTCCGGTAAAAATTAAGGCAAATTTAGATCAAAACGAGCAGAAACTAAAGCTATTTTTAGGCTGTTTCAATGTCTGGGTCCACCTGAGGATCATTTTAACACAAAAAACTTTCTGGCTTACAGCCAGGTCGACATTTCTTTCATTCTTTAATCGGTTGTGTTGTGCAATCTTGCTGGAAATTCATGGAGCATCAGCCCAAAAGACGGTTAATCAAGTTATTAAAAACGTTTTCCTTTTCTGTGCTTTTTTTGATCGCTTTATGCACAGGCCTAAGGTGGGTCAGACGTTCTAACGCTTGCATAAGCGCTCTTGAAGAAAAATTTTTATTTCCAATCGATTATTGGTATTTATTTATTTAGCGTATTCTGGCAAAAAATTAACATTTTTATATTTTCGGGGGTACGAATAGTAGAGTATTTAATGAAAAATAAAATCAAGAGTATACATAAAATAAATAAACAAAAAGAATAAACCAAAAATAAAAGAGAAAAAATCAAATAAAGAATTAAAAACGTACAAAAAGTAAAAAATAAACATAAATATGACTAGAAATAAAATGGTAGAAAAAAGCAGATCCATTTTAAAATAATCCATTCGATGTCTATCCGATCATAAGTCGTCAGCAAGGAGCTTCATTATTTCGGAGTGAGGGTCCGCTGGAGCTAAGTCGCCAAAAAATATCGACAGGAATTCAATGCTAGAAGTCTATTAATATTTGAGGTGATCAACTATATTCTTGCGAGCCAAGGCCTCCACCTTCCAGATCTCCAAAACCCCCAGGCCAACGTGTGTTGCCGACCCTTGTTGACTCGTGCGAATTAGCTTTTATAACAATTCGGTCTATTTTTAGCCATTACCCAACATCATCTCGGATCGCCCAACAACAAAAGCAGCAGCAGCTCTAGCCCAACCAGTACGCATTCGCCCGATACCCAGGGCCAATATCAGCCAACCAGGCATTATTCGTTCAGCAACAGCGTCGCTAATCAGAAAATGGTGTCGGCGTTGGGCCACGGTCCGCCGTGCGGCGTCCCAGATGACGTCGTCGTCGGCCCATTACGCCGCCAACATTAGCGGCGGCGATCCGTCGGCGGTCAGCGGCGGCGGCGCCGCCCTGCTGTGCACGACGTGCCGCCAAAAATTGGAGGACACGCATTTCGTCCAATGCCCGTCAGCGAATCATCACAAATTTTGTTTCCCGTGCAGCCGCAACCACATCAAACGGCACGACGTCGACGGCGTCGGCGAGGTTTATTGCCCGTCGGGCGAAAAATGTCCGCTGGTCGGCTCGACGGTTCCTTGGGCGTTCATGCAAAACGAAATTTTTACGATTTTGGGCTGCGGTGGCGCTAACGGCGCGGTGGCGGAATCGGCCGCCGCCGCCGCGGCGGCGTCGGCCGCTTATAAGTCGTCGCCGGCGGTGATCGGCGCCGTCGCGCCGTGCAACGGAACCGCGGCCGGCGTTTCGGCGTCAGCGGCCAAGCAAGAGCTGGCGTCGCCGGCATCGAAGGATCGCTCGTCTTAGATTATATTTTTTACTTTTTTTCATCATTTTTTCCTTAATTCGCCCTATTTTTCGATTTTGAAGGTCCTGTAATCCAAATCATATTGACTGCCATTCATTTGCCTTTTCCTTTCATTAAAATTGTACGCTTACGATTGCAAAATAGACTCAGATGGTGGGAGCGGATTCGGAGATCTTGACCGCTGTAAGGATAAGAGACAAGGTTTTCTCAAAACAGACTTTATGACTGAAAAGGCTCAGAAATAAATATGTTTTCGCAAAAATACCTGAAACAGACGGAAAATGTCTGTTGCAAGAGCTTATTTTACTGTACGTATCAAAATTTAAGGCTGTTTATGTCCAACAATATCTCTTCCGTTGACCACAAATCGACCATTGCTTTATTTTCGATCCCACTTTTTTGCGATTTCGACCCATTAAGCCCTTCAAAATTTAACTGCTACCAGGGGCGGATTCAGGGGGGGGGGGCGGGGAGTGGCGGCCGCCTTCCCTCACTGGTTCAAAATAGTGCGCAAACCTAAGGATGTTTGAACGATTTTTATCGATTTTCGGGTTAAAACGGCTAATTTTTCCGCTCAAGTCAGGGTTCCGCCCCCACCCCTTAGGAGCACTGCCCCTCCCCACCTTAGAAAAATCTCGGATCCGCCACTGACTGCTACCCATCTATGGTCTTGAACCCCGCGCTCAATTGTGTCTCTGACTGATTCAATGAGTATATGACATCTAAATTACGGCAAAACACAATTTAAGGAGTCGCTCCTACGAGATTTTAAAAAAAGTGAGCCTTTTAAATGTTTTATGTTATCGGGAAAATTCCAAAAGATAATTCCTTAAAAATCGTTCTCCGTTTTCAATTCAGAATTGGTACTGGAAAAAAGAGACAAAACTCAACGGTCCTCTCAGTAGTTCTGAAAATAAATGGTTTTCGAAAAGTGTGCCTTTAGGTCCCAACGTATTTGGAAGATGAGGAAATGTTCCTATTTCAATTCTTATTGCCGCACATACAGACTTTAGCAATGTTTTTTGGCGCAAGACCGAAAAATCATGAATTGGTTTTGACCTCGAGTCACGTATAATATCGAAAAAAACAACATCGTTTTCCGATATATTTCTCTACGGAAAAATTTTAGAAAAATTCAAAACAACATTCAATTCAAAAAGTCCTAAAACATTACTGTACCTGCAATAAACTTTCATCAAATCAAATATACAGCTTCATTATTCTTCTTAAAAGATCGTCAAACTTGCGCAATTATTTTCATTCAGGCATTGGATGATCGATAAGTAAGTAAGGTCTCAAAGCTGCTTAAAACGAACTGGTCAATGCTTCAACAACGTGATCATTCAATGAAGCAAGTCGCATCAAAATTAAGAGAAAAATCTACTGATCTAAATTAAAATATCCAATACAAAGTTTTCAAATAGTATAGACACATTGATACATTTTTTGCACTCCTTTGACAGCTGCTGGAACATTAATAAACCAAATTATTAGTATAAAAAAAATTTTTTGTTAAAATGCCAAAATTTATTTGTTTATTCCCCACATATGACTAGAAAATTTTGGTATATGTACTTGTGACTAGCTTGTGTTTTCCTTTAATAAAGGGCAGCCACTTCTTCTTTGATTCATTCTCATAAGAGCACTCAAAACACTAACTATAATTATAAAAATATGAAAACATGTGAATAGTATAACATAAGTGATGGTAACATTCAATTCTTATCAGTCTAAACTTGGAGAATAATCTACTATGGGATCATGTAGACAGCGCCTCAATTTAGATAGGTCTCAGTGAAGCGACCTATTAACAATGAAAACACTCAAAACAGCACCTATTCTGGTTAAATGTCCACATCACCCCCAAATAAGGTAAAATCGTATTTGTTTTCGACCATGCAGTCTTCTCGACCGATTATTATTTTTTGACTTTTTCAATTTTTCCGAGTTCCAATCGATGAAATAAGTACTAGTACCTATATAAATTTAGCTATAAAAATTCCAACTTCCTAAACTGAGCAGAATTCCCGACCTTGCAACTTTCCCAATTGCCTAACCGAAATTTCTCAAGCATGGAGTAAAATCACATTTTCCATTAGTGTTGTCTCACCGACTAATTCGCCTCCCTGACCATATAAGTCAAAATATCAAAAATTTCTATGGTGCAAATAAAACATCTTGTGAAAAATACATTAAAATGTGAAGGTGCGAGTGCAGTGCAAGCAAAACACGATTATCAATTAGTTCATTATCACTGATTTAGGTAATTTTTATTTCCTATATTTTTCTTTTATTATTTCGTTCTTCCCGATATTTGTACTCAGGCGAGTAATAGATTGGTATTGGTACATGTACCTAAATTAGCTACAGACTGAAACTGTAAAAATCGTGTTTCACTGTAGAGTTAAATATATTGACCTATTTCGGTATCACGCTATTCAGAATGCTAGGACCGTTCCAAACTTTAACAGTCGGAATAGCAGCACGCTCGAGGGCAGAAAAAATGACTTGGAGGAATAATTTGCTTTTACTAGGCACAGTCAATTAAGTAGCGTAGAACTGCTTATTTACACCTGATTTTTTTGCAATTTTTTATCTACTGTTCATTTAATTTGCTAATATTTTTTCTAGGTGCGATTATGCTCATGATTATAGTAATGTGTAGAAAACTAATTCTGAATTGAGCCTTGCTGGAACGTTTTCTAGAAATATAGAGTAGTCCTAAACTTTCCTCCTTAATTTGCATATTCCTAGGAATTATTAACATTCAGGCCCAATAAGTAATCGTATTTACCCCGCCTCATTCGCTTCGTATCACCTTTGAGTCTGCTCCGACTGAATCACCCGCACGCTATATTTTTTCGGGAAATAAAAATGGATTCTCATCTCCGCTCGGACCATATCGGTAAATTAAAGCGTACGACATTGATAAACAGTATTCGCCAAATAGCAGTTTTTCGACGGAGATAATTGACGAATCTAACAGTACCTACGCTTAATGGCTCGGACTAGCCATTTATTTGTAGGGGATTCCACAAAACGAGAACACAAAGTCGGATCAATTGATCCACTAGCTAATTATTAATTAATGCGGATATAGCGTACGCGCATATGCGTGGTTTTTATGCTAATGCGTTGTATGCATTATGTAACACAATGCGGCATATAATAGCTAAGATGCTAGCTGACTCGTCCAATGGGATTATAGCATCAGACGCTAATGAGGAGCGAACAATTTTCAGACCGGCGAATAATATTCATTACGCTATTTTTGTTGGATGATTTTGGACCATCAGCGAGTGGCGTGGTTTCGGCTGTTTAATAGGATTCTGGAATTGATTAGAAATTTATCAACAAAAAAACGTTTATTAATACTCTGATAGAATTTAGACTTTTCGTTTTCCTGCACAATTTCGCGGCAATCGCATTTTTGAAGAATGTGTTAATTTTTTATCCTTTTATATTAGAGTCGGGTTTTAAGCAGGATAAACCTCGTTAAATCCAGCAAACTCCCAAAATTAAATTTATGACGTTTTTCGTGATTTTGGCGATTTTTTTTGTTAAATGAGACCCACTAAATTTGATTGCTACGCATGTTTGTCCATTAATATGTTGTTATCCACTCAATAATACCGATATCACTGATTTACATAATTTTACATGGCACAGGTGCTTCTATCATTGTTTGTACGGTACGACGATGTAAGTAAGTGATATATACTCGTAAGTAAGTGGCTTTGAGAATCCAAAGTAAGTTTCTGTAGATATAAAGAAAATTTAAAACTTTCTAAATATTTTGCATATTGATTATTGGTACTTATACGAATTCAAACGGCTTCAAATTGTTTTCTCTAGCTAGCTCGTGATTCCAGAGAGAAATCAAAACAGATGTATTCAGAAAACGATTCCGAAACTTACGTATAAACGTCATATAGATTCATAGAATGCTTTCTTACTGATTCCGTAGTAAAAGTAAAATTGAAACCATTACCAGTATTGAATTAATTGAGGCTGCAAATTTGTATCTGATGTTCGTCCGGGGAGAGGGCTAATTTTTGTTTTTGTAATAAATCTTCTAAAACTCAATTAAAAAGCAAATATAACGAAATGTACCATTGACAAGCGTATGTTTATCTTTTATTTGCGAACTGTAGCTCAGAAAGTGTAGTGCGAAATCAGCTAGAAAAACTAAATTCCTTTCAAGGAACAAACTCATAAAATAAGTAGAATATGCGACTGAAAATGTTTTACGAGCAATGGAAATGTAGAACTCAATTTAGCTTACTAGGATTATACTGATTAGAGACAAGCTTCTTCCTAATGTGAACCTTTCAGGGCCTCGGACATATTAATTTTTTTACGCCTTGTAGCATCCTAGCGAACCCCATTGCAGAGCCGAACGAGTAGCTGGAGCATAAGTGTAGAGCATGGAAATTCAGGGGATCCGGTACTGAAAATAATTAAAAAAGTATTTTTTAAACTAAAAACGTAAGCGTCAAAAAAGACTGTTTTACCCTTTTGAACAATTTTTGTCCTTCCAAGAACATTTAAACAAAAATAAATATACAAAAAATTCTAAAAAAAATAACGGAAATTCAGCAAATATAGTCAGAAAATGAGTACACGGCTCGAATCGCTGCAAATTTGACGCTTTTGAGACTAAAAAGAGCGGAAAACGACTTAGAGGCCACATTTTACGATTTTTACGAAAAATCGCTTCGTACTGGTCAGCAGCCATTCTACTGGGAGGGATTAAAACTACCTGTACCCTACCCAAAGCACCTATGGTAGCTAGGAGACTAAATGTCGTAGAACTTCATTTCGTTCACAGGAGAAGGCAGACAGAGTCAGACTATTTTTCTGTGTAAACTTTTTTCAACCCACTCTTATTTAAAAGACTGCAAATTCTTATTGTCGGAAAAATTAAGCTTATTCAGAGGAAACTTGAACGAGTGCAAAAATATGCAATTTTTGTATTATTACCTGAAATAAATTTTGTAAACTGTGCCATTAATATTATTATTTTTTAAAATTGTATGAAAACTCTGAAATTTCAAGTTCTACGACAATTTTGAAAAAAAATTAAATTTGACTTGCATTTACGCGCTTTTTTCCGACTTTTGTAATAAAACGCTGTAGTTTCCACATTTATAGAAAATTATAAAGAATTATCGCGACGAGTTTTCAATCGAATAAGCCGGCTAATTGCCGAATTTGCAATTTTGACGAATAATTTATCAATTTTGCAATAGATTTTTCCTTTTTGTAAAAACACGTAAAATAACGCCAAATAATTCTTCAAAACAATCGCGTGATGCATAATCGCGTCGTAAAGTCTACCGATCCCCTCATTACGTAATTACGTGGGCTATCGGTCGAGCCTCAGAATTGTGCTAAAAAAATCAATCCAGAGTGATTCTCGTCGCCCATTTTTTCGCTTTTTATATAAATTTTATTTCGCGAATTCGAACCCGTAATGAACGCGCTGCAAATTTTTTTTTCATATAAACCCGTAAGCTTGCGCTTTTTTTCGCGCACTCTCCGAATAATACTCGTACGGTATTAATGCGATAGTAGCCGAAAGAGCCCAAAATTAAATTTCGAAAACCTAATTACGCGTCGAGGTCCGGTATATGTGTATCTTGTTTATATGCAAATGTGGGGGATGAATTAGACGGGGCTCATCTGGCCTTATTGCCAGCCGATTTTGTTTTATATACGAACGGCCGGGCCGTCCGGGCTCTTTTGAGCCTCCCATTTACGGCTCGTCGCGTGTTGTAAATTCCTCTTGTTTTATATTAGGTGTCATAAATTTCGTGTACACGAAAAGCGTATCTTTCGGAATACAAGCCTGGGAGGAAAATTGGTTTTCAATCTACAATTATTTCGCCAACATTATAAAACCGGCGGATATACAGCTACGCGTGTAACTACATTTCTATTTAAGTTGGTTTTTTGGGAGAAATCCGGCCCATTGTCCATTCTTGTCTATTGTTTATCGACTCGTTGTTTTTTAACTTTTATAATTCGTTATTTTATATTATCTGATTTTGTTACATATTTCTGGCAGTGTTTGCTCTTATTTTTCGTTATTGAAGTATCAGATAGTTATGTCCGTTTTAACCAATGCACGACGAATATCTAGTACATGTGTAGGTGAGCTATTAGAGAGACCAAGTATTGCATCTAGTATACAATTTAGCCCCAGCGTTTTTTAGCCGATCCATATAAGCTACAGTAACCAAACTTTACAAGGAGATAGCTATAAGCCTATTGTACTAATCTGGCAAAATTGATTAACTTACGGTGTAATTTCACTGCTTTACACTCACAGTTTACAACTTACTAACGGCATCTAAAAATCGTGAACGATTTGGTGCTTTCAAACAAAGCAGTTTTTTGTAACTCAATCAACACCCTACATTAAAAAAGTATGTTTAAAAAGTAGAGTTTAAAGTAAGTTTAAAGTAAAGTAAAGTAAGTTTTTTTAAATTTTTTTCCAAAGCAGTAAGTTTACACCGTAACTTAATCAATTTTGCCAGATTAGTACAATAGGCTTATAGCTATCTCCTTGTAAAGTTTGGTTACTGTAGCTTATATGGATCGACTAAAAAACGCTGGTAGGGTAAATTGTATACTAGATCCCAAGTATTCCCTGAAAAGCAGTTCTTGAACCGCAAGGTTTGATTAGGTCAACATACTAAACTTAAAAAATATACGCTGATATTTGATCAAGTTGGGAAAATATTATAATGATCGCGAAGGAGCTTTTGTATCTGTGGCTAAATTTCATTTATTTTCTGACGAAAATCGCGTTCCGGCATAAAAGTGCAGTTTTTCATGCAAATTGATTTCTGATACACTTTTGGTAAATTACCTGTCGGTAGCAAAGCTTTTTTCATAGCCAACGCATTTTTTGAATGACTCTTCGTGATGGGCGCCTGCAAACATAGTACTTTTCGCAATTTTAGCTGTAGTTTCTTGTATTATAAAAATTTTCGAAGGATCGTTTGTAAACGAAAATCAGTCTCAAAATTTCTTAAATTTGGTCAGAAAGATAGCTAATAGTAAATTAAATTTCATCTAGTAGTAATCACAGATGCAAAGCATGGCCAATCTTTGGAGTCAGCCGGTGTAAAGGGGTTGAAGAATTGAGCTTTTTTGGGTCAAACTGAACTCAACAAGTGTTAAAAAATCGCTAAAAATGGCGTTAAGACTACGTTTTTACACAGTTTCTGATCTATTTACCTCACATTTGGAGAAAATGTTAAATTTTCACCGAATTTTTGCCTTCGTTTTGCCTTAATTCCCTTGAAAATTTCTCATTTTCTATTCTGGAAGTGTAATTCCCTAACCTTCCACGCGCTTGTCTAATAGAAATCATGCACTTCGAGCTATACGTAAATTTATTACAGAACGTTGGCATAAAATGCCAAAGTTGTACGAGAATTTTGTTTAAAAACTGACTGAATTTAGCTATGTTTTTGCACAAAGGACATCAGCAAAAATATTTAAACTCTATGCACCTTTTAAATCACAGGTGGCGCGATAGCGCTACCTATAATATACTTGGCCATCCTATTTTCTTATTTATTTATCACACGGAGTGCAAAATTTGTGTCCCCCCTTACAGCAAGAATGGCACACACCTGGGATGTGCGGTTTTTTTGAGAGGTAGATAATAAAAAAACTTAGATACCATTTTTTGTTTACACTCAATGCCGAGCTAGTTGTGAATGTGTAAAGTTTACAACAAAAATTCAAATGATTGGCGGAGGGCCATTTTTTAAAAATGTTTTCCCTGATTAGTAGGTTACGAATCTGGGCTTAAAATTTCTTAACACGCATTAGTTGTTGCACAGGAGTGTAAATTAGACGGTTTTTTACTGTTTTCATGTGCACAAGCATATCTAACTCAGTTTTACATTTTATGCAGTCTGATTGGTTTCAAAAAGTAGACGCTTATAAAATCTAGGGGAGCCTTTTTTATTTTTTTAATGTAATATTTTCAAATTTAGAGGCGGTGTATTCTAAAGATTCTGGGACAGAAATTTTTTCCACCCAGAGCGTCATGGATGATGAATTTTAGAAAAATGTTCTCCGTAAGGTCAGAATAACGAATCTGACCTTCAAACTTTTCTACAGCCAGTGTTTGTTGAGGTATGAAGAGGTGAACTTTGAATTATACATCTATTTTCTAATGCCAAGAGATAACTCCGTATTGCATATTGTTTGATCAGATTTTTCTTATTTCAGAGGTTTTTGACTCGTCTTTAATAAATAAATATTTTTATTATCATAAATGCACTATTCTTAAACTTCAGTAGAATGATGATTATTTTCCAATATAGTATAATCAAGCTGAAATCTTGGCTGCGAGTTGAGTTGGTGCAACGGCTGACGTATCAATTCTCGCATGTGGATTTAAAAAAAGAATAATGGGTTCAAGTCTTCTGAATACTAGCTTTTTTCATTTTTTATTCTTTTGGCAAAACCACGCACTTCATTTGACTTATTCATCTATTTAGGATCTGCAGATCAAACAGTTTTTTTGTTTTTTGAATTTCGCCTCAGTTCTCGAATAGGAGTGTGAAGAGTGCAAAAATCTGGGGTTGAAAAGACACATTTTGGTCAAGTTTTCGACTTGTTTATGTCTGCCAACAACTCCGGTTATGAGTTTTGAGAAATTTTTTCTGACAGAAATGTACTACGGATCAAGGGCTATCTTTTGCTTACCAGCAAACTTTTCTACAAACAATACACAGTCAGTACCAGGGGTTTAAACTTTACACTCTAGTAGATGAGTAAAAAACAGATTTTGTCTAAGATTTCTCTACCAACGTTTTCGGTTATCAGTTAGGATGAATTGAATAGAATAGAAATAAAGTTATTTCTAAGAGCTATACGTCGAAGCAAGCCGCGTTATAAAAACGTAATATTCAGATGTTTATGGGCGTGTAAAGTTCGAAATCTGTGGTGTAAAATGGCCGAAAAAACAGATTTTTTTCGTATTTTGATTGGTAAATCATATCAAATATTTTGCGGAACATAAGTTTGGCACATATAAACGTACTACAATCAAAAGGCTACAAAGTGGCCCAAACTGAATTTCTTTACACTCGATGAAGCGTTAGGTTCAGATTTTTAAAGTTTACAATGTGGTGGACAGTGGAAAATACGTGTTTGTCGATTTTTTGTTCGCCACTTTCTCTGTTCAGAAGTCGGGCGAGGTCGAATAGGATAAAAATAAAGTACTTTCTAAGGGGTACGCGTCACAGCGAATTGCGTTTGTTTACATCAATATTTAGCTTTTTCGGGAGGTGTAAAGTAAAAAGAAAGGGGAGTTGAACGTGTTTCTGTCTTGTTTTTTCTGCCAAGTTCTGGGTTATGAGTCTGGACATAATCTCAAGTCTAAAAATAAACCAGAAACCAAATGTGATACGCTAGTTTGTTTGCACTGAACAGTTGTGTAAAGAGGGTTTACATCTGATATTTATTTGTCCTCGGGCCATTGTGGAGACTTAATTTTTTAATAAATGTTGATCGTAATATCAGAGTAATATCAGAATTACGAATCCGACTGAAATTTTCTTTACACGCTGTGGTTGTGTAAAGTTTACACTGCATATTAACTTTAGTTCTAGAGCCGTGCGGAAGCTTAATTTTTTCAAAATGTTCTACGTAAAATCAGAATTGGGAAATCTGACTGTTAGTTTTCTCTATACCTAGTAGTTGTGTAAAGTTTTCACTATTCATTTGTTGTTAATATGTAGTTTATACTACAAATTTATTTTACTTCCAAATCTGAGCGTTGGTGTTCCTTACTCTTGATATTTGCGTAAAGTTTATGCTGAAAAGCTTTGATCTGTCAAAATAATATAAGGTTGTCTTGTTTAAAAAGGATAATGCTGATGTTAAGAACAAAATTGTTTTCCGCGTTCTTGGACTGCTGTCATTATGTGTGGCATGTTACTGTATGTGTTTACTGACTGATGTACTCAAATCATGCTAATTAAAAGTAGGGTACTAGCAAAGAAAAATGCTCCGATGGAACAAAAAAGATGAATATACTTGGAATTGTGGATTGTTAAGGATGTAAAAGGAGGGGACTAGGAAAAAGCTACCTAAAGTCGCAAAATCTGATAAAAATCACACTTTCTCTAAGCAACGCAAAAATCGAAGTATATTCTGCGGCCAACAGATTAAAATAAATATTTAACCATAAAAATGATTGAAAAAGCAGCACGTTAGCTATGCAGTAGCTATGGGAAATGATATTGAGTAAATTAACAGTCTTTCTAAGCCAATATGAATGAAATAGCAAACATCGATGCATCCAAGACAATTGAAGAAATTGTTGTTTTAAAACAGTAGGAAACGCGTAAGTTGACTTGAAACAGACTAAATGTTGGTACACTAGCATGCCCGTAACGACTGTGTGCACTAATCAATCGGCCCCTGCTTTGCTTGCTATAATGCTCATAACAAAATAAAACAACTTTAAATACAATACCACCTAGTTTTCTATCAATCAGGATACGAAGCTAGTCAGCGTTGGCTACCTGCCAGCAATTCAAAAAAGTAAACATTATAGATTTCGTTTATACACTCTTATCTGAAACTTTGAAAATTATTTAAAAAGACACTTTTTCAGAGGCCGCAGAATATACTTCGATTTTTGCGTTGCTTAGAGAAAGTGTGATTTCTATCAGATTTTGTGACTTTAGGTAGCTTTTTCCTAGTCCCCTCCTTTTACATCCTTAACAATCCACAATTCCAAGTATGTTCATCTTTTTTGTTCCATCGGAGCATTTTTCTTTGCTAGTAGAAAATATGACCGGATGGAAATATCGCTCAAATGATTTGATTTTTCGAAAATGCACTTTCTGATTTGCACGATCGGATCGCAAATTGATGCATTTTAGTGGCCACGTAACAGAGGCCAAGTTATAGAAAAACTGAAACGCCAAAAAGCTCCGTTTTCTAATAAAGTTCCTGTAACACCGAAGTCATCCTAACAATCGAAAAAGTCTTGATATCTAAGAGCAGCGGTCGCCCTACAAACGGATTCGGTGCTGTACAGAACAGTCAAAAAAATCAAATCAAGACATAAAATGCTATCTAAATATTTGGTGCATTTGGATCTTTTCCGCAATTTCATCGGCACTGGTTTTTAGCAAGCTCTCATCTCATTTTATTACACGAGGTTATTCCTTAGATTTTTACATATTATTATGAGCAATTGGGTATTGAGCATTCAATCTTTGGAATTCAATTCCCGTAAATTGTCAAAAAGGGTCAAAAATGATAAAAAGGGGTGATGCGAACTATAATTGTACAAAGTGGCCATTCCGGTGGCGCAGTCCCATAAAAATTTTCAAAATGTGCTTTTTTGGTCTAAAAGACAATGCATTACGTAAAAATGATGTTTTAAGAGCATTAGATGATGTTCATTTTTCGAGAACTGAAGAGCCAAAAGTATCCAGTAAAAGATCTGAGGAAATACGAGTAAACTGGAAAATTAAATCAAAAAGATTATATTGCGCGAACTGCCTAAATTTGACACTTTAAGCCAGAAGTTTGCCAAAAATGCTTGAAACAGCGCCTTCTCTTCTATTTTTTTTTGAAAGTCCACAATTCTGGGGTTCGCAGCCATAGATACATAACACGGCTAGGGGTAAGCCGGTCCGGGTAGGGGTCAAAACTTAAGCTTGTTTTGAGCCAAAATGACGTCAAAAGTGATTCAAATGCTTAACGCTAAAAATACGTTATTCCACAGCTTTTCTTCAATTTCAAGCACTTTTAAAAACAATTTTCAATTTCCACGCATTCATTACCTTTATTTTGTCTCATTTTCCACTGAAAATTTAATATTTTTCTTTTTATTTTGGGAGTATAGATCCAACCCCCTCCTCGTGTATGTCTAGTCGCAGTCATTTTGCGAAAGTCAGCAGTCATACTGGGGGTCCAAACGCACAAGAAGGCGTATAGAGCGCACAAAAAATTTTCTGATAAAGATCCAATTTACCTTCACAATCAGTTCGACATAGCCACATTTTACGTGGATATTAGCTTCTGCACTGTTGAGATAACGAAAAGTGTTACTTAATGACTACTTCCATTGTTCTATCCTATGAATAGAACGCTTCATTCGATGAATTGCACGGGGACTTCGACCGAATGCGCTTCGTTATACCTCAGCGAATTAAGCTTTAATTAGTGCTAAGCCAGGCTCGGCTTTGAACTTACTGCCGGATAGTTAGCTTAGTATTTAGCTTAAGCTCGACGTTGAGCTTACGTGCTCCGGCTTGTTTCTTTTGGGTCAACTTTCCCGTTACTAGGCACTCAGTTAAATAATATACACATATATTTGCATACGACAATCGTGGATATGATCAGCCGAGAGTACTGTTGCGTTTTCCTTGTCATATTGATCTGTTCCTGCATTATTCTCAAACGTACTCTCTTTTTGAATTAATTATTATTGTGCCTCATTTACGTATTGTGGCCAGTAGCGACTCATCGAAGATTTTAGCGCATGCAACTTCGATAAAGTGGAAAGTTTGAGATTTTCGAATGCTTTATAACTTCTGGAATGTACTGAAATTTACTATTTTGAAGAATTTCATGAAAAATTCTCATAGTGCCGTTATGTTTGTATATATTCATTCGAAAATTTTCAGAAAAAAACCGCTAAAGCTGCCAAACTTTTTTAAATATCAATTAATAAACTTAATAGTCATTCTGACGGGCATATTTTTAATAATTACGTGGTATTTGCTTTTACAAAGTTCAGCTGGTGCTTTTCAAAGGCTTTGTTGGATTTAAAGTTTGACAATTTGGGCTAAACGTTGATTTATAATCAAATTCTTAAAGTTCAGACTTCATTCGAATTCCCAACTGACAGAGGGGAAATGTAATTTTTTCTGAATCGCAATAACAGTCGAACGTGGAAAACGAATAGAAGTTGTTTTTAAGAAAAAAGTTCAAATTTAGCCCTTTCGATTACCGTCACGAGAAAATTGTCCAATACAATTCATACTATTGATTCAATCGTCAAAAATATCCTAATTTTTCACGTCGACTCTTGAAAGAAATTACGACATATTCGACCGTATGCGCATTTTTACTGTTCAAAACACTTTCGAGCGTCAATTAAATCTTATCATTTACTCGTTCTCCGTACTTCTAAATCGTGTTGTTCTCAAACATGGTATTTTCCTAGAGTCTCTGAACTCAAAATATTCCAATAAATGGAAAATCCTAATCGCAATACCCACGCAAATTCTAATTAAAGGCTATCATTTTATAACGAGGTGTTTGTAAGCTGGCTTTTATGCGTATCTTGCAAGACCTGTTGTCACTTGCCCGATAGTTTGTAATAGCTAAGAATAATGTATATTTAGAATATACTCAGCGATATAGTAATCGACTGAATGTAGTTATCAGTGATAAGCCCACACGTAAAGCTGGCTAATGCGAGGGTGAGAGTAGCCTAGAATTTAGAGCCACGCAGCTATGGTATTTCACGCATTTCTCATTCTTATTGCATTTTTATTTCGAAAATATGCGTGGATCGTATTTCCGGGTGTTCTCCTGTCAATAGACACTGATATGCTGAAGTGTTATTGCTTGAGAATACACGAAAAACCATCCGACAGCCAACAAAATGATACATTTGCGGTAATTGTGTCGTTTATTGCGCGAATAATTTATTTTTACTGTTGCAGTTTGAGTAAACGTTTATTTTTTGTACATGACGATTTTTAGGTAAGAATCCCTGTAAATAATGAAAAATCTATTATGGATATGTAACAGTGACGGATCTAGCATTTTTTGTAAACGGTTGTATTATTTTTTCAGGATATTCAAAAACTGTCCCGGAAATTTCGTCATGCGAAGCAGCGTCCTTTGCTCAATTTTCCGTTTTCGAATCTTGTTCCGAATTATTACTCTTTAAGCTATTTTCTCAAAAAATTTATTCGAAATTCGGGAACCTTCACGAAAAGATAATTGTTAGCGCTGCCTAAATTTTTTTCTAATTGTGCCTAAAATTATTCCTAACATGTTCGCGAAGAAACTAATAAATTATAAAATTTATAAAAGAAAATCAAAGATAAAATTAATGAATAATTAACAAATAAACACAAAAACTAAAAACATCAATATTTTAAATATTAAAACAGTAAAAATTAAAAAAAGAAAAACGAAAAAATAAATTTACATATATGCAGTCTGAATTCCACCATTTTAGCGGATTTCTCGCGCTTTGCTCACTGCGTTGCTCATGACTATATCTGCAGCGTTTTATTATTTTTCAATGACAATACTAAGATGATAATCTTTTAACAATGTAAATTAGCGGAGCAAAACGTATTGTTTGATTGCTTTAACAACGAATTTAAAATGCAAAATGAAAACTATAAGAAAAAAATGAAAGCAAAAGAGATGTAATTGATGATGAGGGACATTGATATTTAAACTTGTTTTAAGCCGATTTTTATTCAGACCTTCCATAATTAATGATTCTTCTTGATTTGAGCATCTAGCGATTATTATGAAATGGTCGATATTCATTTAATTCATAACAAAATATTGATTTTAATGATTTTATAATAAGAATAATCGAATAGCAATCCATCCGGCTGACTTTCCGATGACTTAGAATTAGGCTCTGAAGGCAGGGGTGAAAATGGAAGCATTTTAGTATCATTTTCTTTCATTTTATTTTTTATCCATAAAACAAGAAAGCGCAGAAATGAAACAAAACCAACGAATAAAAATTTGAAATGTGGTTAAAAATCACTCTCGAGTACTAAAATAGAATTAGTAGCGACGTCGATGACGTAATTCTCATGAAACGCGTGCTGAGTATCATGTGTATCATTCGCATTGGTAAAGGACTCTCTTCTAACACGCTTATTGTTGCAAAGCGGAGGCTGAAAAGATTAAGAAATGATGATAAAAAATTATCCGATTGGGGTTGAATTATAAAATAATTAAAGTTTAAGGGGAATCGCTCTCTATGTAACGCACCTTAAAAGTCTTAAAATATTGCTAAAAACTAAAACAATCTGATGAATTTTTTGGATCTAGTTAGTATACAATTTAGCCCCCCAGCGTTTTTTAGCCGATCCATATTAGCTACAGTAACCAAACTTTACAAGGAGATAGCTATAAGCCTATTGTACTAATCTGGCGAAATTGATTAATTTACGCTGTAAATTACTGCTTTACACTCGCAGTTTACATCTAAAAATTGTAAACGATTCGGTGGGTTTCAAACAAAACATTGTTTGTAACCCAATCAACATCCTACATTAAAAAAAGTAAGTTTGAAAAAGTAAGTTTAAAGTAAGTTCAAAGTAAAGTAAGTTTTTTTTAATTATTTTTTCAAGCAGTAAGTTTACACCGTAAGTTAATCAATTTGGCTAGATTAGTACAATAGGCTTATAGTTATCTCCTTGTAAAGTTTGGTTATTAAAGCTTATATGGATCGGCTAATAAACGCTGGGGGGTGAATTGTACACTAGATCCAATTTTTTTACTTGGAATTTAAAATTTTATATTTTAATTTGTGAATGAAATTCTAATCGACATAAACCTAAAAGCTGTAAACTGACAGCTCGTAATATTCGCCTTAAGATTTCTCCTCTGTGACCGAAAAAGCAACGCAAGCATCCAGGTGGCAATATCAAATTAGTTTAAACAGAAGCGGGGCGATGCGCGATTTGGGCGGTAGGATACACATTTGGGCGTTATGGGAGACGCGTGGGAGGCTAATTACCCTCCAGAATCCGAAGATCCAGAAAATATACGATTTTCGTAATTTTTCGCGATTTGTTTTGAATGTAATGGATTTAGTTCGATGAGTAATGTCAACAAATGGTGTTTTCTGCAGCTACCTTTCACCACCTCCCAGAATTTAGACGCTGTGTTTATACGGTTGGATCCTTGAAAAAATTGCAAGACCCCCCCCCCCAAATTAATTTGATCCAATAAAACTTGCCTTTTCTACACTGTCTCTTAATTTACATTAAAATATGCCATTTGTTCTTTCCCTTTAGTTTTTCTCCGTTTCGGAAGTTTTAGTCACCCATAAATTTTAGTCATGCCTACCGTAGGTGTGCAGCACCGAAATTCTCAGAAGGGTGCAAGATTTTTCAAAGGTCAAAACATGGTTTTAAAAATAATGGTATGGCGAAAAACATCATTTTTAAACGTTTCTCATCGAGCACTATCCATTGGCATCAAAAATTGCGAAAAAAACAAAAATGTCAGAAATCGAATTCTGGGACGGGTATTTTGGTTTTTGGGGAGGAAGGTATTCGTCCTTGTAAGGGTGCATATCCCCTAACCGCCCCACGCCCACGTGCAGATGCCCACATCTAAAAATCGAGTTGAAACTGTGGAAGTTTTTGGATAAATGTCGAATATATGTACTAAAAACTTTCGGCTGAATAAGTCAATTAATTCTTTAGGTTCTTTGACCAGTTTTACCCTTCAAAATCACTAAAAAAATCGATCAACTTGATTTCTGTATTTTTATCTATTTCAGATGAAATGTAAAATGGATTTAATTTTGCTTTCTTGAATTCGTTACGAAGTCACGCATAACTTCGTGTTTCTCCTATTCGAAGCTAATCTGGTTAGCATACTTTTTCAAGCAGGTTAGTATTATAACTTATTTGGATATGAGAAAACTTTTGGCTCTCGAAGAAATAAGCTATTTATTATCGGTCTGCGTGCATTACTCATAAATTGTATGACTTAATCCCAAATTCCTTATTCTTACAAAAGAAATTTTTACCTCAGTTTTTAAACAATCATTAATCTTTGAGCACAGTCGTATTTGACACTTGAAATGAACGTAGGCTTGGTCGGGATATTTGAACACCTGGGCTCGAGCATATGCTAAACTCAGGCCGTTACTGTAGGACAAGTCAGGTAATAATTCGGTGTCCATGCTACACCTAAAATAAATAAACATACAATCGGCTATGGAAATGAGAAAATTTTTAATTATCAATGGTAATTAGTAAAATAATAAACAAAATTTAATTAATTCATTAATAAATTTCATTAATTAATTATTTCAATTTAACTCATTAAATTAGAATAAATCAATAAAATAAATAAATTAACAATAAATTATCAAATTAATGCCTAACCATATAAGCAAATGCTCCAAAAACAGCAAATTCTTCGATAAAAGGATGTTGACATGTTCGGCTGAGATGCCTTTAAAAATTCATTTAATGCAAGCTAAGTTCAAAAAAATCAACATAGGATTGAACTTTTTGCAGCAAAATGATTAGAACGGGTCTGCTTGCCCTATATTGTATGACTTTTATATGCATATCATTGATTACGTGAATAATCTTAATCAGACGTGTGCTTCGGGATTTCAGGGGCTTGACCAGAGATGCAGAGCAAATATGAGAGTCAGCAAGAGCGAGCCAAAATGGTTCCAAACAAAAGTGATATTGCTGAATAAATTTCCTTGATTTCTGGTCAATTTCAATTATTTTTTCTGCAGAAAATCTTCGATTAATCCAGTTTTGTCTTTTATTTTGCTATACATTCCCGAAGTAATTCAAATTTCTTCATTCCAGGATCTATGTATACCCTTTAAACCTAACGTGCACGTCTGATCAAGACCCTACTGTCCATGGAGGAACAAACGATAAAATTTTTAGAGGAAGATTAATTAAAGTCAGGGCCAAAAACGAAAAATCAAAAGTTTTTTTCAGCAAATTGCTCAAATCGAACAATTTCGCCATTGAAAGATTAATAGCAATTTTGGTGTCATTTTGGTCCCAAACAGTTTTCTGGTTGACCACATGTCCGGTCAAGCTATGCAATTATTGTCTTAATGAAAGCAGTAAACCTAATAACCACAGTCTAGGAGGTGATTAGAAAAATATTTTAATTAATATTCTAATAAAAATCGCTTCAAACACTAATTATTGTAATGACTTATTAATTAGTTACAATGAAGCTCGCAATTCATAAAGATCAAGAGTCAAAAGCACACAGAGATTAGCTCCGTAACAAGCTGGATGCTTAGCGAACTTGTCGGGAGAAAAGGGAAATTTTTCCAATAAAAATGCTTAGAAATCGAAATTGAAAGAGTAAAAAACTTAAAGTTTATCGAAATTTGGATAGATATAAATATTGTATTACGACCTAGGAGTTACTTTTGCGCTATTCTAACATTATTATCACGTTTCGTGGCGACTATAAAGAGCAGAATAAAATTTTTTGACTGGTACGTTAATTAAACACGTACGTAAATCAGGTTTTCTGGTAGCTATTGTGTCAGTCGCTTAAGATTTCACTGAAAAATTCAAAAATATCAGAATGAAAACGAATAAATGGAAGATTTTTGTTCCGCTAGAAGAATCATACCAATCATCTCCTACTATTGAATTTTCTTCCATTTATTAATTTATATTTGTTATTTATTAATTTACTTACAAATATTTATAATTAAACTTTGAGTAACAAGCAAAATATTAGCATCTTATATTTTCAAAATAACTTTTAATAACCAAATTTCCTTTATAATGTAACAGAAATATAGAATGCGTTATAAAAAACAATGTTTTCTAAATTTATTTCATCACGTTCTGATTTTTCTCTTCAGCTTCTGATTGCAATAAAATTGCGACCTAGTTTATAAAACTGTGCTGGTACTTCGAAAAAATAAAAATAGAAGGTTCCATCCGGCAGAAAAGTTTCTCAAAACTAGTTTATATTCTATTATTAAATGAAAACGTAGCGCTTACTGAAAGTTTTAATTTATTTAATTGATTTACAGCTAAAATGCTTTTAGAAAGATTCAATAAGCTTGGTTAGGCCATAATTTAAGTTTAAAATAACTTAAATACATAAATAAGGCGCCGGTGAAGATGAAGCGCGTTGTTTTTATGGCATTCAATGTTAACTTTTACTATTCCACTGTTCGCTTTTTGTTTTCTAACCTTATCTGTGTAATTAATTTTAACTATTTTTCGATGATTTTTTGTTGATATCCTATTTACTTTAGTATTTCTTTGTTTATCTTTATTCCCCATTTATTTTTTATTTTTCTATTGTTCTCTCTTGTCTTTGCCGCAGGTTTTCCATTTTGTTTCGTCTTGCTTTTACGTTTTCTACAACTTATTTTGAATTTGTAGGGTTATTTAAGCTTTTTACATTTTCAGCTAAATTTGTAAAAAATTTTCTCAAATTATTCAACACGCATTTATCTGATCCTTCCATCGCGCAATCATTTTCTGGCGAGTTGCCAGGAAAGCGCTATTATTAATTTCCTTTAAAAATAGCTGCAGAAAATATTTGTTCGTCTATTAAATCATGCAAACCATTTACTTACCCCCTTGCGTCCAAAATTTGCGTTTTTTGCCCGTCCAAGCTTTCCACAAAGCAAGAATGTATTTGCATGCCGTAAAAGTCTTAAATGATAAAATTGCTATTAATATCATTCATTCGATTTTGTTTTAGTCACGCTATTCTCATATTTTGTTTTTTAAATCACAAGAAAATATTGTAAAACATTTAATGCAGGAACAATTATTTATAAAAAAAACCACTAAGATAAAAATTTTATGATAATGACATTTAATGATTTAATTTTTAAATAATAAATATATTTATAGCGAGCTAAATAAACATATTAGGTCATAAAAATTTTACCGAAACGAATTAATCAGTCTAAAAAGATAAAACCCACAGATAAATATAAAATAAATACATAAATAAATAAATAGATAAATAAATAAATAAATAAATAAATAAATAAATAAATAAATAAATAAATAGATAAATAAATAAATAAATAAATTAATTAATTAATTAAACAATTTATTAATGAATTAATTAATAAATAAATACATAAATAAATAAATAAATACATAAATAAATAAATAAATAAATAAATAAATAAATAAATAAATAAATAAATAAATAAATGAATAAATAAATATATAAATAAATAAGTAAATAAATAAATAAATAAATAAATAAATAAATAAATAAATAAATAAGTAAATAAATAAATAAATAAATACATATATAAAAAATAAATAAATAAATATATAAATAAATAAATAAATAAATAAATAAATAAATAAATAAATAAATAAATAAACTAGTAAATAAATAAATAAATGAATAATAAAACACCAGTAGCAAAGCATTTTGCCTGGTTAATTTGAAAGCTGGCAAATTGCACGTTATGTAAAACTTCAGTTCTCTATAATTAGAAGTTGTTAATTTTTGCATAAAACGGAATTGTTGTGTTCCCCAGTTTCTAAGTTTAAGCTCTTTCAATATCACAATGTATGGATATTAATACTACAATACTACGAGTACAGAAAACCAAAGCCTGTAAGTTAGATATTATCTTAACAACACATGTATACCGATCTTATTCGGATCTTATTCGGGGGTACTTACTCAATGCCACTGCTTGCGATAATTCATGGAATTAAAAAGAAGCACGCAATCATTTGGTAAACAATAACTAGTCTAAAGCTTTTCAACAATTAAAATCGAGAACTCAGAAAAAACAGTTACAAGTGAAAATAAGATAAAATTTCGGAAGAAATATATAAAAACCAGAATTTTTTTAAAAATAATTCAAATCAGCAATAAACCGTGAAAATGCATTTGTTGTGCCGTTTGAGAATTCATGTCCTCCTTTTTTCGGTCATTTGAAGCCTTAATCATATATTTCTATAATTTCAAATGAATTACTTTTTTAATCCTAGATCTAGATTTTTATATTTTATATTAGCAAGTTTTTTTATTTTTATGTGTGATAACCTACAAATATATATTTTTATCTTTTTATATACTTAAATCTTTTTTATTTTTATCTCATTGTTGTATTTTTACTTTCATTTTATGTTTTTCCGTGACACTTAACTAGTTTACGCAATCGGGATTAGGTTTTTCCTATAGTCGTTTAAGCGTAGTACTTTCCCGTGAATAGGTTTTTGGGGACTACCTACGTATATTCTACAAACCATAAACTACCTTCATTGCTTTTACATTCCCAACGATGATAAACAAAATTTCCGACGGTAGACGACTTGACTAAAGGACCGCTTAGGGTCATCCCTCGGACCGTGTACACGCATTTGGGAACTTCGGTATCGTTCTGAACGAGCCCAGTAGGCAGCATGCTGGAAAAGGTTTGTAATTACTAAAGCGATATCGAAGCCAGAAAAGGTCTTTTCACGTGGAGAATTTGGAGGGTTTTTTATCTATTGAGAGTACAAAACACCTTACCCACGGGTTAAAGCGAAAATTGTGATTTAGGTTTTTACAATCTAGCGAATTTTGCTACTTTTGCCCCATTTAGACACCTTACAATTCCGTCGCTGCCGTGACATAAAGATCTAATATATACAAATGGAATCGGTACCAGAAATGCACATGGGGGGTTTGAGGGTTCTAACCCTTCTCCCCCAGAATGGAAAAACGGAAAATTTTGCTGAGAAAATGAGGCGAAATGGAGGCCAAAATTCGATGAAAATTGAAAATTTATCTTCATAAGTGCTTCAAATTGGCCAGAAACTGTGTAATAACGTAGTTTTGGCGCTATTTTAGCACTTATACAAGTTTTGAGGTCATTTTAGCCATAAATGCTGTTTTTAATCCCCCTCCAGACCGGCTGACCCCCAGTCCAACTATACTGTGCATCTATGATCGATACCCCTGCTCTTCCCAAACAGTCGAGGTTGCACAGTCTATCAGAAGAGTAAAACGAAAAATTTGATGGCAAAACTCGACAACATTTTATGCCAAAACTGATGAATATGACAATTTTTGTACAAAAAAGGTCGAAATTGACCTAAAACTTCTAATTTATGCCAAATACTAGTATGTCAGTTTGCCACTAAAACCAATTTTTAGGGCTACCTTTTGAATTCAAAAAGACCTTTTCAACCGTTGTGCACTGTAAAAAGGATTTAAATTTTGATTAAACAATGATTTAAATAAATTAAATTAAATTAGATTAAATTATTTAAATTAAAATATTGCAGATTTAAATGTCAAAGTATTAATATAAAACTTGCTACATAAAATATCAGGTGGCTATTTGCCAAATTGAGGGATGATTCATCAGCAAAACGGAAAAAAACATAGCTTTTATGCAACACACGGGTCGTTGCTATTTAAATTTACCTACCAAGCTTAGTAGGTTAAAATTGTTAAAGAAACAAGAGCTAATTTTTTTAACCATGCGCCTTCAGGAATTTAAGTAAGTTTAAGCTTACTTGACTACAATCACGTTGCAGAATACGCCTTTTTAATTGTATATATGTAGGTACGTTTTGTCTCTGACATGAGCATTTTCATTTGCATAATATACACAAGGACGGGTGAATTCGATATTGTTATAAGTAATACCTGACACTTCGAAACAATCATTATTCAGTCACATATGGACACTATCAGAATTCTAAATTCTCGAAAAAATCTCAATAGTCTTTAAAGAGTCGAGAAATACTGGTTCTGGTATGGAAGGTATTGTTAGAAATTCCCTATCAAAATCTGTAAAATAGAATTAAAAAATCATTGAAAAAGTGAAAGGTTTTTAATGGAATTTTCGGAGATTTAGCCAAATCGTTCCGGGGTCACTTAAGATTTGGAAATCAAAATCTCAAAAGGCCAGCCTGCAGTCATTTTTGAAGGGTTGGGGGAGGGGGTAAAACCTCCTAAATTAATTTAATAACGTCAACTCAATGACTAAATGACTCCTTTATTTTTTAGGTGCATTTAGAAGCGCACCTGACTTCCAAAACCGATTCGACAGTTTTCTCAGCTTCTGGATAGAAACAGCGGATCGTAAAGCTCTTGTCGCCTTTGGTTACAACGGCGTGATGAAATTGAACTACGATCGTATTTTCAAACGACACGCCAGTCGGATTTGCCTTGAAAATATAATATGCAAATTTTTCTAGCATTTGTCTCATTATTTGATTCTGTATAATCTCTCGAAGAATGTAATTCTTTTATTTGTGTATTCAATAGCTTTTTGATGGGGGTCAAATCAGATGCTTATCTACCAAGAAAAAAATTAAATATGGAAATACGACGAGAAATTTGAGGCTTACGCTCGGAATGCAGAAGTCAGCACCGCAATAAAGTTACGAGTAGTTCTTTGTATATTTTACAATTGTTACAGCTTCTTACAGTCCAACTCATTTTATTTGTTTTCTTTATTAAGCAAATTTACAGCTTAAACATATTCTTTTGAAGTTTTTAGTACTGAATTTGTTTCAAATAACAAATATCTAGATCTGTACTGTAAGTCGGCAGACAACATTGTGCTTTGATACAGCAGCTGAAATCAAGAGATCAACATCAGCAAATGAATTCTTCGAGTTCAATCATAGGAAAGTATAGTTTTGAGATATAATTGTAAATTTAGAAAAATTATTTTTTTGCATTTTCAACACATCTTCTCCCTGGCTAAAGCATAAAATTAGTCGGAAAATTCGATAAAAGCATTAGTCCAACAATTCAAACGACTGATATTCTGAATTTTTCTCTCTTGGCTTTTTTGGACTCAAGACAGCTGTAAACACGTCACAAATAGCATTTCTTCAACTTTTTTTGATGATGAATTTTTCCTGAAGTAAAAGCACAGGAATTATTAAAAAGTTTAATCCTATCAGGCATAATATGATTTAAAATAAATTTATTGGCGCGGATCACTCCAATCGGTATTTGTAAACATAATATTAATTTTGAAATAATTAGACATTTAAACCAAAAGACAAAATAACAAAAATGAAGGCAAATGTCGTTTACATATCTACATGGCCAACAGCCAAATTCTGGCTTGTGTGTAATTGACAAAATCCTCGAAATATCTCGAATTCAATTCGGGGGCGTCTATACACTTTTTGGGTGTTCGTCTCGCGGTCTATACTAACCCCAACCTTCCTACGCCCGTGCGGTCGTGTACTACCAGCATTTTAAAGAAAACTTATAGTTCTACAGGAATCGGCGCCACTCGGCGGATCCACACGTATGTAGTCATTACGTGTAATTGAACTCCAGGAGTTCTGATTTCTGAATACCCCGCACTCCCTAAATTGTATGTTTTGCTGTTTTTAACGATTTATCACTCGATTTTTGACCCTTAAGCTACCAGTGCTCTCCATAGAATTTGTGTGTCGCCATCAGTAATCTTTTGGCAATCCCTAGAACTGGCCATAGTCCGTTCTCGCCTTAACTAGGCATTCGAATACCGACCGACTTTCCTCCGAATCGCAGCGATATGGGCGGAGGTGAGGCAGCTGGTCAGTGATTCAGGCTTAAAGAGCTCGAATCACTCCCGCAGTCCCCGGCATTAAATTTCGCGGCGTTTTTTAAGCATTTTAAAATACTTTCTCCCAAATTTCGATCCACTGACCAACCAACAGAATTTGTGAGCTGTGAGCTGTTATTTATACTTGTAGGTATACATGCCGGGTCACAAATAACCTTTGCTACCATAGGTGGGAGTCACCAGCTCTGACTGAGCTGTCTTATTCGAGCCGTTCTGCGAATATATTAACGTGCCGCATGCACCAATATAAAACCGGTGCTATTGAGTGAACCCAATAACATTCATCAGCGCTGACTCCTCACTTAGCAGTTTAACGCGCTGCGCTCGGACCGTTCCCCTTCAGGTGTTATGTCGCTTCGCTATATAAATTCGATTCCGTCTTGCTCTAACATGCGCATCAGGTGTCATTGGATTACTATAGCAGCATATGATGTTTATACGTGACATGAGTATTAAATCCGTATGTGTATGTAGGTCAGTTTCGTTTCGAAGGCGGATCAAAACAGTGTATTACACTCATCTGGTTTTCTTTTGGCTCAAGCGCTAGGGGGTGGCAGAGGTAATTTGAGACTCGGTGCATACCGATCGAATTTTTTCCGTGCTACATCGACCGTGATGCACAATAGCTTGAACCAGTTTCGGATCAGTGGACCCGTTGCCCTGATCGTTGAAAAATTTTTTCGTATTCAGAGTCGAATAAAAATTAGTCGAACATTCCTTCTTTTTGGAATTTCCGCGCACAAAAACGCGGCCTGCGAAAGGTTTTTGGGTAGCTAGCGTTAATGTCATTCGCTCTGAATCGCACTCGAGCTTCGGGTCGCCAACGACGCCGTTTTGAATCGATTTTAACGCATCTGTATTGTAGACTAGCTAAAAAATGATAATAAAATAAATATAAAAAGACAATAAAAATAATAAAAATACGATGTACGTGGAAATTATAGTCACGACCTAAGCCGAAAATTTTTTACGGTTCTCTAGTGATTGTTTTTTTATAAATGCACGTTAACCCTTATATCAAAAAATTAATTTTTAGTCTATTGAAGTTGCGCTTAAAATTCAAACTTTGAAGAAGGGAAAACAACGAGTTAATGGTATTAACGAATTCAAACCAAAAAAACCGATAGGCGGAATAAGCTCGCTTACTAATAACATTTATTTGTTTAATCTCGTTTTTTTAATAAATTTTATCAAGCTGATAATTGTTCCGCAAAAAATGAAGAAAATCGCTTAAGTCTAGACGGTGAGTCTAGTTGGACCTTGCAGAGTTCGCAGAGCCGCGACCTAAATTCGATAATCCTCAGATTTGAATTCGTTGATTTTTTCGATTTATGCGTCTTTTTATAATAATGGATAGAGCTTGACAAGTACCATCGGAGAAGAAATGTTTGCTCTTCCTATTCCTAAATTTTTAACCCCGTTTTTAAACTTTTGAAAATTCGCGGTATGAAGTCAGAGGAACTCGCTGGAATATGCTGCCCATGTACGCTCATCAGTTCTTAACGGGTAAAGAAATGAATTCAAGAACATTTAATCAAAGTACATTTAAAACATTGAATCCAAACATAAAAAATATAACAAAAAAAGACAAATGATGTAAAATCATATGATAATAATTCTTGTAATAAAAATAAAGCGTTAGTTGCTGTAATAACAATAACAATACGTAGGTGTTAGTGTTGATATTTAAAAATAAATTACCGGATACCATGAAAAAATCATCACACAAAGTTATAATTGAGCAAAACTTCATGCAGCAAGCGGCACGGAAACACAAAAAATACACATATTTTTGTTTTATTTTTCAGAAAATGAATGGAAAATACAAAATCCCTCATACAAATAGAAGCCCCTTATACAAATAGAACTTCGCGGTAGAAAAATTATCAGAAGAAATTCGTATAAATAGCAACACAGTCAAACTTACTGTCATTGATAAAAGTAAAAGGCCTTCCTTCAATGACACAATGAGATGATAAAGCATGATAGAAAGCTATAAGGTCAAAATGTCAAATAAAAGATTAAGTTCGCAGATGGCCAACTTCAGGTCACAGCTGAATTAATTCGAACTGCCGAAATTTTATTCAAAGAAAATTATCACTCTGATAATTAACCATCTAGTCATACATTTTGTGCACTTTTGGCACTATGGCAAATATTTTCGCGTATGCGGACCTTATTCCTAAAATTGTCAAACAAATGCGCGTACGCGAGACCTGCTGACCATGGGGCATCGAGTGCACATAGTTTATTTGAATAAACGCTTATAGCAGCCGTTTCAGGAATGCCGAAATGCGTAACCTCCGATGTGTGACAAATGAAGTATTCGTCATTCGATTATCAGTATATTTGAGTTATTCGTACGCTTAACCGTTATTAATGATCATATCTGTCAAATTATCCTAGTTGCGATGTCAGAACAACACGATATAAATGATTATTATATCGGATATGGATTATGACTAATTAAAATTAGTAATGAATCCAATGAAAATTCGAGAAATTTAGGATTTAAGTGCATTCACGTAAAATTTGTATTCGGGATTAGCTGTCCAAAATCATTTAACAAACCTTTGCAAATTCTTGACCGCACGGGTGTTACTCTCATCTTTATAGAGGTGAATAATTTATAGAAAAATTTAAAAAAAAATAGAAATGTATTTTTTAAAGACGCCGATTTGATACTGATTAACCGGCCGAACATGAAATTTTAGAAAATATAATGTATTCATTTCTGCTTAATTCGGTGAAGACACGGGCATAGTAATGTTTGTAACAAATATGTACATCTTCCATTCAAAAAAATCACGTGCCATTCGAAAAGAACAATCTTTGTTCAAACATTTCTTCTTATCTAAACACTTTTGTAATATCTTAATTCAAAGTTCGCGTTTCGTTATTTTTTGATCTTTTTTTGGCAGCCGCCGAATTAGTAGTCCTGGAAAAATTGTCAATCCTGGATCGTTCGACCTCTTCGCACTCTTCTTCAATTCTATGCAAAAGGTATCTCTTGCCAGCCGGAGTATCGTAATACTCGGAAATTGCGTCGCTCGACATTCCAGGGCTGGCGCCACTTTGGCACTGATCCAAATCTGATTTTAGGCTCACACCTTTTTCATGAAAATTATCGCTTGCGCCGATATTTTTCTCGACTCCTCCTGTTAGGGAAAAAAGCAAAACGTCGGTACTAGGCTTGTTATAGCAAATAATATTAAAACGAAAAATATCGTGAACGACGTGTGTTTGAGCCGTCGTTAACGAAACGATATCTTTTTTGAGAGTCGTCGTTAACGAAAACGGTATTAATTTTGCAATGAAATTTCGTTAAAATTACGTTTGTTTTCTGTAAATATAGTTGATCCTTAGGTACCTAATGCACAAGTTTGTTGATAAGGCTGCCAGCCATACGTGGGCAGCAAGAAAATTCTGGGTAGGGGTGCAAGATTTTTTGAAGGTCAAAAAATGGCCTTAAAAATGGTGTTATGGCGATAAAAACACTATTTTTCGACGTGTCTCATCAAGCACCATCCATTGGCATCAAAAAATTGCGAAAAAAAACGAAAAAATTTTCAAAAATTGAATTCTGGGGGGGTATTTTGATTTCTGGGGGGTTTTTGGTTTCTGGGAGGTGCGTACCCCCAAACCCCCCACGCCCAGGTGTGCTGCTAGCTGAATGGGAGGGAGCATTGAGCAAACCAGACTTGATCCTCAAGTATTGTCTCCCTACTGCTACGAAATGTGCTTTTAAACTGACTTCGATATAGTACCAATTGTATTTAGCTTAATCGGAGACAGTGATTAGTGTATTTTAGATTATTCAGACACCGATCCTTTGATGAAATTGATTAACAGGGCAAAAAAGTTTTCGTGAAACACGGTCATTTCTCTGATAATGACAATGCGAAGAAAATAATTTCTTCATTTATTGTTATTTGAATCTGATGGTATTAATGTAATTTTAATCAGTTTTTAATATTTACGTCACGATTTAAAACTAAATAAACCAGGGGTCCGAAAATAGATAACGTAGGTCCAAAAATTAGTCTTTCAAACGCAAAACAGCGTTTTTTCGGCATTTTGCGTTGTCTATTTTTATTGAAAATTGCTTTCGGCGTAATATTTCTGTAAAAATTTAAAATCTACGGCAATCTTGCTCGAAAAAGTCATCGAAACTTCTTTGAATCTAGCAAAATATGGCTCGGAACGCCAGAAAATTTGTGAAATTAAAACAGAAGAACCTTTATAAGCTCTAATTGCTGCTCGATCTCCTGACGCATAACGTCGAAAATTATGCAAAGTTGTGCTCAAAAATAGAAGAAACCTATGCTGAATAAACTGTTTCTGCACGAGAAATCGTCAAAAACATATTCTCTTGGGCAAAAAATATGGTTTCCGGACCGCCAAAAACGGGAATAAATGTTATTAATAGGTTCAACCGGCGCGAAGCACCGATGATCACGATGACCAAAAATCATTGCAAATTACTAGCGTAACTTTCGTTATCTCGCCAATCGTTTTTGGCCATACCCCTACCCCAACTTCAAATCCGTCCATGCATTTAATTGCGGTTTTTTGAAAAAAATTTCAATAAGGCTTTGTCCTTTTTCTATTCAAATAATCATCATCCAATGCCTCGTCATTACCCTTGCAAACTGCATACTTTCAAAGACCGACTTCACCGTTTTTTCAATTTCTTAAATGTTTTCAAAACCAATTAAGATCGAGGGAGCGAGAGCTTTTCTATTATTAGGGAGACTTCGAAATAATGAAGCAACTTATTTATTCTTCAATTAAGGTACTACGTGGCGAATCAAAAAGGATAAGAGAAAAAGGGAATAATTAAAAATTTTTATACATTTTGAGATGCTAGGAGTGGAATTTCAAACTACTTACCCAAACGTGGAGTAGAGGAAGGTTGCGGGTCTACACCATACAGGGCTGGAGCCTGATTCGCGGTCTGGTAGTGTTAAACCGACAAAAATATCAATAAATATCGAAAATTTAATTCTGCTGGTCTATTGATTTTCAGGAGTTTATCGGATTTCCGGTAAGAGGCCTAAACACTTTCCCCAAAGCTATTCCCCTACGCTCTATGTTTAGTCTAGACCGTACATGCAGAGCATGGGAGAATTTGAAAATGTATCGTTTTCGGGCCTAAAAGTAGTGGGTACTGGGTACGCGTCAAAAATATCGTTTTTAGGCGTTTCTGGCGATGCTTTACCTTTCTGGGACAAAAACACAAAGAAATTCGAATAAAAATCATAAAAAACTTATAAATGTATCAAAATATCGACAAAACATGACTACATGGCGCTAAGCGCCGAAAGTTTGACACGTGATCAAACAGATAGCTTAAAACTCTTAAAAAGCAGCTTTCCTGCAACTTTTTTGGAAAATTTCTGGAAACGTTAAAAAAAATCGCGAATTTAAGGAGCGGGAAAATTTTTGGTGGGGGGAAGTTCTCTTGAGGGAAGTTAAAACACGTCCCCGAACCCTCTTCCCCTAAGATCATGTCTAGACTAGAATGCGCCAAAATTTGGCAGACCCCAGAACAAAATTTTTGGTATTTTCTTAGGGATTGTTTCCAGTTTTACACCACCCAGAATCCTGAAAAATTCAGAATTAAATTTAAGACATTTTTTAGGATTGTTGCTGGTTTTACAGCATCACTATCCCAAAGGTCGATAGACCCCTAGAATTAAATTTTGAGCCTATTCTTAGGGTTTATACCGGTTTTACACCATCCATTCACAGATTTCGGCTGCTGCCCAAACCTCTTCGGTCTCATAATGTTATTCCATTTGCTCCAGCCCCCTCACCTCGCCCATCTGAGTTTTATCGGCTCTCCCATAAGCTTACCTATTTTCTGAGCCCTCGAGGCGTTCCCACCGCTGGCGACAATCCGGCCTTCACTCAAATCGCTCTCGCTAGCCATGTATATACTGTCGCTCATCTCGTCCAGCAACGACGCCGTATTAGTCGTGTCCATGGGTGACGCGCTACCGGACGACGTCGTCGTCGTCGCCGTCGCATTTCCGACGCTGCCGTTATTGATCAAAGCGTCGTCGTCCAGCGACGGACTATCGTAATTGCTCATCGCGCTGCACAACGAATCGGCCGAGTACGACTCGGCGATCGCCGCCGCGACGACGGCGTCGTTGGCGGCGGCGTCTCCCCAAGATCCGCCGTAGCGCCGGCGGCGCCATCCGCCGGCCGCAGATCCCGAGGTCGGCTGATCCCGGCGCTGCAGTCGCATCAGCATCCGACTCAGCGAATTCAAACTGTGCGACGTTTTGATGAAACGAGGTAGACGTCTTTGGTGATCGCAATTATCATTCAAATCGTTCGTTTGTCCTCCACTTTCATTGTTAGAGTCAAAGGTCAAGCGAGCTTCTTTATTGTTGTTGTCGTTGTTGCTGTTGTTATTTTTGTAGTTGTTGTTGCTGCTGGTAAGCATGACCGAGGCGCGACGAAGCAACGACGGGATGACTTCGAGGTAGTCGAGCCGCGAGTCGGAGCCGCGTAAAACGGCTTGGGGGTCATCGAGGTTGGTCGAATAGAACTGGGGGTCAAGGCACAGAGGGACTATGTTGCCCGAAATGGTCAATCTGCCGCCGTTTTGTTGACGATCGACGGAAGAATTGAACGACGTCTGATAAAAAGGAAAAATTGGCTTAATTTGACTTGTTTTGACTTAGCTTAAACCGGTCTCTTTTCTTATGGCTTCGGATCATTGGTTCACAGCGCGACCGACATAGTAGGCGTCAAATGGTAATTTTTTCCGGGTGACATGACATAAAAACATGTTGTCAATGATAAAATAGCGCTAAAACAACGTTTGATCTGCATTTTCTGACCAATTTCAATCAACTTTCAAGCAAATTTATGATTTTTACACATTTTAGCCTTCGTCTTGCCCCTCTACTGTGTATTTCTGCTCCCGATCATAAATGCACAACGTAGGTGAGCAAGATCAAGCTTTCAGCGGGAGGGAATTCAAAAATTATTAGATAGCAAAGAGCTTTGTTAAAAACATTTCTGTAGTAAAAACGATGGTATCACTTTAAAACCATCATGTTTGGTCATTTTCGGCAAACAAATAGCCTCTTTAATCGAAAAATATAGTTAAACAGCCTTTTTCAATAAAATAGCCATTTAGCCATTTTGAAGTCGAGAAAATACCAATGCATCCAAAACTCAGAAAAGGCAACTAAATAGCATTTCTGAAGACTTCACACGGTATGTTTCAGAGTTCAAAAAGTCTATATATAAAACAAGTTTTCTGAGCTAAAGGGGCAATATAGCTTATTTACTGAGTCTAAAGAAGATACGTAGCTTTGGTTAAAATGACTGTATAGCAGCTATCAGTTTTCCAAAGTTCAGGAGGAAGTAATACCGCCCTCAACCCTCTCTTGCGGTATGCATAGCATAGCCGGTCTGACGGGGATCAGCCAGAGAGCTATTTCGAATCAAAATGACCTCAAAAACCAATATAGTGCTTGTGCTAGCGTTTAGAATGCCAGAAATCGTTTAAGGGTACCTTTAATTGTTCCGCCGAATGATAAAGGGAGCATAATTTAAAAAACTGTCAGCTTTTTCGAATTCGTATCGAATTTAAAAAAAACGTTTTGATGGAAATTAGCCTCGTGCAACGCTGCATCAAACGTTTTGGCGTGGTTTGTTACTTTTGATACAACGATTTAATTCCGCTATTTAAATAAAGTTTCGAAGAAGAGGACAATCAAGCATTTTAAAGTGTCATCTTGCCTTGCTATTAAATTTAATAAAAATTTTAATTTAATTTCTTGATTTTTGTTTAAAAACTTCACACTTTTCTCACCCTATCAATAGAAGGCAAGTCTAAATCGTCGAACGGATTCTGAAACGCCGTTTGCACGTCGCTGTTTTGCAAGCTGACGCTGTCGCCTCCGACGCTCATTTCTCTGATTGGCGTCATCTTGAATCCCAATCTGCCGGCGTTGAAGCGCAAGCCCGACGGATCGAATCGCGAATCAGTTTCGCCCACGTTACTGTCAAATTTGAAGCAAAATAAAAAATTGACTAAAAGTTTTTTATTCTAAAATGATCTATTCTCCAATCATTTCATCTTTATAATGCTAACGATTTATTCTCCAATTGTAACATTTATCAACCATTTTTATTTCTATTTTTCGGTATTTTTTTCATAATGTTATCCCTTTTACGATATTCATACGATAACTTGATTTGTATGTACAAATTGCAATTTAGAAAAAGGACAACAGATTATGCTCAGAATCTGAGGTTTGGCATGCGTTAGAATGTATATTACATTTTAAAAAGGGGTTTAGGGCAATTTAAATTTATCAAAACGCCACTGATGAAGACATAGAAACCAAAGCTACGGCATATTAGCGATAAAAGACGGGTATCCTTGAGCGTAAATTTGCTATTATTGTTTCCCGGTTAAAAAAGTAAGGTAATCAGAGATAAAAACAAATGAATAAGTATAACGAAAAATAGTTATTGATGAACATGCAGGGTGGGCTACGTTACTTCCTAACGTTTTTCGACTACATTTTCGTCAGTAACGGGTCAAAATCAAAAAAAGAATATGCTGTACACAAGGAATGGCTTATGCATTCGATTGACTCGGATGGCGATCCCGTAGAAGTAATGTAGTGTCTAAAAGATTCGTTCATTTCCACAAAACTTTGAATCTCGCTCTGCTAATGCATAGTCCTCCTCTGGCCATATTTTCATTCCCCCTGTTAAAATTTGGCCGCTGCTTATGTATTTTAGGAAGCAATCAAGCTATACACTCACGGTAGAAAACATATTTTCGAAAAATGTCAAAAAATAACGATTAATACTTCATTACACTTGAATTTAACATAATCTGGTAAGTCTACGCTGGAGTTGACTCGAATTTTTTTATTGCTTTCTATCGTCGGCGCTCGAATATTACAATATGACAGAAAATGTTGGCTACTATCCAATTAGCAGCCGTTAATTGGGCCCTCAGAACTCTTAATACCCCCTCCTGAACCCATAATTGAGCTTTTATCGCCTTTCTGCAATTTTTGGGGGTTTTAACCCACAAGATGCTGCAGAATTTGGATGTTTACCGTATTTAACCTTGGCGGCAGCTTGTCCCCTCATTTTTTCAACTTCACTTCCATGATTAGCGATCTTAGCAGAAAACCATCGCGGAAAACCTGCTGTCTTAAGCGTTTTCTGCCACCCCGTCGGTTAAAAGTGTCAAATATTTCACGCTAGGCGCCACCTACTCCTATTTGACCACATGTTGTTCAATTTATTATAATTTTTCGATAATTTCTTGAATTTTTTACACTGTTTTGATTCAGAAAAATAGAGAATCATCAGAAACGTCCAAAATGATATTTTTAATCGTATTCTCCGTCTATGAGTCAAGAAAAGGCATTCTGAAAAGAGAAGTTTTCGTTCAAACTGCCTTTCTCCCCAGAATTTTCATGCTGTTACGACTGGCGTCACTTGTGTGATCTGAGAATCGTTTTATATATAACAAAAATATATTTTTTCACACCAAATTACTGTTGGTTGGAGTAAGGGACGTAATCCTTCCGCCTCCACACCGAACCCATCGGCGCCAACGTCAGGCGACTCGTCGTCGGACGCCTAAATTTTGGGCTTGTTTTTTGCCTATTATTGCCGTACGGTTGGCTAGGATTGGGAAACAGCAAAGTTAAATCGTCCGTATCGGCCGTTGAAGTACTGGCGCACGGAGTTATAATCAAAGGCGTTAGGCTGTCGAATTCTTCTATCGTGGCTATCATACGCGTAAGCGAGACCACGCTACGAAAGATTAATTTTTGCATAAGATCAGTGGCGGGCAGACGTCATCTGGTAAATAGGGGGATCTTTGAATTATTACGCAGCCCGTGCAAAACGGCTTGCGACATACTTAGGCGTTGGGATTCTGGGGGTATGCATCCCACCAGAAAGCAAAATACCCCCCCCCCTCGGAATTCGATTCTTGAGAATTTTTATGTTTTTTTCGCAATTTTTTGATGCCAATGGATAGTGCTCGATGAGAAACGTTGAAGAATGGTGTTTTTTCGCCATACTACCATTTTTAAGGCTATTTTTTGACCTTTGAAAAAATCGTGCACCCCCGTGCTGCCCACCTGTGCTTGCGACCCCAGAATTGTCGGTTTTTCGTAAGAATTGTACAAAGTGTGCCCATTTCAAGCGTTTACAGTTTATTGTTGGCTCAAACGTCTGAATCGGCGCTTCGCACCAGATACACTTTTTTTAGACTTTACTTTGCTCAATTTACTCAAATTTTTCCAAATATTTTCATTTTTCTTATGTTTCTATGCTCTAAAGAATGAGCCTTGTGTGGAACGTAGTAAACAGTATTTTAACGTGTACCTATCGGTTTTAGCTTCAGAAAGGCATTTTATTTTTTTGGACTTGCCCCCGCTCACCACCCCCTCCCATCCTCCACATGGTTCCTATCAAAGGTGGGCAGCACCAAAATTCTGGTGGGGGAGAATTGCAAGATTTTTAAAGGGTCAAAAAATGGTCTTAAAATGGTAATATGGTGAAAAACACCATTTTCAACGTTTCTCATCGAGCACTATCCATTGGCATCAAAAAAAAATTGCGATAAAACGAAAAAAATCAAAAATTGAATTCTGCTGGGTATTTCGGTTCCTGATGGGGGTATTCGGCCTTCTGGGGGTGCATACCCACAAACTCCCCCTCCCACGCCCAAGTGTGGTTCCCATGTTGTACATGTATGGTGACGAATGCAGGATTTTCGCATATGTTAGGGCGAAACCCTAAATTTTGCTATGAGTATCAAAAGTAATCCAAATAGTCGTCCATATGCGTAAAGAAGGATTTTTTCCGTCTTTTGGTGAGCGGGATCCTTTCTGATACCAAAAATTTAGTAATTATCAGAAAAACTTTTTTGAAAAATGCGCAAACTAGTCCGGAAATCGGCGCTGCGACGAAAAATGCTAAAATCCGGCGAAGCACTCATCTTCTGTCTATATGTACGAGTACCTGATGCTTAGGATTGAACAAAATGCGGCTAAATAATGAAAGAAGCGAATGGGGAGTTAAAGAATCTTTGTTAAATTATTGGATGAAACTGTTTAATCTACACATGTATTTTCGATACGCACAACTATTTTTTGACGCTTCAACCCCCGTATATCAATCTGGCCTTGCAGCAGATCCGTCACAATTTTCAAAAAACGACAGGACACTTTCAAACGCCGACAGATGACCCAAAAACTTCTTATAAGACGATGAAAGACCATTCCCTGAAGCTATTTTTTTAATTAAAAAAATTTGATTTTCAGATTAAAAGATCAAAAAAGCGTATAGGCTTTGCTTACGGGTTTTTAAGTTTGGCGGTCTAATTGATATAAGAAACTATTTATAATTTTAAAATTTTTAAAAAATTTTTATGGCTTATAAGGTCAAAAAAGTTCTTATAAGATGAGAAGTTGAGAATATAATTTTTGCTGACGTTGTTTTCGCATTTAAAAATATCATTCACATTTAAAGATCGTAAGGAACAGAAAAATTTCCTAAAATTGTTTCTTTATTCAGCGGTCTTAATTATATAATCACATATTTGTGAGGTCATCGCCACTTATTTAAAAAAAATAAAGAAAAACTACCTCGGAAATTAAGTATTTAAGCTCAAAAAATAGCTACACTCTGCTCTTTCTATTGCTAAATTTTGCTAACAGTAACTTATAGCATAGAAAAATCGTTCAGAAAGGGCATTCCGCAAACTCTTATTGATTCTGTTTGAAAGAGTTGAAAGTACAATATTTCATAAAATTTATTATTTTTGCGATAACCATGCAGGAAACAACAACAGATAATTAAGATAATAATAGATAATAATAATAATTATAATAATAATATTAATAATAATAATAACAATAATAATAATAATATTAATAACAATAATAATAATAATAATAATAATAATAATAATAATAATAATAATAATAATAATAATAATAATATTAATAATAATAATAATAATAATAATAATAATAATAATAATAATAATAATAATAATAATAATAATAATAATAATAATAATAATAATAATAATAATAATATTAATAATATTAATAATAATAATAATAATAATAGATAAAATAATAACAGACTAAGTAATAAAAAATTGAATAAACAAACGCATTTTGTGCACTCAATGCTAAAAAAGTTTTTTACAGAAAGCGAGGCAAGTAGAGAGCTTTGAATAATCAAAAACCATAAGACATTCGACCGTTCAAAATTTAACAATTTTTTGACACTAGTGAAATTTCAACAAGAATTAACTTGGTAAACTTCAGCTAGAAATAAATGCACTGCTTGAGCCATGTTTGAATAAATTTTTGATTTTAATTAATTGAAAAGTCGCGTTTTAAAAGGATACTGATTAATGTATATGTGATACCTAAAATTAATAATTCGGAAACACGTTTAATCTGGTTCAGTCCAATTGATCACAAGTAGATTAAAAAATTGAGCCAAATAAAAAACTTTTCCTAGACATTTTTGCTTTTTCGAGAAAGATTCAATCAGGCAATAAGAGTATCGACTTACACTGTTATACAAATTCAGGGTTAATTCTAGCTATTTTTAAAATTAGAGTTGATGTTAAGTTATCGCAAACTCAAAAACTGTGCAAGTTTCCTTATAGCAACTTAACAACTGCTTAAGTCACTTCTCCCTAAATTAACTATTGCCAGATATGTAATGTTCTAAAATATCAATTTATAAAAAATTACAAAATAAATTTAAACTCCAAAATTCTATCAAATTTAATATTTTATATTTTTATTGAAATTATATACAAACCTTCTGCGTGTTGACAGCAGAATCGTTCAACAAGGCAGTATCGTTTTCTTGCGCCAGGCTATGATTGATGATCGGGCACTGAATTCGTCTTCTTTGTCTGGAGAAACGAGCAAGGCACTTAAATCTGCGTAATTAAAGCTTATGTTGCAAGTCGCCTTACAGAATTATGTGAACAATAAAACCGGGATAAAAACACGATAGAAAATCTAGTAAAATATATAAATGATAAATAATCAATAAATAATACGAATAGTAAATGCGAAACGCAGCTGAGCATCACAAGCGATTGACGTAAATAAGAGAAATTGGCTAAAAAAGCTTCCTATAGGGATATTAAAAATTTGGCTAAGAAAAACAACTTTTATACTTACGCAAAAAACGTTTTTAAACTGCGGTATACTAATCTTAATTATTTAAATTAAGTTTTCGGAAGTAGTAGCTTGTAAAATTAGCTAGATCCCAAAAAATATTTTATTTTTTGTAATAGTTTATCGTTTGAGGGTAAAAATTACAGCAAAACACGATAAAATGATATATAATATTTTATTTGCATTTTTTGTTTTTACTGCTATCGATCTTTTGGTATATTTTCGACCTTGAATATGTATTTTGGGTCTCCTTAAACTTTTGTTACACACGCAGTTGTGCCATTATCTGAAAGTGAAAAGAAGAGATACTTCTCATCTTGAATGAAATCCTTAATCATACAAAGTAATTTGTTGAACTTTTGAAGATCAGCAAGGCTTTTGATCGAATTCCGGAAATATTTTGGCACAGTTGCGAATCCTGTTGTCTGTTATTTCAGACATCATAATCAAGCTGAATAGGAGCTGTTAAATTTCGAATTTTTTGGTAAATAATAAATCGAAGTGCAAATGCTCGCTTTTACTTTAAACCTTTTTTGTGACAATTTACTTCCCGAATTAATCTCCTGGCTTTTATTTTCTAATAATATTCTAATAATGAAGTATATTATAGTTTTAAATTAATATTTCTCGTCATTTTTTATTGAAAAATTACACGAATAAAGATTACGTACAGTAAAGTAATTTTCTATCGTCAGTTTAAGTTGAACAGTATTTAATTTTTTATGAATTTAATTAGACTTTTTTTAATGATTTGATATCTTGACTGTAGCTTTATGTTACTTATTTCTCACTTTGCATTGATGGCACCGGCAATCAGAATGATGGCAAGAATCAAAAGCAGCACCGTTATAACGAGAAACAAACTCACAATATTGACGCGCAGTCCCAGTATACCTGAAAGCAATTGTAAAAGTACTCTAATCGCAAGTAAATTATTGCATTTTTCGAATCGGGTGGTAAATTTTTCCTTGAAATTTCGGATTTTATTCTTCTGCGATTTGAGATTATTGAAATCTAACAAAATATACGATTATTTTCATGTAGCCAGCCTTCAAGAAACAATACTGCATAGTTATATAGTAATAATATTACACTAAAAAGTAAAAATATTTAACCCATAAAATTCATATGGAAAGATTTAAAAATATTCACTCAATAATACTCGACAAGCAAAACATTTGTTCGAATTTCCTTTTCAAATTTGAAATGGTTTAACTCGGGTAATCCTTTATTCTAAATTTAACAGCAAAGCACTCGAGAATTTTATGCAATATTAATTTCTTTAATTTTATTTAAAATTCTTTCAATCGGTTTATCATATTTTCATTTCTCTTTATTTATTTCATTTTATGCCAATTATTTTTATTTATTCTTAAGCTTCGCCTCCTCAGGACACTCATATGTCTTTATATCCATTCTGGCATTCCTAATTAATATGAACGTCCTATTTATTTTTAATTCCAACTTACACAAAATCGTAATTAACTGATTAGCGGATCAAATGTATCATATTTTATGGGCTACGAACTGCTTAGTGCGAAATGGTCACTAGATAAAAATCGACCTGAGTGAGAGCTAAGCTACAACCAATGCATCCAGTTTAATTAATATTACTTGATAGCAGCTAAAATAATAGCTAAAAGGATGAAATAAATTCATATAAAATGAAATAAAATAAAATTATAAGTATAGTATAACTTTAAATGAATTAATAATGCTAAATAAATTATACGGGCAATATAGCACAAAAAAATTTCACAGGAAATCTAGCAAATTCGGTGAAAGTTTCGTTTTAGCTGATCTTTATTTTTCAACTTTGTAATAATCAAGCTTTCATTGCGGCTTGAGTTTTAAACGACTCGCTGTTATTAACTAATGCAGGTAGTCGTAGTCAGACAGTATTAAAAAATTTTGAATTTTTATTCGAAAAATTAGGCAAAACAGAAGCCAAAAATATATTGAAACTGTAGCTTAAGATAATTTTAACCTTATTATAGCAATTATATTAGTTTTTAAGGCGAGTTTAGCTCATTGATCTCTCTAAAGCAGCTGACCACCCGGAGAGGTCATGTTGTGCATCTAATGGTCGTAGCATTAAGAGTCTGACGAAATTTATTACATTTGATCCGATCAATAAATCATTGATCTTTTTGACGTAGGTTAAAGATATATATTTTAATCAATAATTATATCAGCTGAATTTCAAATTTAATATTTACAAAAAACCGATTTTTTTTGGGAAATTGCCCAGCTTTACATTTAAGGTTACTTGAACATGACAACAAATACTATTTTTTGGAATTTCAGACGCCTTCGAGAACATGGGGAAAATGTTTTGACGTTTTAATATAATAGAAAGCCCCTGAAATATTTCAAAACGAAAGCATTTAAAATTTTAGACTCACAAATCTGTTCGAATTTCAGAGATAGTGGGGATCAAGAGGGTTTCATATTTCGATATTCAAAACTCGTTGTGAAGCACGTTATCAGCTCTTTAGTCATATTCTGTATTCATAAATTTTTCTAGACTTTTTCCTCAAAAAATTCATAAAATTTAGCAAAATATATTTCAATAGGGTTATCTTCTCACCAACATTCAAGCCGTCGGTTATTGAAGAATTCTCCGCTTTGAGTAAATGGCTATGCGCATCCGACGTGTTATAATAATAATCCAATTTATTTGCAGAACTTTTATCCAAAAAAAGTCGGAGCATCGCCGATCGTCCCATTTCATCGCTAGAATGTTGCCTTGAAATACACAAGGCATACATATTGCGTCGAAAAAAATAGAAAGGGTTCCTGAATGACTTCGTTTTTTTAATATAGAACATTTTTAGGTTTTTTTAATGCTTCTTTGCCCAGGAAAGCCTAGAAATCAAGATCGTGCCACGTGTGCCCCATAGTTCCATGCTGAAGTAAGAACTCGTAAAGTTTTCTGGAAATAATTTAAATTTTTAGCATTCTCAAACAAAAAATCTTTAAAATGTACATCCAATATTTTTAATTAAAGGGCTCGTTTAATTCAAACAATTAAGCTATTCTTTCTGACTCTGGCGCTGAATGAGAAAAGTTCAAATAATAATGTAAAGGACGAAACATACGCACGCTTCGCTGATGGTGCTGCCAGAAATTTCAGATTTTTCATCGTTTCAGCAGTCAGTCTATAGTTTTTTGTGCTCGAAAGCGCCTCAAAAGCCAATATAGATCACACGTAGGCGTGGGGGGAGGTTGCACCGCCAGAAGGCCGAATATCTACTCAGAAATTAAAATACCCTACAGAATTTGATTTTAAAATTTTTTTCTGTTTTTCCTGTAATTTTCTGATGCCAATGGATAGTGCTCGATGCGAAAAATTGAAAAATGGTGTTTTTCGCCATATCATTATTTTTAAGACCGTTTTTCGACCTTTGGAAAATCTTGCAACCCCTAGAATTTCGGTGCTGCCCCCCAATAGTATAGATGCTAATGTATCGCAAAACCAATGTAGACCACGGTTCCTAATCACTTTTAGGCGCTTTTGCAGAAAAACTTTGATTTTCATAAATTTTCCGCCTTCTTTTGCTTCGGAAAATTTTCCACGCTTCCAGTTTAGGGATCTCTAGACACCCAAACTCTTCTACTCTCTAAAGGCCCGTTCAGAGACGACGCCTGAAAATTTCGAGCTTCTCCCCGAATACTACACGTGTACCTACTAAAATGGAATCGCGGAATCAAACGATGTCTAAAACACACCGAATGCAAGATCGGAATGCTTACAGTGCCATATTTTCGGCAATTGGACATACAATCAAAATTATTAGTGTCACATGCGAGGACCGTGGCGTGATATAACACGGGATACATCGTATTTACATAAATAGATTACGATCGACGATTAGGAGAAAGCCGCCAAAATTTTAATCGTTTATCCTCGCTTAGCTACTCATGCGGGCTAACACCAACTCCGTCACCGTGCCTTAGAGGAAACAAGCTTATCTTTGAGCTTGAAACGGCCTGAAACGTAGCCGATGGCAAGATTTTGCGGATTTTAGCCGAAAAACGATTAGCCTATTATTGTGTAAGCGTATGGTAAGAATGGAAAATCCAAAACCAGACGGTTTATGTTACATAGCGGCTTAGAATACGCGCACGCACGCGTATGACTCTGAAAGCGCAAAATCGATTCTGTACATATTTGGTAAGATTTTAGGCGCTTTTTATAATGCATAGTAGTCCAAGAAAAGCGTAAAAAGTGCTTGACATCGCGAAAGAATGCCACATTATCGGAATCGCATCTGACTGCGAGTAACGAAATTCGATTTAGACCCGTTTTGATTTAAATTCGCTACTCTAAATTTTATACCGAGTCGACGCAAGATTGTACGTACAGGAGTGTCTAGACCCCATATATATATAAAAATAGAAAATTATTTGGAAAGAATAAAACGGGTAATGGATTAAAATCAGAAGTTTTTATGCAAGCGTGCTTGAAAATAAGACAAAGTTTAGTTAAATCGTTATCTATGAGCTCATTTTAGCGTTTATGCTAGTTTTTGGGGCCATTTCGTCTCAAAAAAAATCTATGTGGCAGATTAAATTAAGAAATGACCCTGAGATCAGCCATGCTGTGCATCCATACTTTAGCTCCTAAGGTAAAACGCGAAAATTAATAGGAGAAACAAGACGAGCCTGACACCAAAAACGAGCAAATGTAAATCTTTTTCAACAAATTCGCTTTATATTGAGTAGAAACTTTCAATTATAATAATTTGTACGGTATTTTGATATTTTATAATTTTAAGGCGTTTTAGCTCTAAAACTTTCTCTATTTGACTACCAGACTGAGTTGACCCCCAGATCAGCCGCAGGCACCTAGCTGGCCGTCCTATTTTGGAGGACAAACACCAATTTTGGGGGACTAAGCCCAAAAAGGCCAAAAATAGCACAAATTAACGTTTAAAAAGTCCTATTTTTCCGATTTTTCTGAACTTTTTTGGGGGATCCGGACCCCCTTCCCCTCATAGCTACGTGCCTGATCAGCCGTGCTGTAGAAAAGGCATTTTCTTGGAATTGGTCTAGAAAAAAATTGATTGATCATTTTTCTTCCAACCTTTATTAGGATATCATGGAATAATTAATAAAAATTCCTTTACACAAAATCGTAAACATGTCTCGGACCCTTCTGTCATGAAAAAAAACTACTTTCAGGATTCCTGGGTCAAATTTAGTAAAAGAAGGCGTTAAAATAAGACTTAATATCCTCACTTTACAGTAATTTTACCACATTATTAAGCAGCGACCGAATTACTGGAAGACTATAAAATTTTAGATAGTCGAAAAGCGCAGAATTCGCGGCAAAGGAGCACTTTCTGGGGTTTTTTACTGCGCTGTATCTATTGGCATAGAAAGGTTATGACAAACGAAAAAAGAGTTTGAAAATTCATTTCTAGGGGCTTGCCAAATTTTGGAGTTTCAGGTAATAAGTCGATGTTCTGGGTTTCTTGACTTTCAGAAGAATAGATTTTTCTGCTTACTCGTAAATCAATTTAGATTTTTCTCACGTTATACAATCGGTTTTAAATTCAAATCCGCATGAGTAAATTGAATTAGAGCCTTTACAAATTAATGGATTTCTTTCCTACAATGCGTTAGATAGTACTTAGTAAAAGCACCTAATGATTCTGGTTCCTTTTGCCCCGATCGAGCGGACGGAAATTATATGTACAAATGCTTTTTGCACGTTATAGCTTTTTTGAAACGTGGCGGGAAGGTGAAGGAAAATGGAAAAAGTTTCGAACGATAAAGCCAGAACAAATACACACGCTCTATTCGACATTTTATGCTTGCGAAATAGAAGAGGATTTTGGGGTACAGACTAGACATGCACGGGGAAGGCAGTTTTGGGGGCCAGGACCCCTCAGAATGGAAAAGTTGAAAATTTTTCTAGTGAAAATAATGCAAAAGGAAGGACAAAATACATTAAAATTGGAAATTTTCCTCAAAAATGTTTAAAATCTATCAATAAATGTAAAATAACGTAGTTTCAACGCTATTTGAGCGTTAATATTAGTTTTCGATGTCATTTTGGCCCCAAAAAGGCATAATTTCTGACCCCATCCCCCAGATCGGCCACGCTGTGCATCTATGGCTGCGGATCTAGACTGGACAAATTTGAAACTTTGTAGAGGAAATTCAAAATTCGGCAGCAGAATGAACACTAAACACTAATGAAAACCAAATATTTTCTTCAAAGGTGCATGAAAATTGACCATACACTTCAAATTGACATAGTTGTCACGTCTTTTTTAGCACTTAAGCGTTTAAGGGTGATTTCGGTTCAAAGAGCTCATTATCAGAAACCCAGACTGACTTTGCTATTATGTACGCTTGAGGTCTAGGCCTCGGAATGGAAAACTGAGAAAAAATTTCTCCCAAAAGTAAGGTAAAATAAAGGCCGAAAGTTGATGAAGGTCAAATTTTATTCAGAGCGCTAAGAGAAAAACCGCGTATTAACATAGTTTTACTTTAAGCACATATTATTTAGTATTTATAATACATTTGACACCATTTTGACTGAAACATTATCGATTGACCCCCAGACTGACGTGTAACTGATTCCATGTTCTACGCAGATTTTATAATACAATCCTGCTAATTCCCGCCCCCTTTTGTATTCTTTGTACTAACAAGCTTATTCGTTTTTTATTTATGCTTTTTTATATCATTCTTCTTTTTTCTACCCCGTTTAGATAAAAGAAAATAAGTCAATTTCGCAGCTCGAGCCGTTGTCTGACAGGCCACAACATTTGCATATTCCTTCCATCTTTCACAATACATTTCGTTTACTCCCGAGTTCAATTTAAGCGTGCTTAGCATACTACGACCGGGGTAATTAATTATAAATAATAATGCGACCGAGGCACGCAGTTAGTATTTGATGGTAAAAAGGAGGCCCGAACACGCGGAGCAGGTGCTAATGAAGGAGTCGTTTTCTCGTGTACACGATAACGTCGAGGGGGTGAATGTCGGCAAAAAGTACAGAAACGCAATTAACCGTCAACGATGAATCGCCTTCGGCTAGAAATACTCGAAATGCGATAAATTATCGTTTCTTTTCGTTCTTGTTATTCTAATTCGTTGCGTGCGAAATTAACCGACGGAATTGGAAAAGAAATGGGAAGAAAAAGTTTGCGCGATCGTCGCTGCATTGTTTGGAACGAAAGAAGGGCGAGCTCGACCGCTATTGGCTGTTTTCCCGCTGCTGGGCCCGAAATTCCTTAGCTTACGCAGCAATTTTTGACGCTTTCTCCCTCAAATTCGATCAGTCCGTTTTAATCAATATTTATCGATCCACCGATCAAGCTGGCGGCGCCGGGCATGTACAGGAAATATGAGTAAGAGGGAAGACCGAGTGGAGTGTTGAACCAAACACGTGATTATGGGGGGGGATTTGCCCACCGCTCTTTAGAAAGCCAAGTGCGTTTGCGTTTAATTTTTAATTTGGTATCAGGCCTGGCATAATTTTTGCGGACAGATATTTCGCTCTGATTTTTCGATGAACGCCGATTTATATACAAAAATTCGTAGTTATATTCTGAGAAGTGGGTAGGTCTCTATTTTCCTGTTTCGAAAGCCTAGTCCGACTGATTATTTTATACCACTTGACGTAAAATTTAAATTTTAAAAGTCTGACGTGACTGCCTGCTGACTATTTACGCGTGATTGCTTGTGTTACGCAATGTTCTTTTAACCTTTTGTCATATTTTTGCGAATTATCAATTGTACTGGTCGGATTATTCGCGATTGCGTATTTAGGGAACTCAGTCTCTCACGAGAATTATTAGTCCACAGGAAAACAATAGAATGAATCACATTACTTTAAGCGCATAAAACTGAATACAGAACCCCTTCCAGGATACGTTCCTTAATCAGTATCACCTTGACCGAGCGAATTTTCGGGAAATAGACAAGAATGAGATTTAAAAAAGAAGGATTCTTGACCATTAGCAGGCAGCACCAAGATTCTGGGTGAGGGATGCAAGATTTTTCAAAGGTCTAAAAATGGTCGTTTAGATGATGGTATGGCGAAAAAACACCATTTTTAACTTTTCTCATCGAGCTTAATCCATTGGCACCAAAAAAATGCGAAAAAAAACAAAAAAATCCAAAAATTGAATTCTTGAGGAGGTATTTCGGTTTATAGGGGGAGGGGTTATTCGACCGTCTGGGGGGTTGCATACCTCCTCCCGTAACCTTCCACGCCAACGTGTGGTCTTGACGTGCCTAAATCCCAACATATGCTAATCGAAAATTTCGACTAAGCTAATTGTGAGTCAAAAGCAGAGTCTCCTCGCAAAAGTGCTAAAAATAATGCTTATGTTCTTACTTTATACGCTTTTGCGCTATTTATCTGAAGCGATTTTCGAAGTCGCTACGTCTGAAATGAACTGACACTCTGAGTCCCAATCACTTCAGCAAACCCTAATACGTAAAAACGTACGACGTTAGAAATTCTGGGGGTCTCAAAGGACAAAAGCGTCATAAAGCGGCACAACAAGTTCAATTCGGGTGAGTCTACCGTAATCTGCAGGGTTTTTGGATCTTGAACACCAAAACCATCCACACGCCCACGTGTTATGGCGGGTCGATTTCGGGGATATATAGAATCAATCTATTGATTACAATTGAAAAAAATAGAAAATATCGATTTTTCACGGGAAAATACGTTCGGCTTCCATACATATTTTTGCTTTACTAGGTTAATCCGCTACACTCTGCTGCATACTTCAAATCAAAACGTTGTCGCAAAATGTCGTTGAACACATTCTCTTATGATCTAGATCCTTTAAAATCTGAAAAACTCCCTAAAAAGCAAAAATCCATTATAATTTTTTCAAAATTTTCTTCGTTTTACAAGACTTTTCTGATGGCAAAGGCAGATTAGAAACGTACACAAATGTTGCTTTTTGCGCAGTTTTTATTTAGAGTTAAGGACCACCTCGAACCCCCTAAATCTAGATGTTGCTCATGTTAGGCGGCTCCATCCGCGCTCATTTTCGTTTCATCCACGGCAGATTTGTGAGTAGCGATAACAGCAATGATTATTCTTATAGCAAGTTTGATTAGAAAAGTAATGCAGGAGCAAAACTAATTGAAAGAAGAATTTTATTTAAAAATTTAAATTGCAAATATTGATTCGTTCATCTATATCTAAGAAGTAATTTGCATATCTAAGCAAATAATTAATTATTAATTTATAAATTTACATCTTAATCCTGATAATCGTATTTATTTCTCACTAGCATTCTTCTAGTTTATTGAAGATTAATTCTTTTGGGCAAGTTCAACAATAAACAAGAAAAACGATTATTTTATTTACAATGAAATGACTCTGGTCAGATCGCTTCTGCTGAAAATCGCATTTGAATGATTTCCAGTGGGTCGATTTTATGTACATTTTGCATCTGATTTAATAAAGCTTAAAAATGATTATATCAACCAATCATAAGCTTTAATTTAAATGATTAATTGGCAGTAAGTTTAAATATTTCAAAAAAACCTCGAAGAATGCAAAATATGTACACATTAATATGCATAGAGGTCAGCGTTTTAATTTCTCATCCCTTACTTCGTATTCTAGCGAGATTTAACCCAATCCGATATTTTAGAGTACCGAGCTAAAACGCTAATGACTTGTCAAGTGTGTTCTAAACAAATCAGACATATTTAAAACCACTGAGCATGGACAAAAAATCGAAAAATTTTTCAGAACCCGTCGCGGCCGTGGAGTCTGGATGTGAAGTCCCTTTAGAATCCAATGCAGTCCTAGATAAATACAGCAAACCCAAACATCAAATTTTTGAAATGATTTATTTTTCATTTATTATTGATGCCAACGGATGTAGATCGATGAAACGTCGAAAAGTGGTGTTTAAGCCCCTAAAGACAAATTTTTCGGCATTATTTGACCCTTAAAAAGTTTTAAGATCTTTAGAATTCAGGCGCCTCATAAACACTCACAAAGAATTACTTGATTTCGTTCAAACGAACGTTTTTGCGCTATTTTTGGCAATTTTGACCCATCGGGCCCCCAGGATTCGAATGCTGACCATTTATGATTGCATCTTATTGTTCTCCGAATAGTGTATGTCCAAAGTGCGACGCCTTCTTTTTCCGTCTATGTGAAATTTTTAGTTTCCCTTGAATTAGGCGTCTTGTTAAGGTCAAAAAGTGATAACGATTTGGCGTCCGCACCTTGCGACCCATTGCAATCAGCTATTAGCGTCAGTGAAATTGAAATTGATCAAAATCATTTGCATCCTTACAGACACCGCAACGCTTGGAAACTGATGGCTAAGCGATGGCACGTCGTTCGCCAAGTTTCGCTGCTAAATTTGGACGTTAGGAGAGCGGCTGATCCGGACGCGTTCAAGGCAAGCTAACAAGTGTGGGGTATCATACATGGGCAGCGATCAAGTTCTGGAGGGTCTGGGTGGTGTAAAAATAGAAAAGATCTTAAAAAAAGCATTCCAAACATTTAATTCTGGGGGTCTATCGGACTTTGGGGGTCTAATGTATTTTTGGGGCTCTCTTACGCTCACGCATTGGGATACGGATCAGACAAGCACGGGGTCAGAAGCTTCGAGGGTCAAAACATAAGGTCAAACAGCAAAATTTTCTGAGAATATAAGGCAAAATTAAGGCCAAAACGAACAAAAGTTTGAACATCTAGAAAAACTGCTCAAAATCAAGTAGAATCTATCAATTAAGCTAGTTTTTACGCTATTTTAATGTTTATACTAATTTTTAGAACAAAATGTTATCTAAAAAATCTATCTCGATGACCCTCACCCAGAATGGCCAGCCTCTGCGTCTACGATGGAGACCACAAGTCGTCTAATCCCTTTCGTCGATGCTACTCCATACAAACTTTGAATATTACCATCTTATCCGACCAGTAAATTAAATAAAACTATTTCGCTGAAAGATTCAAGACTGTTCTACGTATAATTCTAAAAATAAAAGGCCTAGTGAAAAATGTGAACAATGCTATCAGGGGAATTTTTATACTTTTTAGGCGGCCTTGTATACTGCTTAGCTCGCGAAAACTGCAAACGTCTAAAAGTGTGCCTCGTTAAATTTACCAAAATTCGTCAATTGTTTCTTGCCCTTCGTTAACACATTTCGAAGACATCTGTCTTTTAATTTGGGAAATTTATATTTTTTCTTTCCAATAATTTACCCGATAATTTACTATTTCCTGCACTAGAGATACTACGATGTCAGAATTATGATATACAACATGACGGGGTTTAGAGGGGTCAGCAAAAAGTGGATCAATGCTGAAATACAACTAAACTGCATATGATAATGCGCACTTTTCCGCGGACAATTTTTAAGTTTAACCAATTTTCTGATATATTCCCCGAATACGTTCTCATTTCTTTGTTTTTGTAAAGCTGGCCTTTTTTTCTAAATACTATCTTATAATACGTTCAAATTCGGATTGTAACTCTTCTTGACACTGATTTACCTAATGTGGTCGATACGCCCAATCGAGTAAAGTCGTCAAGCGTTCGTTAAATAAAATATTACATTCTCTACCTTCAGAACAAAAGACATAAATTAAAAAAAAACAAAAAATACACCCGTCACCTTGATAATTTGCTGCAGAAAATCCCAATTAACACTGAATGACAATGTCGGATGACATTTTGTTTAGGCAAATGTTCTGCTATTCATGCAAGGGAATGGAAAAACGTTTAATTTCCCGGGAATAAACCTTGATTCGAAAAGTCGTTGAAATTTCCTGAATCGAGGTGAAGGTTTATTTCTAGGTGTGCCCAAGAATGGAACCATGACATGAAACCTAGTAGTACAAGTTGATTTAAAATATTGTGCAAGCCCAATTTAGGATTAATTTCTCGTGAATCATGAAATCAAACGCATATGGGGTAAATCTGGACATCCTAAACCCCCACCCAGAATTTAACAGGCATCTGGATTGAAATTTCTGAAAAATTTTTCCCGTCTTTTGCGATTTTTTGATGCCAATCTATACAGCTGGATGACAAAGTCGAACAATGATGTTTTCACCATTTACATAAATCACGCCAAATTTCACCGTACAATAAATAATTTTAGGTTTTTGAACTTTGCTAAAAGTACTAGAAAGATTCGAAAATGAGGTTTTGCTTATTAGTAGTAGCATCAAATATTCTAGCTTTTTACCGAAAAAATTTTGAAATATGTCAGAAACTAACAAAATAATAATGAAAACAACTAAAGCTGCAGTATGATTGCCTTTCTGGCGGCATAAAATCAGGCAAATAGAACATCATTCGAAAGAGGTTTTTTAGGCTTTCTAAAAGGTTCTTAAACATTGAAAAATATGAAACATAGCGTGGGCAAAATGCATACATGCATTTATGGGGGCAGCCATATTGGAGAAAAATTAAATTGGTATTAATGGACGAACTCTTAGAAAGTAGGAGGAACAAAAACATATTAAGTTTAGAGCACAAAAATATCTAGCTATTCTACTACTTTTCGAAATGAAAAACAAAACATGAATGCTTTGGGAAGCATGCAGAATAAGGGCGGTTTTCGGAACATAAGCATACTGCAGCTAAAAGCTACGACAATTTTTTCTGCTAAATAGTTTTATTTGAAAATTGTCTATTCAGAACATTTTATTCCATTAAAATCCGTGCAGTGATTGTTGAGTTAATCCTAAAAATTGTCATTTTATAGGCGTAGCCGGGGGTATATTGGAAGCACATGCCCCCTCCCGAAATTTTTCAGAAATTTTGTTGATTTTTCTGGTGGAATGATTGGGTCTAGAAAATTGAGTTCAAAAAGGCTAAAACGTCAAACTTTTTCTGCGCTTCGCGCCGAGTCATTATTTTCATTATTATATATGTAGATTCAATGAGTTTAAAAAGTTGAATCAGCTAAAATAATCCAGCCCTTCACATCACTCTAATGTTAATACACTATTTTTTCGTTGAATGAAACTGCGCATGCTTGTTGAGCATAATAGTAAAGTGAAAAACTGATTGCTAACCAGTTTGTCTATTCTCTGCTTTATTTGTCTTTCTTTACAAGGACACATAATACAATTTTAAATGAAAGGAATAGCCAAAAGACGGCCACAAATGGGCATGTAATTTTAGCAGAGGTCGAAAACGCATTTCAGCTCAGAAGTTTTGTGCAATGTAGGAGTTCATCAATTTTAAGTGCTTTGGGGATTAAATCAGGATCAGAAATTCGGCCAATTTCACGAAAATTTTAACGTTACTATTTGACATTAAAGTGGTTTTCTTATAAAATTTTCCGGGGCTATGTCCCGGACCCCGCTGGGTGCGCTTGAGCGCGCCATCCCAGACCCCCAAGTACAACGAAATTTTTGGGGGGACAAAAATAGGTAAAAGGGTTAGAAATTCTTAAAAATTTCCAATGCTTAGTGCCGGAATTAGTTTGTGTCTGCTATATGCTATATGCGGTGAGTTAAAAGAGCAAAAACGTTAAAATTTTCCAGCGCATACAGTCGCCGGTTACTATTGTTTTTTGTGAAGCTCTAGCATAGCGTTTATAAGCCTGACTCAGTTAAAATATCTTCATACTAAGTTATAGTAACTCGCAATTTTCATGTTAGAAGCTTGAACTGTCAAAATTGTTCTGTACAAATTTGATAATTTTCTGCACTGCCAGACTAAGAGTGGAAAAAATTACTAAATATCTAAGCGCTTTGCGCCACTTCCGAACTGTTTGTCAACATATGGCCGTAAATTCTTCATGAAAACAGTAAAAATTTTAAAAATTTCCGACGCTTCGCGCCGCTTTACACTTTCCTATTTTTGATCGTGAGAAACCCTTAGATTTAGTAGGCTACACTAATAAAGGTCGCAGAACTCAGTTTTACTATAACTAACGTTTTACTGTAACATACCAGAGCATTCAATGCAAAAGTAAACTTAAAATTTTTTTGTGTATGCCCCTCAAACCAAAATCCTGGCTACGCCGCCATTTCAGTGAAAGCAATCTTCAATGGACAGGAAGTGTACCTACTTGCTTTTACTTGCAGTTAAATTGTAGGTGCATTATATCATTTAACTAATTTTTCGGAGACGATTGAATTTCGATCATTTATTTTATTCATTTTTGCCATTAGTACCTAGAGATCAAAAGTTAGCTGCATAAATGTACCCAATTTGTCAGTTTGTGTGAAAACCGTGTGAAATTTACTGTCATTTTTTAGACTTTTTAAAAATTGATCGACCCCAGGATTTGGTCGCTGTCATAGATCGGCAGCAACCGAATTCTGAGGGATTTAATTGCTAATTATGCCAAAAAATCTTACTAAAAATAGCATTCTGGGGTCTACAATGATCTGCGGGGTTCAACATCTGCGGGGAGGGGATGTTAACCCCTAGACCCCCACGACCATGTATGGCCGCTGCCCATGTTTGGCTATATGTGTCGGTTTTTTAGACTGAAGTTCACTCGTGGGCCTATTCGTTTAAAAATATTATGCAAAGCGAGTTGGGGCGACAGATATTTACTAGATTTCTCGAAAGCGAATTCAGCGACGAAAATATGCTATTCTGGAATGCGTGCGAAGATTACAAACGGGAAACAAAAAACGTCAGACGGTGGGTATCTCGGGCACTGTTTGCTCGAGCTTGATTTTTTTCATTATTTTGTACTGCACGGCTATCTATTTTAAGCCAGTAATATATTTACAGTGATTTACTAATGAATTTGTAATATTTTTGCATGTTGCTGTGTTTTATGTATATGTTACTTATTTGTCGGAAAGGACTACAAATTAAAAAAAATGTGAAACTCAAAAAATTAAAAGCTCAAAAGTAAAACAAAAACTCAAACATACAAAGTAATAAGTTTCATTTTAAGTTCGACATTAAAAGAAGTCATTAAGTAAATTTTGAACGAATGGTTTTGGATGAATGAGCTTCCTTCTTCAAGCAAAATGTATTCATCGCTGCATTTGATAAATATAAATTCGAACTGATTGCAAAACCTTTTCCTTTAGTTCATGGAATATTGCGAGATATTTCATAAAGTTTATAAACTTTTGAACTTTTCTGGGAAATTCTTACGAAAACAAACGTTTTGCTCTATAAAACTTTGATGCTTCAAGAACCCCCTTGTCACTGTACTATTATAGAATCCTAAATGCACATTGTTATTTAATAGTAACGCATATTAAGCAAAGAATTTCTCGTGAGGGATAGCCGTTAATTTCTGTGGTGAGATTAAGAGTTCTTCAATTCTTGAAAAAATGGGCGAAAAGCGGGTAAAAAGCCTTGAAAAGCTGGCTGAACAGTATCTTTATCGCACTTGGGGAACGGCCAGTGCCATAGAATCCCCATACTTTCTACATATACGGCTGAAATATGCATATACCATTTTTTGACCTTAATTTTTATAAGTTCTACCGATGTGTGTTCGAACACTGTAGAAAAACTGGGGCTTCTTAACTCCCCTGTCTTCAAGGTTTTAGAGAAGACTTAGATTTCCAGACCCCTACGTCCTTGTGTGCTTGCTTGGCTTAGGACCAGATATGCACGGATGCAAATAAAGGTGAAAAACGGATAAAAATGGAGAATTTTCTTTAACAGTGTTTCGAATTTAGCAGAAACGTGCAACAACGCACTTTAAACGCTCTAGCGCTTACAGCAGATTTTTCGGGTCATTTTGGCCCAAAAAGCTCAAATCTTGACCCCCTCCCGTACCGGCTGACCCCTCCCCCATATCGGCTATGCTGTGCACCTGTGCTTTGACCAACGCAGAACTTTGTCATCCTCCTGCAGGCCCTCAAAGCCAAATATAAGAGCTCTTTGCTTTTTTTCTCAATTTTTCGATTTGATGGACGTGCCTAAAAAGAAACGTTAACAAAAGTGTTTTCGCCACATAAACGATTGTAAGGAGTTTTTTGACCTTTAAAAACTTTTTTCCTCCTCTCAGACGCCTTCTTTCCCAGAAATCGGTCAATTTAAAATACTTTTCACAGAAAATTTTGAATTTTCATTCATTTTTTGCCTTCATTTTGCCTTATTTTTACAAAAAAAACTTCCCATTATTCCATTCTGTTGGTCTAGACCCCCTAATCCCCCACGTGCCTGTCAGGTGCTGCTAGTGTATGACGTAGACCTTTTATCCCGACGAAATGAATAGACTAATGTTGTAGAGGGAGTGACACTAGCACGTAATGAATAAGTATAAACAACGCTTAAGTATGCATTGCTTTGAAGCATACTTCAATGTTCAAGAGACACCTGTTTTTTGAAGTAATGTGTATGTGTAAGCAACGCGTGCAGGGTTAGCTTCATACAAGGGCAACGAAATTCTGAGGAGTCTAATGGGGCCGGCCCAGTGACTAAAAATAGCACCAAAATTTAATTCAGGGACCTATCGATTTTTAGGGCGGCCTTCCAAATTCTGGGGGTACAGCCGGCCAGACCCGCCACGCCCATTTGTGTCCACCTTATTTACTACTAAATAGACAATCCATTCAGGCATATGATAGGCAAATCGATCTACGACACTTTTCTGAGACCATATGCTCCGCTAGAAATCAATATTGACGATAAAGTGCGACGAGGGGTTCTGCGAAATTTGGAAAACGTGCCGAATAAAGAGTGTTTTGATAAGGCGCAAGAACACATTTATCATCTAATAGAGAGAGATTCTTTTCCGAGATTTATTCGTTCCGAAGCCTATTTGAAATTTGTAGCTTGCGTAGAAGGAAGTTCGGTCGACGAAATGGGCTTCTGCATTTTGAAATAAATTCGAATTTTTCGTTTGTACGAGTACTTACTACACTTTTATGTCGTAAAACAATAATTGCTATCCTGACGATTATTAAATTTATTATTAAAAAATCATTTCATGCAGTCGCAGGCGATGGGTTTGTAATAATTAATTAATAAAACCTTAATTCATTTATAATTTTTTCTTCAATTATTCCTTCGTTACTATTTGCTTTTCTCCAAATATTCCATAGGTCAGCTGAAACTGAGCAAAATGACTTATCGACGTCGTTCTTATTGTCTAATAGCGTATAAATTGTCGTAAATTTTTTCTGAAAATTAAAATTTTGTGGTAAGTAGCGATCGAATTGAGCAGCGATCGAGCTACGATCGAATTCTGGGGTCTGAGTGGGGTAAAATTGAGGAAATAATCGGAGAGAATGTGCCGAAAATTCAATTCTCAGGGTCTGTCGAATTATGATGGAATCTGTCGGGTTCTCGAGGGAGTGTGGTCAAACTCCCCAAGCCCCACCTCCCAAGCATATGTACGCTTGTGCCTTATCTGCAGAAAAAATGAATTCTCAGATCTGTAGCCCCCAACAACTACACAAAATTTTGTGTGGAGAAATCCCCGGCCATTTTAAGTGGCGGGTGGGGGTGGAGTGGGGGCAAATGACTTTCAATTATTGGCCGAAATTAGTCAAAAAATACATGAAACGGCTCAAAAATTAAATTTTTTTATAAAAATCAGAAAGGGATTAAGAATTTGTTGGCTTTGGGGATGGCGAGACGACCAACTTCGGATAAGGAGGTCCCAATCACACATTGGTGTGGGGTTTGGGGGGTATGCACCCCCCAGAAGTTGAAATACCCCCCCCCAGAAATCAAAATACCCCCCCAGAAAAAATTTTTTTTGCTTTTTTAGCAATTTTTTGATGCCATTGGATAGAGCTTGATGAGAAACGTCGAAAAATGGTGTTTTTTTGCCATAGGACCACTTTGAAGACCATTTTTTGACCTTTGAAAATTTTTTCCACCCCCCCAGAAATTTTTTTCACCCCCCCCCCAGAATTTTGGTGCTGCCCACCTATGGTCCCAATCCCCCTGTTACATGTATTCCAATAACTGACTCACAAATCTGAGTTGTAAACATTATCTCCTGCATAGTGGTTCCATTAATTTTTCTCGAAAATGAAATGTCAAATGGCCATAGATCATTGTCTACTACATCCACGGAAATAGAAATATTTCCGAGTAACATCAGATCATAGTGATATTTTTGAGAAATTTTAGTTCTGCTATCAGAAATTAATTCGTCAAGATGGAGTGGGCAAAATTATGGAGTGGGCAAAAAACGACTTTGACGTTTCACGTCGAGCAGCACTGCTGTCATAAAAAAATGCAATAAATTAGAATGGAACGATTTTTCGGGACGGAATCCTGGATTTCATCCGTACACGATCCGGAAGGAGGCTTTCGATACCACACGTTGGCGTCGGTGGGGGTGGGGGTCGGGGGTGTCACAAGGTCGAATACCCGTAGAAACCGAAATAACCTCCTCAAAATTCAGTTTTTGGAAACCATTTTTTTGAACTTTAAAAGATCTTGCACACCCCCTCCCCAGAATTTTAGTGCTGCCCACCTATGCCCCAACCTCACACAGCACTCGCGATTCGCTAAAAGTATTTGAAAAATGAGAAAAGGTGCTGTTTTAAGGATCGGAGCTGAGTAATTGCTTGAAGTGATAAATTTTTGACGCATCGCGCCATGTAGGTACCTACATACATACCTTCTCACTTTTGAACTATATTATATTGAATTTATTAGAATTCTTTCAATTTTCTCAAAATTTATTTACAAATAAGCTCATGAAAGTAGAGCATCATCATAAGGCCGAAAAATGATGTTTTTGACTCGCATTTTGAGCCCAACAAAGGCACCTTAAATGTCCAACTCCCCCTCAGAATTCCCGTGCTGTGCTTTGGGTTCAGTCACGTTTATGACTTTCATTGTCATAAAAGTGCTACAACTGCGGGCAGACGCCATCAAAACGCAATGCCTTCCAGAATATTCAAAATTCCAAAAAGCCTTAACGGATTTGCAATGTGTCGACTCAACAAATTTTTCGGCAGTTCCGTTCATTTTATGACACTTTTGTTGTTCAGTTTAGTTAACATTTTTTTAAATTTATCCATATTTTCATGTTTTAGAACGAAAGAGAATCGATGGAAGTGCGGACAATTAGTGTTTTTGACACGTGCCATCGTTTTTGAGTTCAAAACACACTTTACAATAGTATTTTTGATGCTGACCCGCCCCCCAGAATCTATTGTTATATGCATGTTAATTTATGCATGTAATTTAACAGGCTCCAACTGACTGGAGGTATACGTTCTGTTATAGCTGCTTTTACGCCAATGAAATTCAAACACAGCAGGAAACATGCCTACTTATTTCTACATAGTGTAGCTTTCATGCGACATTTATCGACTTTTATCAGCATTGATAATCTAAGTAGATAAGCAACAAAATGAAGCTTTTGTTAAACCGCAACATGCCCTGCCCCTGATGGATGTAGTCCATTTGTTGCCAAAATGTACGCAGGGTTTTAGGAAACAAATAACATTTCCTCTTTTGAATATACGTCGCTCGTTGCTCATTATGATGGTACATACCAGCGTATTATGCTAGCTGTAAAACGTTTCAATTTAGCTATTCTGTCCAAGCTCAAACACGGAAAGCGTAGGGCTACACGTCATATAGGCCTACACAATGCATATATAAGCCCAGTTTCAATAGTTTCATTTGCTTGACATACAATCGGCTTAAAGCCCTTTCCAAGTCGCCCGCGTTTTGACCCTTCTTCTTCAGCTTGCTGCTCGTATTACGCTTTACGCTTACTTGATGGTGTAAGCTAGATGCAGCTTATAAACGTACCTTGAAGCTTTTCGGTGCTAATAAAGCGTTTTTTTGCCGCATAAGCGTAGCAAAGGCTTCTAGTACCATTCCACTTTATTCTAGCATCTACATATGTAGGTATGTACTACATGTAGGTACCTACCTAGATTTAGCATTGGCTGCAAAAAGAATTCACTATGTGTTTTTGCGAGACTTTCGAAACGCATTGACTTTTTTCAAATGCGAGAGCCAGTTTTACCTTGTTCCTGTTCATCGTTGAGCAATGCACCGGTTTATAGCGAAAAATATGCCATAATAGCCGATCGACTCCCGCACATTTTAAAAACTTGTTTTTCGACTTATATCAAACCGTATAGTTTCCGTTCTACTCAGATCGGCTATGTTATGTGCAAGGTGTGATATTGGCCCGGTAAACCCGGGCAACGCGTCCCTTAATAGTATTTTGCATATTTTCCGCCATTTGGCTTGACAACGCATATAATCCACATTGCGCGGTATAACGTGTCTATATTATTGCGCTCTAGCATGTTTACTGATGTAATAGGTATTAGTGAGGTTGATGAATATATTTTGGTTCTCGAATTCTCATATACGCGCAGATAATGTCTCTACACTAAAAATCAATCTATCTGTCTAACAGATGGAAGTGAAATTGAGGCTCTTATCTGAAATTTTTCGCCCAACGTTTTTCCATCATTAGTTCGATCGTATTTTCGGCCTATGCATTTATCTGATTTTTTAGACTTTGCCTTAACAGTTTTGCCAACTTTCTACTCTTTTATCACAAATTTCCGAAATGCAAGAAGGAAAGAAAACCTAGTCGAAATTCGTGGTAGATGTCAGGGGTTACATTGTTGAAAAAACACCATATCACTTTTTTCACGCACTTCTAACATCGTCCTTTATTTATTCCACCTTTTCAATATTTTTTTAAATATATTTTCCATTTATTTACGATTCCTATATTTCGCATTTTTTGTTTTGAAACAGCCGTCCATAATTTTACTATCGCTAGAAAATAACCCCCTCCCCTACCCCTACAAGTTTTTGTTTTCGTTCGCAAAACCATGCAAAAACGCAGTCGATGTAATTTTCATTTTCAATTCTTTTGTCCCTTGTCCACTTAACGACTTTTTTCATGCAAGGCAATTGCTTATCCTTTCATCATCGTTGATTTAAACCTTCCGAGCGGTCACTGAACCCGTCCCATGAAATTTTAATGTGTCCGAAATCGCCGAACGTCGTCGCCCATTCGTTTTGCCCACTTTTCCCACCACTTAATCGATTAATTATCCCGCAAGACCCCCCCATTTCGCGAACTATCCCACTGACCCACTCCACTGTTCTCAGAAGCTCAACTAACTGGAAAAACTGCTGGTGCTAAGACTGCCATGGCTGCATGGGTCTGGTGGGGAAGTATAATGCACACGTAATAGATCTTATGGTACTCCTATGGGAACATTGCGACTATAAAAAGTGTGGACCCAGCGGGAGGAGGAACGAGTGGGACTGTGGATCCAGCCAAACGACTAATCTGACGGATCACTGCCAAATTTTTCTCGACATCCACACAATTGCTTAGGCATAAATGTAACGGGCCAATATTTTGAGCGGGGTAGCGGGTCATGTTTAGCCAAGGTGAATGGCCCTAGTCCTCCTATTTTTAGCTAAAAATGGCAAAATGACCAAAAAACGCCTAAAAACGCAAATCTTTCTCTCAAATGCCCGGGAAGGTTAAAAGTCTAATCGCTGATAACTGGACGATTAACATTGAGCGGGGTTCTCATTTTCCTCTTGCTCGTACATAATTAGAACCTGAATATTTGCGTCCCTATTGCTTCTTAACGCAATTTTCAGACCTTGTTTCTATTACGCGTTTTTCTGCTGTATTCTCTCACATTTTATTGTATTTTCTTTATTGATGGATAGCTCGTAATGCACCTGTACATTCTTTACGCCTAATTTTTATTTTTTTCAGTTGACTGTTTATTTCTGCCGAAGCGTACGAAATGGCTGCTCAAAAACTGGTTAGTTTTGAATCATGCACTTTACTTCGACGCACACATAATCGTTGCTATTTCGTGCGAAATTCTTAACATGCATGATGTGCGATGAAAACTTTTCAAATGGAAATTTATACATTTGACGCAGTCGGTTTATGAATCATATTTAATTCTATCCATTATTTAGATATGAATCACACAACTATGAATAATTTTGATTTTTGTACTTTTTATCGCACAGGCAGACTAACAGCAAAGACCGTTTGAGCTAAAATTAGACTAAAAATTGGTATAAATATAGATTAAAGAGGGTTGAAGCACTTTTGGGAAAGGGCTCAGATTTTTATTTGTTTCCTGCCCTAATTTTGTCTTTATTTTTCCTGAAAATTTCATCTGCAGCCCTTTTGGGGTCTAAATCACGCATGGGCGTGGGAGTTTACACCCCAGAATCTCGTAGACTCTAACAATCGATAAATCCCCCATAATTGCATCTTTGGTATGCTTTTTCATATTTTTGCCTGCTTCACACCACCAAGACCCTCCAAAATTTGGTTGCTGCACATGTATGGTCTAGACAGTTCGAAGCTAACCCTTTCTCATCGCATGCACGTCTAGGCAAGACCGATGACACCAAATAATATGATAATTCCAGTTTTTTAGAATGGTCGCTCTTGAAATAATGTAGCTTGCAGATTAGTGAGCTGGCATCTTGAAAAAGTAGTAAAAATGTCCACAAAGAAAACAATGACGAGTGAAAATAAAGTCCATCGCCTATTTTTCAATGCAATTCAATTCCAGAATTTGCGTGAAAATCAATTATTGTTAGTTCTTTTCATACGTGCACAGCTCGGAAATCGTAAGGGCAGAAATTAAAAATCGCTTAAAAGTGTTTTTCTGGGTCCAAAAATATTGGATGTGCTTTTTCCTAGATGATAAAAAACATTTAAAATTTTCAACAAAACTCCAATAAAATTCAACAACATGTAGTGAAAAATTGCTTTTTTGTTGTGCGCAAATAGGCGTTTTTCAACTGAAAGGTCGCTAAAAAGCTAATAACGAATTCGTTGGCGAAAACGTCTTAGTTTGCGACTCTTTGATCTTTTCTTCTGGGCGATATTAGATCATAAATTCCTCATTTGAGTTGTCTAAAATGAAGCGATTCATGATTGGTTGGAACATTTGCCCTAGCTTTATACCTTGCTTATTACGGAATGAATAATGGTTAGCTTATGTAGTTGAATCGGCTTCCAATAAATTTTTATGCTTTTACGTCATAGTTTAAGCAGCTGTACCACTTTCCCGGGTCGTATATGCGTATTTTCAATTTTTTGTGGTGTGGCTTCTTTTGGTGCTTTATAATGCGTAACAACCGCAAAATTAAGCCGTGAAGATTTATGCGTATTCATATCAACCTACGCCCGAAATTTAGTTTCAATTTTCCAAACATTCTTTTTTTTCAAATAATTTATAAACCAGCAGTGAACAGCCAGCTTCTGTTCAAAAATTTATGTAGCTGCGACTTTAACAACAACTTCTATAATGCACAATCACTTTAGCTATCGAACATGAAACATTTTTTTAGCTAGTAAGATGAAAATGGAAAGGAAGATGCGATAAAACTATTCGTCAAAGGCCAGAAAATTTCTATAAATTTTAAGCAAGAAGTCACTGCTTAGCACGCATCAAGCAGCGGGGGTCCAACAATGTTTAAAAAATCTAAATTTCACCGAAAAATCGATCGTGGAAGCAAAAAGAAATTTTTCGGCATAACTCATTGAGATCTATTCAATACTGTGTTGAAAATTAAAGTACAATATGCGGAATGATATCTCTTAGGTTTCAGGGCTAGACTCTTTCGACGCCCACATATGCAGCATTAGTAATTAACTGTTTAAAAAACAATGAAAATTCCGACAAAAAATGTTGAGGAGCTGTATAATCAGGTTCCTGTTTTTCTAAGTTTTATCAATAATAACTGTAAATTTTTGCAATTATAATTTATTTCCTGTTTCTTATTTTTTCATGCAAAACAGATAGATATTGATGAGCGAAGTCGAAAGTGTTTTTGTCCAAATCATTAATTTTTCATGACCTTTGAATATTTTCGGACCGGTATCCTTAACCGTAATTTTTATGGCCCATGCTTGCGTTTCACTAAATGTTAAGTTATAGACAAAAGTTTGCTAAAATAAAGTGCGAATTTCTAAATTTTAATTCTTAGTTCCGAAGCTTTACCGGACTGTGCCTTGAAAAAAACCATTAATTCGACCTTAGATACGCTGATTACATTTTTGTGCTACCGCTTCTTTTTGAAATTAGCTATATTTCTGCGAAAAACTATCTAAACAAGCTTCATACTTAAATTTAAAGTTCCATTGCCCTATTTGCCCAGAGATTTTCTTCTCGCCTGGCTATGCTCGCAACAAGTCAATAATAGGAAAATGTTCTTAAAATTACGGATGCTTATTTAGAAATAATCCAATTAAATCAATTACCGCGCGGAATAAATTGAATTGATTGAAAAATTAATTTAATTAAAATAAAAATATCAATTGAATCAATCAAAAATCAATTTAATTAAAATAAAAATATCAATTGAATCAATTAAAATAGCTAACCTACGGGGTGCTTTGCTGATTCACATGTGGCCTTTACGAGTATGTCATACATGCGTTTAAGCTAACAAACGTATGTACTATTTCGGAACAGTGAGGTTTACTGTCATTGGTCTTTTAACCGATTTTTTGTAGAAAAGGTAAAGAGTGTGCGATATTCAGTTTCTACTTGTGAATTTTTAATGAATAGCATTAAGGTTTTAGCTGAATCTTTTGCAAAACTGTAACTGTTGCATTATACGATTTAAAGCTTGAATCTTTTGCAAAACTGTAACTGTTGCATTATACGATTTAAAGCTTTTTCTGGAAAAGATTCATTTAAGCAATGTACACTTGGATTACATCGATGTCATGGCTCATAATGAGACATAGGTGAATGTTACGAATTCAAAACGTTTAACGGATTAAGCCCGAATAAGGGTGATGCATTATTGGTCTGGGAACCTACAAACAGGTCCAACTGACGGACTAGCTTTGGTGGAATTATCCGTAATCTTTTTGAGATAAATTCCCCGATTTTTGCTTAATTTTTCTATTAATTTTTTTATGTCATTTTCTAATATTACTGGCAAAATTGAACCGTTCACAGCATCAAATATCTTGATAAAAGCTAATTTTCTTGATTTAATAACTCAATTGCGCAAAATATAAACAATTTTGTGGCGCAAATTCTGCTCAGGATGTTAAAATAGAAAACGCTACAGATTTGTGATGTAATTGCCTCTAGATTTCTATGCTATCTGAACAAAGAAATAGCATTTCAAAAATATTATTTCTGCTTAAAAGATCAATCAATATCTCAGACTATAGCAATTTTCATCAAATCTAACTGTTCTTACAAAAATTAAAATTTCTCAGCCATCAATGTCGTCCAGTGTAAGAAGTTCTTTGCGAGACAACCCGTTTCCATAGTCGGCCGTTTTGGGGTAAGTGATCCTTATTTCGGTTGGGGAGGAAGCGAAATCACCTTTTGTCCAAAATGACCCAAAAAAGTAAATTTTTAACCAAAAGTCAAGGGATTTCAAATCCCATTTTGCGGAGTAAGGATGGGGTGGTTCAAGATCTGGAATCTCCCCAGTAATATGTATAGTTGGGAGCATACGTGTAACGAGTGGGGTGTGAGGATTACCTACCCTAAGTCGGTCGTCCCTCCATCTCTAGAGCCGAAAATTTTGACCACCCCATTCGGATTTTTAGCAGAAACTTGCGTTTCTTCTCCATTTTTAGGTGCGTTTTGCTTTTTTTGTCTAAAAATTGGGGGTATTTATTCCTCCTCCGGGGACCTTCCTCCCAAAAGTTCGAGCCCCTAAACGTACGGTTTGTTGGAAGTATTTTGATCAGTCCTTGTCAAAATTTATTTCGTTCCTTCGCCGAAACGCAGGCTGTTCCTTATTTGTCGCGTTTGGAAGGCGGCGGCTTGCAGCCGGGCCAAACGCTATTCATCAAGGGCGTCAAATCTGGCGAACATTTCGAAATTAGCTTTTTGACTAGCTCCAACCACGAAACGGGCGAGGCGCCGTTCATTTTGACGGCCAAAGGCAAAGACAAACAAATCGTGCTCAACGACCGAAAGCAAGGCAAACCGGGCAAAGAGGAGAAATTCAAATTCGCCGTTAAGGACGGCGAAAACGTCGACATCCGAGTCAGGGCACACGATAACAAGTTTACTGTAAGCGACTGGCGATGACATGTTGGGGTGATTAGGGCATACGTGCAATAGGGGGATGAAAGATCCTCCACGCAAAGTGTGTCGAAAGCCAGAAACCCTCGATTTATGGAAAAAATTGGATTTTTTGCCCTTTTTGTCAAAAATTAGAGGAGTCATTACCCCTCCCCTCTGGCTTGTAATGGCCAGGTATCCCCACCCGAAATTTCTAGCCGTTACATGTTATGAATTTCGGTGTTGTAAAACTGGCTAGATTCCTAAAAAGTATGCCCAAAATTCAATTCTGATGGCCTACCGATGTTTTCAGTGCCTGCAAGATTCTTGGAGGGTGTAAACCCCTACGCCTACGCTTGGGATGGTGAGTCGAAGCGGAGTCCCCCAGACTCGAATTTTTTAAAGTTTTTTTAATTTTTTGCGATTATCGTTTGCTAATGAATAGAACTTGATGGAAAACGTCGAAAAATGTTCTTTTTAGCCCGTTAACTCTTTGGCCTTGTTTGGCCTTGTTTTACCTTCGAATAAAAAATCTCTCACCTTTTCCCTTTCCCGCACCCCTCAGAGTCTGGACCCCCTGTGTACGATAGGATCCGTACGGGATAAATGCAGGGTTTTTTCGCTAATCATCGTTCTTCAGTTTTAATTTATTCTTCATCTTTTTCATATTTCATTCTTCATGTCCGCGATGAATAGCGAACAAAAAGCCGTACTGTCTTAGACGGAATTTTAACCTTTATTAGATGTTATTATCCGGATATTCAGTGACTCGGAGCACGGCTATTCCCTTTTACTATTTCAGCATTTAAAATCAAATATTTGCCAAATATTTTTTCGAAGACATTTGCGGTAAGATTAGCAGAACAAATTCAGATTCCTTTTATTGTTTTTTATCAAATTAATCAAAATTCTTATTTCAATCAGTATGCATTGAGATTTTATCATGATTCTGCGCATCTTCGTATCTCGACCAAAAACTCGAATCGAAAATTTAAAATTTTCAAGTCATTTATCAAATACTGTTTCAGCACTCGGCTCGTAGCCTAAAGTTCTCTAGACTTTATAGTATGACTTAGACATCTTATTCCAAATCTATTATATTTTAATTGTATTTCATTTTAATTAATTTAATTATTTTATTTTAACAAAAATATTTATTATTTCAAATAAATTTGTTATGCTATTTTTCGCAACGATGGCTGAAACATATCGTTGCTTTTCTACCTCAAAGGCTTCGGAACATATATTCGAACTGGTCATAAACAACAACTGGTTTTAACAAATTTGATTGTATCGTTTTTTCGAGCCATTATTTATGTATTACTCACAAGTTTTGGCTCAAAACTGTCGTGACGTATCGTTGTTTTCCTCCCAAATAATGTCAAAAACGTGAGGCGTCCGGTTCTACGATGTTTTCCGTTACCAAAAAGCTAGTCCGAAAATTAATTTAGGAGAGAATGTAATAGAAAGGGCCTATTCATCCAGACACGCCTCAAGGACTGATAAAAACAACTTTGCACCCTGAGCGATGAATCATATTAATTCAATAAATTATTAAATCTATTTTTAAATCGATTTTAGGTTTTTTACTAGTCAGGGTCCGGTTTCATTGTTTCCCGGCTTTAGTAAGGCTCAAGACAGCCTTAAACTTGTACGAGATAGACAAACATGTAAGGGCTCTAAAATCTCTTGTGGAGTCCTCGGCCATAATCAGACGGAGGGGTAGAGGACCTTCAATTCTTGGCCGAAAATTGCAAAAGAAGCACCTTTGTATGGCTAAAAAACGCAAGTTTTCTCCAAAAATCGGGGAGGGGGTTTCGAAAATTCTCTGTCTTTGGTGGTTAGGGGGACCAACTGCCGTCTTGTTTCATGTTTAGTGATAAACACAGACAGCATACAATTTTGTCGCCGTATCTTTGGATATTGGAATTCGATTTAAGCCTGACTTAACTCGAATGTGTTGTTACTGGCTTAAGCCAGCTCAAATTTGATCAAATATCTTCAAACAGCGAAATCGGGCTCAGACATGGTTAAAGTTTGAATTAATTGAAACGGGTTCTAGCTTACTCGATTTTCGGGATATTTGGGAATGGTTTAAGGAAATCAGAGGTTTTGACCCGCAAAAATTTTCTGCTCTGCCCTCCTCGGACAAAGACTTTGAACCTTGAATTTTAATTTATAAAAAAATTTTTAAATAAATTCAAAAAAGTTTGGAGTAGAATTCAATTAGGTGGGCAGCACCAAACTTTCGGGGGGGGGTGAGCATGATTTTACAAAGATCATAAGATGGTCGTAAAATTGTGGTATGGCGAAAAAACACCATTTTCTAACGTTTCCTATCGAGCACTATCCATTGGCACCAAAAAATTGCGAGAGAAAAAAACAATAAAAAGATTTCAAAAATTGAATTCTGGGGGTATTATGATTATTTTAGGGGAGTTGTATTCGGCCATCTGGGCGGAGGTGCATACCCCCGAACTCCCTCACGCCCATGTGTCTTCCGAACCGAAGTAATACAACTTGCGTTGGTTCGGGAAAATCTCAAAAAATCTGTCAAATTTTTAACAATTTCTTTCTATTTCGACAGATCTATGTAAACTTGAAAGAATCGGCTCAGTTCGAATATCGTCAACCATTGTCGACGATCAATCATTTGTACGTGAATGGAAATATCGAATTGCAAGAAGTGAACTGGGGAGGCAAATATTACGTAAGCCTGCTCTTTTTTTCGTGGTATTGAAAAAATCGCTGCATTTGTCCATGTATTATTTTAAATTTTTCTTATGTTTGAGAAATGTTGTTGTTCATTTTCCCGTAAGGGGAGGGTGTTTCACCTTTAAGTTTCACATTTAGAAGTTATTTATTTATTTACTCGTCTATTTATTGTGTTTATTTATTTATGTATGTATTTATTTTTATTTATTCATTTATCTATTTGTTTATTTTTATTTATTTATTATTCTTTTATTTATTTTTTTATTTATTTATTTCAGCCAGTTCCATATCAAGCTGGCATTGACGGCGGGTTTGTGCCTGGCAAGAAACTCATTGTATCTGCTGTGCCGGATAAGAAGGTCGATATGTTCAAGATAGACTTTCTGACCGCCGATGGCTCCATTGCCTTTCATTTCAATCCGAGATTCGGCAAGAAAGTAAACTTTTATCGAAATTCGTAACGGCTTTAAATGGGTTAATATGTTTTATTCAATTCTTATCTTTTATTGTTTATTGATTCATGTATTATTGTTTCATTTAATAATTTTGTTTATTTATTATTTTTATTTATTTACTTATTTGTTTATTTATTTTTCAGATTTATACATCTCTCTACGCCTAAATTTTCCAATTTTCCGTTATTTGGTTAAAGTTGGAACGATTTTTGACCTTTGAATTCTACTTCTAGACCCTAACTTTCTAATATAATTTATTAATTTTACAGAAGTTTATCTCAGTGCATTGTGCGCATTTGCTTGTTTAGGTGGTAGTAAGAAATTCGCATCTGAACAATACCTGGGGAAACGAGGAGATGGAAGGCAAGTTTCCTTTCCAGCACGACCTTGCGTTCGACGTCACCATCGTCAACGAACCGTACGCATTCCAGGTTGGAAACATTTAATTTTTCACATATTTAGTTTATAATTAATTAGTCAAGACTTCTGATTTTTCCGAAGACTGCTATTTGGAGCAAAGGTTAAGGCATTTATATTTATCCTGATTCGTTCTTCCAAAGAATTCCTCCTAATTTCCCAATTGGGTGATTATTTCTCTCAGACGAAAATCCATTTCTAATGAAAAAAATCTTGAAATTAAGTTGTATAAATCTTGCATCGTTTTAAATGTTATAAATTTCTGTAAAAATGCCGTTTTTTAACATTTTTGTCGAGATCTTCAACGACATGTGAAATTTAGAAAAACCTAAAATCTATCGGAAAATAATAGTACTATGGTCTGTTTTAATCTCTGTAGGACACTTTTCCAATTTTATGAAGTCCGAACCTCTGGGGCACAGAATGAGCGTGGGAATACGAAGTTCCATAATTTATGGAACAAAATTTACCAAAATAGTTGGAATGGAACCTGTCATGAGAAACATGAAAAACATGTTTTGTCCATACCAGTTATTTTAAAGGTTTTTTAGCCATTTTAAATTTTCTTAACATGCGAAATCGCACTAGAATCTTGGCTTTGTCAATGGCGGAGGCCTTACATGTAATGGTTCGAAATTTCGGTTGGGGGTCTCCGGTTGTTTGGGGGAAGGTGTGGGGGGAGGGGGGGTAAATGACTTCCAATTTTCGGCCAAAGGCGGCCAAAAAACATGAAAAAGGGCCTGAAACACGAGTTTTTCCTAGAGGGGATTAAAAATTTCTGGCTTATTTCTGGCGTCAGGGAATGGGAGGACGACCAACTATTATCGGGAGATCGCCATCCCGCGCATTACACATATGCCGGAAACTCCCCCGCTCGCTCGCTCATTATTTTTTATTGGTTAAACAATCTAATGCTGATTTTTCTAATCTCGCTTATGTATTATTATTTTATTTTTAATTTAGTCTTCTATATTTTTCTATGTTTATTTTTCTATGTAACTGTTCTTGTTAGGTGTTCGTAAATGGATCGCACTTTTGCGCATTCGCTCATCGAACCGAACCGGATAAAGTGAAGGGATTGAAAATCGAAGGCGACATCGAATTGCACGGCGTTCACGTGAAATGAAGAAATCGTTTTCTTGATGATTTTTGTATTTTTACCAATTTTAACGATTTCATTGTGAATTTCGAAACTTCAAACTCACAAACTTTTTTCCGGCTCGCGTAGCGTATCTGGCTCATAACGCTGTCGTTTTTTCGTATTCGCGCCTTAAAATGCGTTAATGTATCGCTTTTGTTCTATTTGCTGAGGTTTTTTTATATATTTTTTTCTTATTTTTATGACATTACTCGTCGTTTAATCATCAGCGTAGGCATTAGATTTCGTTATATTGTTTCGGGATCGGGTTAACGGTTCTTGCACGCACGGCAAATTTCTTCATTATGCTTAACTATGCGTTTTTGTCGTAAAACGCTACGAGCGAAGTAGAATACAATGTACTATGAATCCTGAAGTAGCGTCAACTTCGGCTCTTTCTGAGATTGATAAATTAATTACTCATGATTGCCATCTGGCTTTTTACTCAACTAATAAATATTTCTAAATATCCAAGCAAAACATGAAAATACATTTCAGCATGAATGCTTGGGTCTCCATACTTATCGGTCAGCACGATTTCCAGATAAATGCAAAGATTTACGGTAGCCAACTGTGGCCAGCCTTTTAGAGTCATGCGTCTGCAGACTGTTAAGCCAGCGCCAAACCAGTGCTGGCTAAAGTTGGACTAAGCTTATATGTTTGACTGGGAAATTAGCACCACACTTGAGCATAAGGGGAGAATGGTTTAGAGACCTTGCGGATTCGGTACACCCCCTAATACATCGAATAGACCCCCAATTGAGTTATTTGATCGTTTTTTGCGATTTTTCCGACTTTTGCAGACCTTAATAATTCGGTCGCTGCTCATGTACGATTAGCATCCGGGTTTACCGCTCACTTATGCTGCCATCCAGCTTCAAAAATCAGCTCTTCGCGCGCAGTGGCGGATCCAGGATTTTCCTGAGGGGAGGGGAGCGGAACCCCTAAGGGCAAGGGGCGGAACCCTGACTTGGGCGGAAAAATTAGCCGTTTTAAAGCAAAATTCCTAATTTTGCGTACTATCTTGGGCCAATGAGGGGGCGGCCCCCCACCCCCCTAAATCCGCCCCTGTTTGCGCGTGTAATTTCGCTCCAGCTGCCCGGTACATAGCTGGATGTGTGGTTTTGAGTTCGCTATGTGTGTTTTTCATCATTACCTTACATTCAGTGCCTAGCTTATAGCAAATGTGTAAAATATTCGAGCAACGTTATAACAAATCGATTTTAGACGTTTTTTTGGAGGGGTGGGAGCGATTTTTATACAACACAGTATAAACACCTATTAAAATTCGATAATATAAAACTTTAGCACACAATATTCTCTGAGAACGTTTTTTGAGTTTGCATTAGTTCTTGAAATGTGCAGTGTTGCAAGTGTAAAAATCTGACAGTAAATAGTCACATTTTAGTCTCATTTTTGTCCCGTCATTTCTGAAGTAAGTCGGAAAAAATCGCTTTGTCCATATAGTACGTTAATAACAGATTGAACTAGATTGAGTTTCTATAAATTCAATATTATTGAGTTAATTATGGAGGTTTAAAGTAAAGTTTACACTTTGGGGTACAATAAATCGTTTCCAATATGTATCCACGTGTCTACCAACTTCTTCGGTTATGACCTTTACAGTAGTAGAAGTGTTAAACCATTTTAGACTCGCGCATGGAACTTGACTGCATTTGTACACACTAAAAGGCAGAGTTATTTGTGAAGTGGTACCTGTAAACTTTTAACACTCTTATTATTGAAAAACAAGTGTTTGCCTCGTTCTTGTCTGTCAACTTCGCCAGTTATGAACAAACATGCACGTGAGGGGTTTGGGGGTCTAGATAGACCCCCAGAATGAAAAAATGGGTAATTTTTTCGGGCTAATGAGGCAAAATGGAGCCAGAAAATAGATGAAAATTGAAAGTTTTCTTCAAAAATGCTTCAAATTGACCGGATGTGTAATAACATACTTGTAACGCTATTTCATCACTTATACCAGTTTTTCAGCTTATTTTGGCCCCGAAAATACTCGATTCTTGGCCCCCCCGAATCGGTCATGCTTTGCATCTATGGTTCATAAGTCGGGTCATGATATTAATTCTAAAAATGTGCTCCGCCTCGAGGTTCGCTTCTGTGTTGCGGATTTTTTGCGACATTCGAGAGTGGGTTACTGTGGACTTGTCGTAAGGAAGGAGGCTTAATTTTTTTAAGAAATATTCATTGTAATTACGGGTGTACATCTGCAAATTTAACTTATCTCCATACGCAGTAGCTGTTGTTAAAGGCATTTGGTGATTAGGCGAGCGCAAAATGTACCTAAATGTACTCTAAAAACTTGTTTATCTACTGCAGAATGATAAGTTTTTTAAAACATTTCCCAAATCATTAGGGTTATGTATCAAACTTTAGTTTTTTTCATTGAGTTGCTCTGGATTTGCAATAACGCATGTGGTTTGATGTGATGTTTCTTCTAAAGTTTCATTTTCCTTCCAGAGCATTGCAGAAGGGTTAATTTCTTTCAAATGTTCACTGTCATACATAAGTTGATATGTGATGATTTTTTATCGATTCGTTTACAACAGTGTATAAATGCCTGATAAAGCTTTACGGTAGAAAACTGTAAAGCGTGATTTCATCAAAAAAATAAATTTATCGTTTTTAGATATTTACTCCTGTTGTCGAGGTACGATATACAGAGGTATTCAAAGTGTCAAGGAGTAGGGGCAACGAATCGCATTTTCGCAGCCATTTCACCTCATATTGGGCGGAACATAGGTGTACCGCAAAAGGTATGCCCTGCCTCTATTACAGAATGCACTTGCTGCGTTTCTCCACGCTATGTTTATTCTCATAACAATTTTAGCTGACGTTAACCGACAGCTTGCAGTTAGCGTTGGCAAAAGTCCGTAAAAAAGGACTTTCCGGACTATAGTCCAGGTTTTATTCCGGACTGCTTTGGATCAGGACTATAGTCCGGTCCGCAGTCCTCAAAAAAAGACCATGTCTCGGACTAAGTCCTTGATAAAAAACAGTATCAATTATGCAGGGAAGACATGCCTAGACAGGCTTTTCGTCAGAAAATCAGAGAACAATGCTGGTACCTACTACATGATGGCAATGTTACTTTCTATAGCTTTTCTGTTCAATCTGATACAATAGTCAATGAACAGAACTTTACAATCAATGAAATACATACATGCGTACATATATATTATAGGTGCTACTATAAATACATTTTGTAACAAACTTAGCGCAGATTCAAATAAAAAATAGCAAATATTACTGGCCAAACAGTTCAGAGTTGAACTCCGAAATAATTTCCATTTCAATACGCTCATCACTTACATTGTGACAATTTTTATCTAAAATCACACTTGCACAACTAAACACGCGTTCACATGGTGCCGACGTTGCGGGATTGGCCAAATTCGTGGATGTAAGTCTGGACATCAGAGGAAATAGTAAATGAATAAATGATAGCATAACGTGGAAGAAGTCAGAAACTTTTGTCCGGTAGGTCGGACTAAGCGGATTTAGTCCGCCGAAAAAAGGACTAGTCCTTTTCCTGACTAACGGGTTGAAAAAGACTAGGACTATAGTCCAATGACTAAAGGACTTAGTCCGGACAGTCCTTGCAAGTTCCAAGTCGGACATTTGCCAAAGCTACTTGCAGTAAACATAGATCAGTTCAACGAAATTATAATCAATATAATCAGAGACAATGTAACTTCAAGTTCGCAAGTTAAACCCCGAAAGATCCATCTCACCTTCATACCTGGGCGTTAGGGGCCCCAGAAAGCAAAATTCGCTCCTCCCAGAAACCAAAATACCCCCAGGATTCAATTTTTGAAATTTGTTTGTACTTTTCGCAATTTTTTGATGCCAATGAATAACGCTCGATGAGAAACGTTAAAAAATGGTGTTTTTCGCCATACTACCATTTGTAAGGCCATTTTTTACCTTTGAAAAATCTTGCACCCCGCAGAATTTTGGTGCCGCCCACCTATGCTCACATTGTGTTGCAGCATCCCAACTTCACTTTGTTTGTTGTTTACACGCATGCACAATTCCTCTGTCCTCAAAGATATTTTCTGTAGAAAAGCTTCCTCAATGCGAGAGGTGTTGTTTACAAAAGAAGAAAAGTACTTTTGTTGCTAATGCAACAAAGCGCGAAAACAAATTTGTTCGGAAACTTATTGGTAAGACGATCGTGAAAGTTTTTATTTGGATTTTGTTTTCGCACCTATTCGAATATTCATTCTTCTCGAATTATTCTATTGTGGAAAAAGCAGGATTCTTCGGTTTAGAAACATTTTGGATTATGCTATCTCAAGCATTTCATTATTTATTCGGATTTACTTATTCCAATTCATACGAGTACAAGGATAGGTCTAAACGGAAAATGATGGCATTCATTTTCTACCAACAGATAGAGCTTATTCCTTTGTTAACAAAAATTAGCAATTTGGCCTTTCCTTCGTTTTTAGTCCAGCCCGATCCGCATTTGAATCGAAATCTAATAATATTGACTTATAACACAATGATGATAATATGTTGTTCATTTCTATTTAGTATTATAATTGCATCATCGGCTTTGTCTACGCTAGCCGCCGGAGGCGACGACAATAACAATATTTATGGGTAAATAATAAGATAAATTTTATAGAGAGAAATAGGCTTCATTAGACGGGTCTAACCAACAGAAGCCGGTGCTGAACCAAGTGAAAGGCAGCAAAAGAATGAAATAAATTCAACAAAAACTGAAATAAAGAATTTAAAAGTTATACGATCAATAGTCAAGCGTAACACAACTTTACAAAACACATCTTTGTTTAAGTTACATGACTGTGAGAGATCGAGCAGCTTGTTCTGGTACGTTTTGTTGACTTTTTGTTTTTAATTAAAAAGAAAATGAGCGGTGGGTAACGGGTAATCATCATAGCTGGGCGACACCGAAATTCTGGGGATGCAAGATTTTTCAAGGATAAAAAAATGACCTTAAAAAAGGTGGAATGGCGAAATAACACCATTTTCAACGTGTCTCATCGAACACTATCCATTGGCAATAAAAAATTTTGGAAAAACAGAAAATTTCAGAAAATTGAATTCTGAGGCGCATTTTGGTTTTCAGGGGGGTATTTCGTTTCTCAGGGGGTGCATACCCTCAAACCCCCACACCCAGGTGTGGTAATCATAGTGCATCAGAATCAAGCACACTCTGTAAAAAATAATCAGCAGAATCAACATAAATTTTTTAAGTGTAACTTGCTGCCATTAAAACCGATTTAATGATATGCGCCTTTTCAGTAGAATCAACATAAAAGTTAATGATGAATCGAAATTAAAAGCACTTAAATGACAGCCAGTCAGCCGCATAGTAGGCCAATGGCCTAACGGCCTACAAAAATGCGCAAAATGACCTTTCTGAACACAGTCACTATGGCGCAAATAGCCTTCTATTCAAATAAGGGAAACTAATACTAAATTGACTGGTCAACAGCAATGGTAGACACAGATTCGTGGGTTCAAATGCGTATACAGCGCCTTCTTCAAGATTTTTAGGTAGATCCTACAAATCCTACAATATGCTGTGCTCTTGTTGTTCATATTAGTAAAAGTTTCAATCAAAAACGCAAAAACATTAGTAAAACTTAAAAATGACCATTTTCGAACATAAAACTTTTCGGCTAATTAAACATGCAGGTGTTATTTCTATATTGACTTGACAAATTTTTTTACAGTGCAGCAACATAACTGATTCAATGTTCAAATTTAAAGGATATTCTGGAACATGAGATCATTGACATTTACTAATAAATCAGCTATGTAAATGTTATAAATTTTTTCCAGCAACGTAATTTTTAGCGCGTGACACGCGCAATTTTAATTTTATTTTTTATTTCATTTCAATTTCTATAATTTCCGTTTTCAATTTTTTTCTTAAGTTGACTTCGTAATTTTTTATACTGTTTACAAATGCGATACAAATCTCCGTATCGAAATTTCCCAACAAAACCTATCAATTTTTGCATTTAAGGAAAAAGAGCATCGTCAGAAAACCCTTAAAACGGTGTTTTCAACGCATACATACACGTCGTTTTTAAGCTCAAAAATAGCACTCTAAATTAAATTTTTCGTCCCAACTCCCCACCCCACCAGGAATCCCATGCTGTGCATGTACGGGTATATTCACTACAGTATCACCAATATACGCGGATGTTCTGTACTGAAACAACGAAAATTTTGTTCTTGCTATATCATTAGATAATAAATGTTTTTATTTTCAGCGTTTTTACAGCAGCAGTTTTAAACGTCCTTGAAGCATGTTTATTCGAATACACGCTCATACGTTTACCTATTTTTTCCTTTCAAGTCCTTGATTTTTTGGAAAATATGTGCGCACATGAAGAATCAGCTGAGGCACTTGCGTAGTGCACAGAATAATTGGGTTGAGGTGAAAAGCCTAGTTTAGGGATCTACCAAATTTTTTTCCTAATCAAACTGACCCTATAAAGTTTGTACACACATCGAAGCTGTGTAAATCTGCATCAGATGAACTTTATACGTTTATTTCGTAAATATCATCATTTTATTCTAGAGGTCTTCAGACCCCAAATCCATATGTGCACGTTCTATCATATGCACATATAAATTGCCTTTGGAAAACCGACAATCTGTGTATAAAAATAGGGCAAAAGTGAGGTAAAATGCCTTGTAAGAATCTGAATTCTTGAGAATTGAAAAGATTTTATTGCAAGCTCTTAATCTACTGAAAAAATAACAAAAAGTTGGACGAACTTTTGAAGTTCCTGTCGACAGGCTAAATTTCGGAAGTTCTGATTACTTGGGTCCTGTCGTCTATTGACGAATTGTATAGAAGGATGAGACACTCGGTTAAGTTGATCATACATTTGAACGTATAAAATTAAATGATAAATAAAAATTATTTTAAGATCATCCGGCAGTTCTGGCGAGAGTCAACCATGTTATCAGAGGAACGTTACTTACGGTCAAAAAATTGGACCCGAGCAAAAGCCGTGTGAGCCGCCAACGCCTTCAAAATAATTGAACAAGATTTCCTATCGATTTGATATTTTGATTAACAGGTACTTCTGAGTGGAATAGATCGTCTGAACCAATCATATTTATCAACGTAGTCACCATAGACACTAATAGACTTATTCCATTTGTATTCAACACTTTCAATTCCTTTGAAATAAAAATAAAAAATTACGGTTTGACTTCAGACCATGCATCTGAAGCCCTCTGCACTTCAAAATTGTCCGAAATCTGGTTTCACGAAGATGCTGCTTCAAATGTCCGAATAGGTAAAAGTTAGTGCCAGGTCGGGGGTAAAGGGTGGGTGATTCAAAGTTTCAAATCCACAGTAATTTATGGCAGCCTAGGAAACTCGAAACCTCTGGACTGGAGCATTGTCATGAAGGAGCAGGACGCGTTTGCTTCTCCTTTACAGCTCGACACGTTATTTTCACTATAAACGGCAAAATTAGCATTTGATGGACTAGCTATAATTGAGTTAAACAATAATACGACATGATTATATTCATTTCGGAATCAGCAATCAAAGTACTTTCAGCAGTACGTACTTTAAGGTCCCATGCTACAGTAATAAGCTTTCTGTAAGCCTTCAAAGACAGAGTGGTCGATGATCACTCCAAAAGCGTTCCATACCTTTTAGGTTTGTTGAGCAAATCTCAGGAAGCGCTGCTCCAATTTAGACAAAAGAAAGTATTTGCCGAATAAAATTCAAATTTCTTATAACTGTAGATTGTCATCTCTAAAAAATAGAGAAAATTGGCTCAGGCTGTCATTTATCCCTGCATTGTAGGTAGAAAACTCAATAGTAGCAAAATAGTTGCGTCTTTAAATGGGCTTCATTGTGCAATAAACGCGGTTAACCAATATTAGCTCGTTCTTCCGGTCCGCTCGATACAAATTTGTGTCATGGGGGCAGCCATATTGAAAAAAAAATTTGACTGTCATGTTTGAAGAGGGAAGGCGTTAGAATAAATTTTAACCAATGGCTCGTGAATTTTGGCTGGTCCAATGCCTTTCAAGGTCAAAATTTTAAAACTGACAACAGTACTCAAATTTTTGACTACAGGCAATGTTGGATAAATATAGCCTCTTAGTATAGAGTAAAATTTTTCTTCACATCACTTTAAAATAGATAGTCAGGCTAGGAACTTTTTAAACTCCCTACGGCTCTAAAATTTTGTGAATATTTGCCAGAAAAAGAACATTAGTATTAACTCGACATATGTATGTGCTTTATTTTGCCGTTTTAGATGGAAATGGTTAATAAATCTCAGATAAAATAGACTTAATTTTAAAAATTAGAAAAAGACGGAGACTATTATAGTACAAGTGCTTTAAATGATCGAAGAGCGGCGTTTTGGTATAATTTTACATCCTAGCCACTTTCGAATTCACAATAGTCTGAAATAACAGAAATTATGTAAGCTAGAATACATCTTAATTGCCTTAGAAAGAAATGAAAACAATAAATTTACCTCAAACATGCTCAACATTGATCAGAAACTATAGAATAACATTCTTTTTACACTATTGTTGCATTTACACTAGTTTTTGACGTCATTCAAAGTCGAAAAATCTCAATATTTGATCTTCACCCGCCATTTTGCGTTCTCAAGATTATGCTGAAATATGTGTCTAGAAAACAGACTCATACGATTATGATACGTTTACGCAAAATATAAGGCGGTAAACTGTCAAAGAAAACTTTTAATTCTCGCAATTTATATTCTCAACTCAGGAGCGTATTAACACATAGGTGTGTTTGGGGTCTGGATCCGGCAGAATCCAAAAGACCCACCAAATCGATGGCCTTACCAGAATTAAATTTTTGGTGCTAATTTAGGCAATTTAGCCCCTCGGGCCCCTTAGAACTTCTTTGATGCCCGTGTAAGGGCGTTTTTTTGTACGTTGCGTTATTGTACGTACATAAATATTTGGCTTCTTATGTACGTTGTGTCATTGTACGTACATAACTCGCAACAATTTGTATTTTAGGAGTTTGACGAAGTTCTTTTAGTAAAATAGTGGAGCGTAAAACGACACCAGCTTAATATTATTTTTATTTACTTTCAACTACCTTTCAAATTTAAAAAATCACGAGATCTTCTGTGTAGAATTGGTTTTATCAGCGCTAGGACGTAATAAGCATACCTATTAAGCATACATACCTTCCAGAATGCACAAAAACGCATGCATAGTTGGAACCTACACCTCCAAATATTTCCTTATCGGCAAAACTTTATGTTTACTCAGTTGAGAGCAAAAATTAATATTCTTCTTACCCCCGATTTATTATCGCAATCCGAAAATTTTTCAAGCTTACGTATTACACTCGCTCAGCCTATAAATTTAGAAGTTGCTATTTCTGGGTCGATTTTTCGGGAAAAAATGAATAAAATTCTGATTTTGCTGGCCATCGTGGCCTGTTTGGCGTTTTTCGCCTCTGGCGGCGCGATCGACAAGGCGACGGCGTGCAAAACTCAACTCAGCGATCCGAACAAATCGCCGTGCGACAATTTTCTCAACTGCTGCAAGCAGCAATGCGGCGCCGCGGGCTACGACGCCAAATGCGAGGCGCACACCACCGGCGGCAAGACAACCATTTCGGCGGCGTCCAAATGCAACTGTAAATCTTAAAACGTAGACGTCTTACTGTAGTCATACTGTAGTGGCGTGCGTATTATTAAAATGTGAATTTTCAATTAATGCGTCGATATTTAAATTTTTACCTTTTCCACTCGGATCTAATTATAGCGTTTCTAATTCTTATTTTAATTTTATGACCTTTCTCTGATCCGCCCGTTTTTTCGCTTTCGATTTACGTGACAAAAGGTCCTTCACACCAATTTTTTCGCTATCCTCAAAAATGGTTGTATCTGTTTATAAAGCAGCCAAAACAATTACTTCCGAAACTTGATATTGGCTGAGATGAAGTTGAAAAAGCACTGTGTATACAATTGAAACGCGGGCTTATTTAGACGAAGATCAATTTCGGGGCTCTGTTAGGTCAAAAAAAATTAAAAGTTGAGTAGTTAAAAAAATTAAAAGTGTGGAGCAAAAACAAAATTTTTCGGCCTGTTTTTTAGCCTCACCTACCGGCATCACAAACCCGCGAAAAAAACGGCAAAAATGTTGTCAAAAATTTAATTCAGTGGGTCTGTCAAATTTTAGAGGTCTTCCGGATTCAGAATCGAGACCATAGATGCACAGCACAGCTTATCTAGGGGGAGCGGAGCCGATAGCCAGTATAGAGCATGTCAAAAATTGGGCTTTTTGGAGCAAATGTCCTCAAAAGCAGATATAAATACTAAAATGGCTATAAAACTACGATATTGGACTGGTTCTGGTCAATTCCAAGCACTTTTAAAGAGAATTTTCAATTTTCATCTATTTTCGGCCTTCATTATGACTAATTTCCCTCAAAAATTCACCATTTTTTAATTCTGGGTGGTATAACTCCCAAAGCTTCCTTACGTGCATGTCGAATCCAGACCCCTAGACCCTCAATACACAACTTTGCACACGTGAATAGAACTTTAAAAGCCATTTTTCTGGAAAAGGTAGAAATGAATGTAGAGCCTTTTGTCATTACGCCGTGGACGATAATATGGTATTTTATTAAACCGTAGAATTAAGACTTTCAAATATCGAATCTGTTATGTATGATAGGTTATTCGATGCTCGTAGTGTATTCATAAAGAGTTCGGATAGAATAGTGAACCTTCTCTTTTTCATTTATCAGCAATAAATTAGATACCTATGTACATACTTACTCCAACAGAAAAATGTATGAAAGAGTTCAAAGGTCGGCAGGCAAGCGATGAACTTGGGGTCGTCCAAGAAAGGTTTTTGACGTTGTACAGTGGCACAAAAGAATAGAAAATATTTAAATTTGAAGAACAACGTGGTCAACATTTTAATTTCTACAAAAAATTGGTTACACCTGAAAAATGGTAACACTTCTTCTTTGATTGATAATATACGTAATTTTAATGAAAACATGGAAGCAATCAATTCAGAAAAGCACTACATAGGCTTGCAATATACATATAGGCTCGAATTTCGTCACACATTAAAGAAGACAAAAACAAAACAATCAAATTTCGATTATGTTTGGATAGCTTTGATGAAAATTTCTATTTTCGGATAAGTAATATAATTTCTCAATAAAAAGAGGAATCAATTTATTCAAAAAAACGCTCTAAATAATCAAAAAGCCAAAATTTGATTAACAAGAATGCAAAAAGTTATCAGGTTAACTCCGCGTCAGTAAACAGCTTCTCGCCAAAACTGGCCCTTTGACTCGATCTCATTTTCATCAATTTTAAACATTTCTTCAAACGCTGGAGCAAAATAAAACCAAGAAAGTATTATAAAGATGCTATTCAATAGCGTTTTTGAATTTATTGGGCTGTCAGAAGCAAAAATAAATCGAAAGCTCTGAATAACTTTTATTAAATTATATAGATAACACCTTTCTAGTCTTTTTTTTTAAAAACTTCGTCGTTATGGTAGATTACTGACTGACCTTTTTGAATGCAGCGTTTTAATCAGAAACGTTTCACAAATAAATTTTTTAGATAGATTCATGATTTTTTATAGCTCTTCTGACTGAACTTACTATCGAAAATTCACGATGTCATTTCAATCACGCACGTTGAATAATTTTCATTATAGCAACAAATTAACAATTTTGGCTGTAAATGACCGCAATTGGGCAGCGCAGGGGTCCAAAAATGTTTAAAAATCATGAAATGCCAAAAATTTTAGTAAGGACAAATTTTAGACGTTTGCCTTGAGGTCTTTTTACTGGCATCAAAAGGATTACAACAAGGAGAACAGAGACTAAATTTTGTTTGAAAATCTTATTCGGGGCCTTTACGAATTTGGGGGGTGCAGTCAGACCCCTATGTCCATGTTTGACGGTGGTAAGAGTTAAATAGGTATGAACTTATGTATGAATTATATATGTGAATTATATATGGGAAGTGCCACGCATGGCAGCTTATTGTAGGGTATCAAAAAATCTTTAAGGTGTTACAAAGAATTTCTTTAATATGAAAGAGATGTGTGTGTGTGTGTGTGTGTGTGTGTGTGTGTATGTGTGTGTGTGTATGTGTGTCATTTTTCTAGTTTTAGACTTGACGGGTAATCAGAAAGCCCAAAAAATGTTCCTGAGAATAGGTATTATTTTTATCTTTGATAAGCGAAAAAATAGTGTTACTGTAGCGTTGGGATCTATTTCCGTATCTTTATCCTTATAGAAAAAATTGAATTACCGTTACTCAAAACTGACATACTACACTGTGTAAGGTTACGTACCACCTGTATGTACACAACTATCGTCAGTGTCGTGCGATCTCGTCATCTATCGTCACTAGCATGGCAAAAGGGTCTAAATGCATCCACGGGTCAAAATGGAGTTAGACATATCCTGTGATTCGTCTTGAGGAGCTCTACACGTTAAACGTGGTCTCGTACCATAATAATAATAATAATTCGCTGCGCAAAACGTCAGAATTAAAGGGTCTAAGCACACTAAAAGGTCTAAGTCAAAAAACTTTAAAGTCGTTTTTCTCAAAAAATCCAAACTGTATCAAGACCCTTTTGCCGTGCGCTACATATGTATTTTTATCAACAGACCTACCTAAATAAACAAGTTAATAAACAACTTTTACGGCAGCTGAAAATTTTGATATGATAAGCTTATATTGAACAGACTTCGATATAGTCTGATTCGAGTAGATTGCAAAGAGACTTAAGTAAAGTTCTTACTGACAATGAGCAGATCAATTGCGAGAACCGAATGATATTTATCAATAATTATGTAAATTGTCCGTGAAACTGCTTAAAATTATTGCCGAAACTTATGAGAGAAGCACAAATATAATAAGGACCATACACAATCTGGGGATTTAACCTATAAAAAGGTTCTCCACTCCATAGAAATTTTTAATTTCCCCTGAAATTTGCGATTTTCCAAAAGATCTCAAGAAATGCACCATTTTAGCGTTTTCATCAATCCGCTCGCTAAATGTCAAATATTCGGTCTCTCGAATTTTTCTCAAATTTGTCTTAAAAATTTTTCATGTTTTTGCGTGCTAAAAAGATAGAGCATCGTCAAAAACGCCAAAACTGATATCAATGGTGATGCGTTCTCACTCTTTTCGAGCTCAAAAAGGACTTTTGAGAAAATTGTTCTGCTTTTATCTTATCCCCGAAATCCCTAAGCTGTGCACGCCTTGTAGGCATACGTGGGCAGCAAGAAAATTCTGGGGGGGGTGCAAGATTTTTTTTAAAGGTAAAAAATGGCCTTAAAAATGGTGGTATGGCGATAAAAACACCATTTTTCGACGTTTCTCATCAAGCACTATCCATTGGCATCAAAAGATTGCGAAAAAAACGAAAAAATTTTCAAAAATTGAATTCTGGGGGGGTATTTTGATTTCTGGGGGGGGTATTTTGGTTTCTGGGCGTGCATACTCTCCACGCCCAGGTGTGCTTATAGGTACCTACCTAATGACTACATACATAGGTGACGAAACCTTGTGCATAAAAATCAATTTTAAGCGCTCAGTAGTTACCAAAATCGTTTACTATAATATAGGAGCGTACAGAAATATAGGATCGTACATACATATAAGGAGCGTACCGGTATACATTTCTATCTGAAGAAAAGTTAATTTGCTATTCAATTTCTTAGCAGAGTATCGTGATTGTTGCTTTGGTTTAAGTCACTTTTGTAATACATTTACATTGACTCATTGAGATATATGTATGCACGAGGTTTCTTGAAATGGGGACCTACTACCTAGTCTATTCTCTAAACTGTGTATGAAATCGATCGATAAACAAATTCCTTATTACTGTAACGCCCGATTTCTTTATCGTTCGATCGGCGAATTATAAAAAATTAACTACATATTCGATTAATCGGAAATCGATTGCTACTACAGGGTGTTGCATAATGATTTGCCCTACCCCTACGGCTACATGTGTGAGCACAATATCAACATGCAATATACCATCTTGTAGAGAATTCAATTCTGCGTTCAAGGAACCTATTTTCAAAAGATGACTACCAAGATAAAATTTTGTATCGTCCAAAAACAAAAATGATCAAAAAATTTCAGAAAAAATAAAATTAAACACAATAAATAAAGCGTTTTCTGCATAACCCATCGTTTCGATCTTCGAAGCTTATTCGCAACCCAACTAATGGAAATGAATGTTGCGCCGGCTAATTTCGCTTGGTAAAATGCCGATGCTTGAAACCGATCAACAACTCGAGCAGTTTCCGAATCAAAACTCATTTTAACAACAAATATTCACAAATTTTACTGAGTTCAATGACACATTCCTTTTTTTGCCTCTGTGTAAAGTTGACTGAATTTGTAAACTGTGTAAAATATAGTTTAAAACGCGCAATTGAATTCTCTAGAAGATGATATATTGCATGTTCATGTTGCGCTTACACATGTAACTGTAGGGGTAGGGCAAATCATTATGCAACACCCTGTATATAAGGAAATTAGTCATCTGAATGAACTCATACGCTTAAAAAAGAGACTAAAGTCACATACATACATATACCTATAGTCCGTTTCGTTTAACTTTGAGGTTTTTGAAAAGATTTAAAGTGCCTACAAAAATGTGTTTAAAGTAACGCTGTGCTTGTGATATTCTGCAGTACATTGAATTATGGTAAGATTTTTGTACTCTAAAGCCGCATTACGGCAACTATGTTTTGAACCACTTTTCTAGCCTGATTCATGTAGATTAAATTCGAAAGAAAACCGTAAAGTTAAATGAAACAGATTACAGTGTCTGCTTAACACGAGCTTGTGCGCAACATTTATTTGACAATTTGCAGGCTGTAGAACGACATTTTCCGTTTCTGCGTTTAACTGATAAATACAAGCCGTACATTGTCATTTTGAGTCGACAAACATTCTAAGTGAGAAAAACAGCAAGGTAAGTTATAGTTAAATTCACGAAACCTTACGCGTGGAAATCAATTTTCAGAGAATTAGCGAGCAGCTGCAAAAGTGGTTCTTAGGCAGATTGCAATGTTTTGTACAGCATCGTGATTGCTGCTGCAGTTTAAACCGCTTTTGTAATCGATTTGCATCCAACTCAAGAATTGCGATCCACGCGCATGGTTTCGTGAAACAGACTATATCCAAATGAAACGGATCATGCATATTAATTTCAATAAATTACATCCGTACTACGCAGGAAGATACCCACGTATAAAAATCCTTGGTACAAAAGGTTTTAAATTTTTCCAATTTTAATTCACTTTCTCGCGAATCACAATTTCAAATTTTCGAAGAGTTGTTCTCACACATGGGCGTGGGGGTTTGGGGGTATGCACCCCCAGAAGTTGAAAACCCCCCAGAAATCAAAATACCCTCCCCCATAGAATTCAAATTTTGAAAATTTTTTTTGCTTTATTAGCGATTTTTTGATGCCATTGGATAGTGCTCGATGAGAAACGTCGAAAAATGGTCTTTTTTCGCCATACGACCACCTTTAAAACCATTTTTTGACCTTTGAAAATTTTTTCACTCCCCAGAATTTCGGTGCTGCCCACCTATGGTTGTTCTGTTTCGATCCAATACAATAAATTTTGAGAGTGTAAAATGCCTGCAAAAGCTTTTCAAAAGTATATTGGAATCGGTGATGTTCTGTTTAAACCGGAAAAACGTGTTAATTTGCGAAAGAAACGAACGTTTTACACTGACGCTATCACGACGCAGTCTCATCGTCGTCTGGCGCGCGCATACGCCGCTGCTCTGCTGCTTCGCATTCTGCTATGGAGGGCGCGTTATTCGAATTTGACGAAAAAGAAGTCAAGCGATTGAAACAGTGGCTTCGTTGTGAACGTCAAAAGCAAATTGAAAAAGATAGGCGGATGCAAAATTATACGATTTTGTCGTCGGCTGATGAAGGATTCGGTTCGTCGTCGGATCTAGATGCTTCGCGCGATGTCGCGTTGGTAGGAAGTCGACGTTCGCCGGTGGAAATAGTTAAAACACCGGAAATATATCCTAAAGTAGATGTTATCGCATACCTGAAATTTTTGAGTGAGAAAATAATTTTCATATTTTCCTGCTTATTTTTATCATCATTATGTTCTATGTACGAAAACGATTTTGGTCCGGCCTTTATCAATCATAATTTTAGACTCGAAGTGCGGTTCTACGAAAAAAACGATGGTGCTTGAGAATTAGTTGAAACTTAAGATATATCTTAAAAGATGGCTGCTTCCACAAACCGTAAAATCGAATTTAGATAATTTATGCTATAACTTAATTTACGAATACAACATAAGGCTGGGTAGGATACTTAATGTTAAGCGTTGCTTCTTTCTCACCTTGACAATAATTTTGCTTCAAGAAGAGCTTGAATCCTGGAGGAAAACGAATTGAAAGTATTAATCTCAAATTAATTTATCCGGTTTTTCTTCCATCATTTTGTCAGCAGCTCGTGTTACCGATGATTAGATGATTAAGCTTTATTTGTTTCTTTCTTTTTTCGCATACTTGTCCTATTCTGTCTGAGTATTAAAAACATGCTTGCTGTGCTTTGCAATATATCTCACTTATGAAAAATGAGCTTGTTAAGCGAGAGTTGTAAACCAAGAGAAAACTTAAAGTTTAAACATACCATTAAATTATGAAGAGAATTATAAAAGATTTTAAACTAGAAGAAAATGAAAAAGGTGGGATTTCAGTAAATTAAAACAAATTTAGAGGATATGATGAAACATTATTGTTGAGAATAGGACGATCACGTGCTATGTATAACGACTCCTTGATTAAAAGATCAAAAAGAGTTGGATGCTCGACTAATAACCTTGAAGCAATCTGATGTAATTGAATGATTGCTATTTGAGACATGTTTGTGAATAGCAGATAAGCTATCACCCTGAATTGGCTTTCCTGTAGCAAATGAGATGCCAGTATGTTCTGCAATTTACTCCCAAAATGTCGGCGAGTTTCGCCAATGTAACTAGCCATACAGCTAGAACACGTATACTTATATACTAAATTTGAGAGTAGCTTAGCAGGTACATCATCCTTGTTCTTGAAAAACCGGCTTATACACATGACAGGTTTGTAAACAAACCTTACTCTAATCTGAGGGTAAAATGCAGGTATAAGCTTTAGAATTCTGCTGCGTACATTGTAGCCATGCACACCAGTGTAAGGCAAAACAAGAGAATAGCATAATTTATCACAACCGACTAGCTTCATTCCTTTTGCCTATAAAGTTGGTTTAATAAGGACACTTGTGAGTCGCATTAACATGATTTGTAACTCATATCAGACTTTTGTCTCTGATATTGACAAGCTGAAGCAGACTCTACTGCAAAATTAGTATCCCCTTGGCTTGATTGATAAGGTCATATCAGACTTTATGACAAAGGTGTATAATAAGAGTGATGAAATAAAAGTCGGTTGTGATAAAAGCTAAAACTCGCCGATATTTTGGGAGTAGAATTGCAGAACATTCTGGCATCTCATTTGCTACAGGAAAGCCAATTCAGGGTGATAGCTTATCTGCTTTTCACTAACATGTCTCAAATAGCAATCATTCAATTACATCAGATTGCTTCAAGGTTATTAGTCGACCATCCAACTCTTTTGATCTTTTAATCAACGAGTCGTTAAACATAGCACGTGATCGTCCTATTCTCAACAATAATGTTTCATCATATCCTCCTAAATTTGTTTTAATTTACTGAAATCCCACCTTTTTCATTTTCTTCTAGTTTAAAATCTTTTATAATTCTCTTCATAATTTAATGGTATGTTTAAACTTTTAAGTTTTTTCTTGGTTTACAACTCTCGCTTAACAAGCTCATTTTTCAAAACTATATCTCACTTAAATTTAATTGAAATGCTCTTTTTTGTTAACGGTTTGACGAATTTGAAGTCACTTTTTAATAAACTGAGGACGATTTGGCAAGTTTAAATTTAAGTTTGAAGTTTTGCGTGGAAAAAAGTAAATAATAAGCTCGAACTTGTAGTCTAAACGTAATTTTGAGCTAAACTTGATTTCCTTGTAAAACCGACTTTGAACTCAATAATCTCGGTCAGCATATGTTTAGATAGATCTATACATGCATGCCTACGGAGAGATAGGGATTCCTCACCCAATGTTGATCGTCCTTCATCCCTCAAAGTCAGAAATGTTTTGGCCCCATTGATTTTTAATGGAAACTTGCGTTTTTTGGTCATTTTCGATTGCTTTTTTCTGTCATTTTTGGCCAAAAATTATGGGTCATTTATTTCCTTCCTACTGAAAAATGGCCGGGGACCCTCCTACCAAAATTTCAAGACGCTCTGATAGACTCAGCATGAATTACCGTACTCTACTGAATTTTCAATTGTTTTTTTTTATAACAATTTTGCCGAAAAATTAGCTTTTTCAACTTTTTTAAACATTCATTAAGTTTAGAACTAAAAATCAAATGTCTCATTGCAAAATACCGTATGTTCTTCCGATTTTCATTATGGTGGTTATTTCTTTGCTTTCAGCCGTCGATCGTGTAATCTCTCAATTTTTGAAGACGGATTATTGTCGAAAACTTGCCGATAATGTGAGACAATTTCCATTGGTCGCATTCACACGTGGGCGTGGGAGATTTGCACCCTTCACCCAGAAGGCCGGATATTTACCCTAAGAAACCAAAATACCCCATCCCCCGATAATTCAATTTTTGAATTTTTTTGTTGTTTTTTCACAATTTTTTGATGCCAATGGATAGTGCTCGAGGAGAAACGTTGAAAAATGGTATTTTTTCGCCATACCACAATTTTTTGACCTTTGAAAAATCTTGTACCTCCCCCTCAGAATTTCGGTGCTGCCCATCTATGGTCGCATTTCGTCATTACTTGCATGTTTGATATTTTTTAGTTCCTGCTCGCCATTGTTTTCGTCTATTTCAAACGTGCCGAGTTGCAAGTGTACAGTCGCATGAAATTCTTCGAATTGTTGTAAGTTTTTATTAATGCTACTACTTTATAGCATAGGTTTTATAAACTGCTCAATACGTTGATTCGGTTAAAGTGTGGAAGATGGATCCCGTCAGAATTTGTTAAAAATCAGATTGAAAAGTTTAGGTTTCTTACAAAACTTGCAGAAAAGGGGAAAATAATGCGCGGTAGAAAGTTTCATGAAAATCGGTCTAATATTGAGGGAGCTATACGGCCTTTAAGTTCACAATTCTATAGTGCTTGAGAATAGGCAGTTTTGACATTTATCCTGCAAGTCGGGTTTATCTAAATCTTTCTTAGGCTCAAACTTAGTTTTAGTCAAAGGTGAATTTTAGGCTGCTTAGGTCGGTATTACTACCGCTTAGGTCGACATATAGCTGCTTAGGTCGACCTGAAGACATTTGGACGAAAATTCGCATAAATTTGCGTAACCAAACTTTCAGGTAAGCGATAAGTATATTTGTCATCAGCATATTCTTCATCAGCGTATTAGTCATCAGCATATTGGAAATAACACGAAAAATTATTTAGTGACGAAAAAACTATAAAACCATGAATTCAATGAATTAGTGTTAAATGACAAAAACCACGAATTTTGTTGGAAAATCCGCAATATTTCGGAAAGCAATGAATTTTCAAACAAACTCGTTTTCCGCGCCTTATTTTAACGATCTCTGCACGTTTTGCAGAAAATCCGGACTTTTTTTGACGGATTTTTAAAGTGCTAGATTTATCTTACACAAAGAGTTCTTCCGCTTACATCGTCAGGTATTACAGTCAGACATGCACGTGGAGTTTGGTGGTCTACTAAGATCCCCTGGATAAAATAATAAAAAATTTTCTGAGAAAAATGAGGCAAACTGAATACTTCAAAACCGACGAAAATGAAAAATTTGTTTCAAAAATTAACTTGAATTGATCAGAAATTGAAGATTTACATAGTTTTAACGTTATTTTAGCTCCTATACTAGTTTTCTGTAGTCATTTTATCCCAAAAGGGTTTAATATCTGATCCTTTAGACCGGCTATGACGTGCTGGGCATCTGTAAGTAGAGTAGGGTCAAAAAGATTGAATGAAGTAAAACGTTTTTCAAAATTTTCTATCCTTAAAAAAATCGACAGACCCCCAGAATTAACTTTTCGATGGTATTTTTGGCGATTTCGCCCCATCGGACTCTTCAGAATTTGGCCGCTACTCATGTATGATTATGGTTATATCCATACGTGGACAGCACAAAAATTCTCGAGGGGGATGCAAGGTTTTTCAAAGGTCAAGAAATGGCCCTTAAAATGGTGGTATGGCGAAAACACACCATTTCTCAACGTTTCTCATTGAGCACTATCCATTGACATCAAAAAATTGCGAAAAAAACAAAAAATTAAAAAAAATTGTATTCTGAGGGGTATTTTGCTTTCTGGGGGGTATTTTGGTTTCTCGGGGAGGGGGTGCATACCCCCAAACCCACGCCCAGGTTGCTTATATCCCTTACGTATCTAAGTTAGTTTCACGTGTTGTAGTAATTAACAGTTAACCCTAGTAACTTTGTTCTCCTGTCTATCGCCCAGAAATGCATTGAATTTTGATTTGGACAAAAATTCGATATTTTTTTTAATTTAAACGCTTGATCAGTAAAGTCTCTGCTTCTCACCGTTGTTTTCGTGTACAAGCTTCTCAGTCTCATATTTTTTATTTTTCTCTCATAAGTATGGTGGTTTTTTATAGATACTTGGCCATTGAAATGGAGGAGGATGAGGACGAAGTGAAATTCGACATTTTGCCTTGGGCGTTAGGTACAAAGTGGCGAGAATCTTATCCAGGGTAATAAAATACACTTTTTACTCGGATTAATCTGCTTGAAATTTTCGTAGTTTTACAGCTTCATTGAAAAGAAGGATAAGCTTTGGACCCAAATGAAATATCATTGCATGGTCTCTGCTGCAACGGCTGAATCGGTAAGATTTGAAAATATCTGGCTAATATTAAGACTGTCTTTTATGTTTTAAATTTCCCTTTATTTAATAGACCGCGAATCAAAGGTTATGTGCATACATGGGCAGCAACGAAATTTTGGGGGTCCATGGGGCCAAATTGGTGAAATAGCATTAAAGATTTGGTTCCTGTGGGTCTACTGATTCTGGGGGAATCTTCCAGATTCTTGAGGGTTCAGACCACACCTGGGCGTGGGGGTTTGGGGGTATATGCACCCCCCACTCGAGAAAGCTAAATACCACCCCTCCCCAGAAATCAAGATACCCACCCCAGAATTAAATTTTAAAAATATTTTTCGTTTTTTTCGCAATTTTTTGATGCCAATAGATAGTGCTCAAGTGAGAAACGTCGAAAAATGCTATTTTTTACGCCATACCACCACTTTTAAGGCCATTTTTTGACTTTTGAAAACTCTTGCATCCCCTCAGAATTTCCTTGCTGCCCACGTATGGTTCAGACCTCCCAGAACCCCAGGCTCATGTGTGATTGTGTGCCATTATTGTACCGCGAATTTAGAAATATTTCACGATAGATTACATCTGTGCCCGAATAATTTTATTCTAACTTCTGAGCGCAAGGTTGTTACAAAAAGTATAAATGCATTCCCAGACCCGTGTTCAGGACTCGGTCAAGGGGGGGGTGAGCGGATCATAGAAGGGCAGCAATCAAATTCTGGGGTGCAAGATTTTTCAAAGGTTAAAAAATGGTTTTATAAAATGGTTGTATGGTGAAAAACACAATTTTTCAACTTTCCTCATCGAGAACTATCCATTGGCATCAAAAATTGCGAAAAAACAAAAAATATTCTAACTTCTGAGTGCTTGGTTTCTGTGGGGGTTTTCGGCCTTCTGGTGGTGCATGTTCTCCCAACTCCTCCCCCTTACCAACGCCCCAAGCTCACGTGTGGGGCGGACCCCTCATAAATTGATCTGCATATATCTCAAATGTGCAAACTTTAATCACGCTTCTGTAATTCTTGATGAAAACGGATCAAAAAAATCATCTGACTTTTAAGGGAGGTGACTAAATTTGGGTGGGAGATCTCCCATTATTCCTGTTATATGTGTGCTGAACGACTCTTTAGATCGGCTGACCCCGAGATCGGCCACGCTATGCATCTACGGCCCCAGCTCCTTTCCTTTTTACGTTTTCTTTTTATTCATGAGTTAAACATAGTTTTTTCGTCCCAGGTAATGAACATGATGCCGAATCATATTGTTTGGAAACGCTTTCGCCCAGAACGACACGCAGGGGCCAGGCGCCCTGAACGCGACGACCCCAAAACGATCAGCTACTTACCGGCGGACCCCGGAAAACGCCCCGCATATGCAATCCATGCCTGGTGGATTTGCCTTTAGCCTTAGTGCCAACCAAGTTGATACGTCGTTCATTGATGATTCGTCCCGAGCCCTGATTCTTTACGATTTTCATTTATCGCATTTTCTTTATGTTACATGTTTTCATTTTTTGTTAATATTTCTGTCTGTTCTTGCTGTGTTATACGGTGTTTTTTGAACAGGTTGCGATGTTACGCGTAGTTGTGAAAATTTGATGTTTTCTTGGACGTTTTTCCACGTTTGCATTGACAACCTTAGTACTATCGTGCAGTGAACTGTATTGAGGCTATGGTATGCGAAAAGCGATCAAACTTGTCTTAAGTTGACTGCGTACACTTGAGCCAAAATGGTTGACAAATTAACTCTGAGCCAAGTAAAGGTCTGCGTTGAACTGAAAAAATTAGCTTGCCCTCAAAGTTCAACATATGATATTCCTTGAGGCTCTCAAAAGCGACGACGTCGTCCCTTTCGCCCTAAAGTACAAAGCTCAAAGAGATAAAAACAAAGGTCACTTTTTTAACTTGCTGTCTGTTACTCGATCCGCTTAGAAATTTTGTCTTAAGTAACCGCGCGATATAGTCAAATTTTTGACGAGATAAGTAGTGACAAAAAGTAGCAAAGTGAGCACCAGTTAATGCAGAAAAGAATATGGTATTTGCTCTTGCACAAAAGTGCGACTAAGAAGTGCAGCAAAGTAGGACTAATAGAGTTTTCTCGATTTATTCCAGATTATATGTACATACATTAAGGTGATTTAAAGGCAAGATTTTCTTGTGTCATAAATACGCCCTAAAATTTTCCTATCGCAAATACTTCACTAAGATTATCAAATCGTAAAAATTGCCCAACATTCATAAAAACTTATCTTCATTTACATATGTGGGTGGGTGGGGACGCACATATGTCGGTTTAGAAATTACAAGTATGGTTTATTTCAAGAAACCTTATGCATGGATTACAATTTTCAGTCGGTGTAAATTGACTACAAAAGCTGTTTATACAGAAGCGACAATCACGATATTGTGCACAGCAATTGATAAGCATAAGAAGTTTTGCTGTGCAGAATTGTAGTACAGTAAGCTGCCTAGAAAACACTTTTGTAGCTACTTGCTTGCATGCTGAAAATTGATCTTTGCGCACAGGGTTTCGTGGAAGTGGACTATACATATATACTACATACTTTTGTACAAAACGCTAAAATGAAGATTTTTCCAGATAGCCCACACTAACACAATCTTGCGCAGTAAAACCTCGTGTTCTTGTCGTCAATTAAAGCAATAGATGGATGAAAATTGAAAAGTTTCTGGCATTGAACCAGAAACTGTAGAGTAAGGTATAGTTTTTATGCTGTAGCATTTGTGCCACTTTTGACATCATTTTGGCCTAAGAAGCTCCTCGAGAGTAGCCGTCCCCACATGGGCATAGGGCATAGGTAGGTGTTTGCACCCCTTATAAGCTGAACCCTCCCGCAGCTTACTGTAGACCCCAGCATTCTATTTCTAGTATTATTATTGGCGATTTCACCCATCTAGACCCCCCATAATTTTTTCGCTGCCCGTGCATGCAGCTGACCCCTCCCCAGATAGGCCGCGGCGTGCTATGCTCCTTTACTGACGACGCTAGTGCTACTCCAGTTTATACCACTTGCATTATTCGATTTGCAAATTATTTGAAGATTGGGATGCATTCTCAAAAGGTTTAGTGAGGACTGCACAAATGCACGCCATAGAGTCAGTAGAATGATGTTTCCCATTGCGCAAAACTGTATCAGAGTGCAGCCACTTTTGTGTTTTACGTAAAAAAATAAATTAATAATTTTACATACGGATCAACTTTTTAGTAAAACTCTCGGAAAAGCAAAAAGGCAGTCAGGCCGTATCGTGGCAAAAGCAGCTTAAACAGTAAAGATTATATGTGTACCTATGTTAAGTTAGACGGAAGCGATAAGGAAAAAATATGATAAAATCAAGAAACATACGAGTTTGATCCTTGTTTTTTGCGATTATGTGTGCCACTTTCATTGCGACTATGCGGGGCGGGAAAAACGAAATCGAGTAGAATAAAGCGACAAGCATAGGTGGGCAGCACCAACATTTTGGGGAGAAGGATGCAACATTTTGTGAAGGTCAAAGAATGGTCTTTAAAAAGGGTGGTACGGCGAGAAGCACCATTTTTCAACGTTTCTCATTGAGCACTATCCATTGGCATAAAAAAGTTGCGAAAAAGATTTCAAAATTGAATTCGAGGGAGATATATCGGTTTCTGGATGTGTATTTGAATTTCTGAGGAGGTTCATACCCCCTAAACCCCTCACGCCCACGTGTGGTGACAAAACTTCGGATGATTTAAGACTGTGAACTAGTGGATGGCAAGAAGCTGCAGGTGTTTGTGAAAAGTTGGAATCGAATAATGGTCCAAAATAATTTTTTGGCCACTTTAGCAGTTTTTAAGCCGGTCGGTGTGCGAATCGATTTTCCCGAACTCCCCCCAGGAGCCGGGTGACTTTGGCACCTAAATTGGTTTTTTAGTACTGGAATCTGCGACCTGCTTTGGAGAAACTGATTCGGGTGGCTATGGTCTCTTTATCGACTTTATGCTTGAGGAATCGGCGAATTTCATTAAGCAAACTACTAATTTAATGCTTGTAGACCCCGGGCCAAGTTCAGGCACAGACTTGGCTCCTTTTCTGTCATACGTTGAAGCGCGCAAGATAGTCAGCCGCAAGAAGAATCAAAAGCGGATTTAGAGAGGGACTGGAGGGAGCGGCCACTGTTCCCACCCCTCGCCCGTCGTCAAAAAATATTTGGACGCAATCAGAAAAAGAGGCGTGCTTTTCACGATTTTAGCCATTTTCACTATGATTTTTCAAATTTTTCCAGCACTCCGCGTGGGGATAGTGCTCATTAATACATTTACTGACATCCTCGGCGCTCTAAGAACGCTGTTTTTGTGCGTCAGAAGAATGTTCTTTGTGACAGAACAATGATTTATGTACTTCCTACAACGATTACTCGTAGTATTTCTCGGCGCTTTGTGACGATTCGTCGAACACTAATCACCCATATAAAAACATCGAGAAAACACTGAAAACATCTTATCTCGGGTTCAGGGTCTATGGCGCACGGAGCCGACATGTCAATGTCAGGGAGGAGGGTAGCTGCTGCCTCGATAATCTAAACTCGCTTTTCAGAAAAAGAGATCAAATCTTAAAAGAAAAAGGAGGCAAAATTAGGGCCAAAAATAATGGAAAACCACCTCTTTTTAGCACTAGCGCTTATTAACCAGAAACTATGGCTTATTATATTTTCAAAGCAATTTTTGGCACTTGTATCAGTTTATGAGACTGTTTTTTAGCGCGACTTTAAAGGGTTCGAGGGCACATATGCGACGTGGGCACATATGCGCGTGGAGAATAATAATAATAATAATAATAATAATAATAATAATAATAATAATAATAATAATAATAATAATAATAATAATAATGATAATAATAATAATAATAATAATAATAATAATAATAATAATATTAATAATAATAACATATTATTATAATAATAATAATATTAACAATAATAATGATGATAATAATAGTAATAATAATAATAATAATAATAATAATAATAATAATAATAATAATAATAACAATAATAATAACAATAATAATATTATTATTATTAATAATAATGATAATAATAGTAATAATAAAAATGTTAATAATAATAATAATAATAATAATAATAATAATAATAATAATAATAATAATAATAATAATAATAATAATAATAATAATAATAATAAATAATAATAATAATATAATAATAATAATGATAATAATAATAAAAATAATAACGATAGTAGTAGATAATAACAGGCAGACCTTTATAGATAAGCTTTTGTCAAATTTTTGAAAGTCTAAAAATTCTGTCCTGATTCTGTCTAATTTCAGAGCAGCGAACATAATTAATTCAAGTAAAAATGGAACATCGTACCGAAAATAAAATCGTTAGATAATATCGTATGCAACAAATTTTACGGGAGACAACTGTTCAAAAATTTTCAGACGGTAACAATAAAACGAATGGGAATCGAATTTGCGAAAGAAGAGAAATTTGCATATAATTCGAAAACTTGACTTCGATGCCAATGGATGAGAAACGTCGAAATATGGTGTTTTTCCGCCATACCACCATTCTTTAAGGCCATTTTTTGACCTTTGAAAAATCTTGCACCGCCAGAATTTTCTTGCTGCCCACGTATGCTCAGAGCCCCCAATAATATGGTCGTCACCCATGCGCGGTCGCATGCCCGTGCTTCCACCATTTTGAAATGAACGAGCTTGTGCTTTTACGCCTTAGTGAAGAAAGCGGATTTATAACTCACATATATTTACGTCCTCGACTTGCTTTCTGTGTCCACTCCTAGGGAGAATTGCACTTTGTATATTAATTCATCGATGAAGTATTCGATTTGCTGTGAAGCGCTGTAAAGACGGTGATGGTCTTGAAGTATACTTCTTTGCGCATCTTCCCGCATCTGTAATTTAAGACATTTATCGTCCTTGCAGTATGTCGACGGAGCGTAAATCACAGTTAGTACGTTGACGTGGGCCAAATCCTGTCCGATTTTGAATGAATGTAGGATTGCCCATATAAAGTCGAACATCAGTGCATCGTTGAAAGCAAGGCTATATTGCAAATCAGGATCTAGTATACAATTTACCCCCACCGTTTTTTAGCCGATTCATATACTGTACTGTAGCTTAGATGTACTGTAGCTTATAGTATATGTATATATGTACTGTAGCTTATAGTCTACTGTAGCTTATAGCTTATAATCATATACTGTACTATTACTGTAGCTTATAAGGATCGGCTAAAAAACGCTGGGGGTTAAATTGTATACTAGATCCGCAAATCAATCATGACTAGCAAATTGAACCGATTAATTTTGCTACATTCTGTACCTGGAGACTGCTTTGCAATCGCGGCGCCACACTAAAGCGTAATCGTCGCCAAAACTTGCCGTGATGATAATTTTGCCTAAAAAAGGCATAATATTTCAATGTTAGAAGGGCAGATTGGAGGAGGGCGGCGTTCGTTTACGAACAGCAACGAAATTCGGGGGTCCAGTGGGGCCAAATTATCAAAAATAGAACGTACAATTCAATTCCAGGGGTATATCGACTTTTGCGGTCTTTGGGTCCAGACCATAAGCGGGCGGCTACTATGCTCTGGGGGTGCATGAGTTTTACAACGGTTAAAAAATGGCCTTAAAAACGATGGTATGACGAAAAAACACAATTTCTCAACGTTTCTCATTTAGCACCATCGATTGACATAATAAAATTGCGAAAAAAAAACAAAAAAATTTCACAATTTGAATTCTGGGGGATATTTTGGTTTCTGGGGGTTGCATACCCCCAAACGCCCCCCACGCCCAGGTAAATCCAGACCCCTTGCCTATCCAGGCCCGTGTATGGGGTTGTTCCGCCTATAACCTAATGTAGTAGGCGAGGTAAAAAATGAAACCTATGATCTCGCTTTTATTTTACCTTAGATTAAATTATTTTTTTTAAAATTAAATCATTTAAGTTTCAATTTTTTATTTGAATTCAGTCTGACTAAATATGCGTTTATTACTTTTTCACTCTATTAGTGGCCCGATTGCCGTACTTTTCCTTGAAAAATGTTTTTGCACCAGTAACAATTTTTCTGAGTCATTAAACGACTTATGGAGCAATAATAACTATTTTAGTATTGTTTCTCTCATTTTTTCGCTATAAATTACGAAAAAAATCCAAACGCTTCGCGTCAAATTCTTTAATCGGCTTAACGAATATTGTCCGAAGAAGCCTGTAAGCATTATTCCGAACTTATGAAATTTTTCGAAGATATCCTACGAAAAATGCTTGCGGCTACGTAAAGAGCGAATTTTTAGGCCTTTTTTCCAACTTCTTTCAGGGAATATTCAGATATCACCCATAAGGAAAATATCCGTTAGTGTTCACATTAACCCTACTTTTACCGAGCTCTAGATCCGTGGTCAAGTTGCCTGTTTTTTGCAATTTACTGTAAGGCCATAAATTTTTATGTGGCTAGCTTCTCAGTAACTCTTTTTTACTGCAACACACATGTTTTATTGAGCAAAAGAAAACATATTGACCTATACTTTATTAGTAAAGCTTGATTTCATGATTTTATAGCATATGTTATGCGTATTGCAGATTGTATTTCTTACACATTTTTGAATCTTCAAATACGTTTTTTCAATTGGTTTCCAGTTTTGGGCAAACTTAATGACATTTTTGAAATTCTCATGCTCTTGGCTACCAGAAATATGTATTTTTATTCATATTTGTTATCTCCCCAATGACAAGATTTTCGATCTAGACCTTGGAAAGTCTAGGGTGCGTGACCCCTTGTTAACAGGAGGCTTAATGTGATTATCTTGCCTTTTGTATCGTCGCACGTTTGGAAGTTGCGCATACCTTCAGAATCAAGGAAAATCTGCACAATAATATGTTTTTTGTAAAACAAATTTAAAAATGAAAAGTCAGAATTCAGTGAATCGATCAGCTACAATAAGTTTCCTGTATTGACTTTTAGTTTAAAAACGCTTCATGCATCAATGTGTAAAATAGCGTATTTTGACTAATGTTTTTCTAGATGTTTTTTTCGACGAAACCTCTTCGACCTTTTTCCCTCCTTTCTAGAATGAAAAACAATATGCTTATATACTTTTTTAGAAATCAAATAATGCATGATATTTCAGCCCAATTTTTAATGTAAGGAATGTGCAAACAGCATAGCTGCTTCTTAACAATTAAAAATTTTGAAAAAAATTGCGTAGTGACCAGACTAGCATTGTTTGGTCGAGCCATTGATTATAGTAGGCAAAATCCGCATGACCCGAAAATAATGATAATTGACTTGTGGCAGAATTATTAAACTTATTATATACTTATTATGCAATGGTAACAATGAAAAAATTTTGAAAAAAGTTATTTATGTAACTGAATCTACTTTGCAAGCACGCGCAAATTCTAGAAAAAACCCATAAGGAGTAAATGTCTACGATATCGCCGATCACAGATGCACAACATAGATGGTCTGGGGGGCAGCTGGTGTGGGAGTCAAGAAATGAGCTTTTTTGGGGGCAAAATGACCTAAAAACTAGTATAAGCGTTAAAAAAGCGTTTAAACTACGTTACTGTACAGTTTCTGGCATAAGTGGGTAGCACCAGAATTCTGAGGGGTGCAAGATTTTTTAATGATCAAAAAATGGTCTATGATTTACCAGCTCGTTTTTAAACGAACCAGTTTTAAATAAAGTAGAAGTTTAGGCGGCTTACATAGGTCAGTATTTGTCACGCTTAGGTCGACATATAGCTGCTAATGTCGACTTTTAGGAGTGTCGGAAAATTTGCATAAATTTGCATATCACCTTTAGGAAAGATTTTTAGTTCGTCATCAGCATACTGGAAATACCAAGAAAAATTATGTTTTTGGCGGAAAAACTTTAGAATATTAATTTTATGTACTAGTGCTAAATCACGAAAAACTCAAATTTTACGGCAAAATTCAAAATATTTCGAAAAAATGGCCAGTTTTCAATATTGCTTCCCGCGCCTTATTTTTACGATTTAAGGACGTTTTTTCGAATCCGAAGTTTCAAAACCCAAAACAAATTTCTAACGGAACCCTTGCTCCGCACATATCCTATAAAAATGCAATAAAAGTATTTAACCTCACCAGAATGGTGAATAGACAGAAGGGAACAACAGACGATTCGACTCGACCGCAGCGGATTATGACACTGATTGAATTTGTGTAAACTGTTATCGTAAACTCGCTCCCTGTTGCTAGTTCCATGTAAATATGAAGATTTCAGAAAGGAACAAAAGTGATAACAGAAAGATTTAATGTAAGCGTAATAAATGGCTCTAAACATAAATCTTTGCCTATTATAATATGTGTTCCACGCAGGCTTTTGATTATCTTTCAAGGATTTGCGCCGATATAGGAAGTACCAGCTACAGTTTAGCTAAAGCTAAAAATTTTTACACTCTGTTTCGTATAATCTTGCTGTACTTATGATTAGCACGGATTTGCTAATACATAAAATATTGGTTTACAACACATAAGCTGAAAAGGATGCTATATGTATATGTTTTACACATAATTCATTTCACTGTGTCTGTTCGATTCTGAACGGTCCATTTTTGCTTTACGGCTTATTACTGTAGCAGAATATTTTAGGGTTTAGATTGCTGCTTTAGCTTGCTAGACGCGCTGTCTGCTATAGTCTCATTCATTTATTCAAGAGCTTTTCCAGTAAATTTTTTGAAGGCTACAGTATGCTTACTGTAGTCTGTTTCACACAACTCCGGTCATAAGTTTTAAAACTATCCCTGACAATAAGCTGACAGATTGCGATTATAGCATTAATCTGATATATAATTATTGTAACCTTCGGAATTCATAGAATTTAGGCACGAAGTTATGTGAAACAGACTATAGGTGATTTGCTGTAACTCGGCAGAATAGTTGAGTGGGGGCTAGCGCAGGCACGTATGTGTCTCCGGGGAGGGATTGGAGGGGGGCTTTGGACCCCCAAATTGAGATAAATCGGAAAATAGGACTTTTTAAACTTTATTTTGTGCTATTTTTGGTCTTTTTCGTTGCTCACTTACCCCAAAATTGGTATTGGTTACCCCCCAAATAGGGCAACCAGCTACGTGCTCGGGCGAGCGGCCGCCATTCTTTCATTTTTAATGCACAAACCGTCCATATAGACTCAAATCAAGCATCTAAACAATGCTGTGACACACTACAGTAAGTGCGTTAAATAAAAATCTTGCAGCAGGAATCGAATTCGTCTTGTTTCGACGACAATCAGACGTTCTACCACTACGCTAAGCGGAAGTTTTCGGCGATGTTTAAAATTCTCTAATATTTTTAACGGTCGATTTATGACAAGCTCAGTGAGCGAATTCCATCCGCACGTTGCATGATCTGCTGGAAGACTAGAATAAATTATGCTTAAGAAATTTTATTGAAAAACCCAACCATCCTTACAACAATGATCTCTAAATGATCTACAGTAAGTAGGGAAGATAGAGTTACTATAGCCTCGGAAAAGATTTGCAGAAAAAGCTATCGGATTTATGATACAGACTATAAGCAAAGCACTTCAAACGTCAAGAAGGTAGTTTAAATTATTCAGTCGCTACGCGAATATAATTGAAGATGCCGTTTAAACAGTGAAAAATTGTTACCGTTATAAACTAGGAGGCAAAACTGGGCCATTAAGACTGGAATAGGCTATAGCACTTGAATTTTAGGATTAGCCACGTCCTTGTATACCATTTGCTGAGGAATTTTGTCTATTTCATTTCAAACAGCCCTTTTTCGCAAAAGTCTCATTACTGTATTACTTTTCCACTGCATAACTGGGCTTCTTCAATTATGTTCTCGTAGCAGCTGGTTGTTTTAAACTCTTCTTATTGATGTTCAATCTGCTTTGCAACAATCTGCAAAATCATTTGCTAAGGTCATTTGGACTGGAACGATGGGAGGATTTAACCCTCCTGTTACCAAGGGGTCAGGCACCCTAGACTTACCAGGGTCTAGATCGAAAATCATGTCATTATAGAGATAACAAAAATGAATAATAATACATATTTCTGGTTGCCAAGAGCATGAGAATCTCAAACTTGTCATTAACTTTGCACAAAACTGAAAACCAATTGAAAAAAACGTACATATTTGAACATTCAAAAATGTGTAAGAAATACGATTTGCAATACGCGTAACAAATGTTATAAAATCATGAAATCAAGCTTTTTAATAGAATATATATAGGTCAATACGTTTTCTTTTGCTCAATAAAACATGTGTTGTAGTAAAAAAAGAGGGTACTGAGAAGCTTGCAACATAAGAATTTATGTCCTTATAGTAAACTGCAAAAAACAGGCACGGATCTAGCTCGGTAAAAGTAGGGTTAAGGGGAGGCGGCCGCCCCCTCCCCACATGGGCCAAAAATATTTTGCGAGATAAAGAATTGATATGCAATTTGCAATGATTTTTGGCTGTCAGTGACCATAATTTCTCAAATTTTTCCGGCGCTGCGCGCCGGATGATACCTATTAATAGCATTTATTTACTTTCTTGGCGACCTGGAAGCAAGCTTTCTTTTGTATTCGGCAAAGATTTTCCCGATGTACAAAGGTTTTTAGGGACCGTCTTTGTACATGTACAACAGATTTTTGGGAAGACAAAAAAATGCAAAAAAGGTCTGAAATTCGCAAAAGTTTTTGGCGCTTGGCGCCGAAAAGAGTAATTGTGTGTCCTATATATCTTAATAATAGCAGAAATCGCATTTCGAAAGGAAAAATGTCAAATTTTACGGCGCTTCACGCCATTCTAAGACGATTCTCAATGATTTTCGCCCTCATAAACCCAGGAATTAGCTAAAATACACTACCAAAGGTCGAACTCTGTTTTTACCCACTAAAGTCGCTACCGTACTATATTATAGTACCCAAAAATTTGTGTGTACAAAATGTACAATGACTTTTAGGGACTATCTTTGTATGTGTACAAACGGACCTTGTACAAAAAACACTGCCTAAAAGCCATTTTCTGTTCATGTAGATTTCAAAACAATTTTAACAACAGAAACTGCTATTTTGCATAGTTTGGGATACCGCCCCCCTCTCTAGGAAAATCCTAGATCCGCCACTGAATGGAACAGACCATAATTGATTGCTAAGTTGCCTCAAAATTTGGGTGAAATCGGTGACTATCGATCGGGTCGATGTGGGCGAACCCTAAACTGCAGTAGCTCATAAATGCAAATCGTCAAAAGTCAGTTGGGTGGGAGTGATAGAGCTCTATGCGTGGTACTGTAGTAGGTATTACCGTATCTAAGTAATTTTATTTCACTTTTGTACTCTCTTCAAAATTTTTAGCAGCCTACAATTAAAAATAAGCGATTCGGAATAAGATAGAGTTGTAAATTCTTTTCGGATTAAACAATGAAGATGTCTCGTTTACACTACGGATAAGAACCTTCATTCGATTCATTGGAGCGAAGAGGAACGGTCGGCTTGTCTGCTAGCTCCCTTGACATGAAAGTCACTGACAAATCAAAGTCAATCGGTTCGCCGACGGTCAGCAATTCTTCGACACCAACTATCAAAAGTGCTGAAAAGTCATCGCAAGTAAGTTTGATCCCTCGGACTCTAATTCTTCTCCGCACGAACCAGCATTACTCATGTGTTTTAAGTCCGTAGCAAATATAAAAAGGTTTTTATTAGCATTGATTCTCTGGAAGACATGTATGTACGATGTTTGGTGATTTAAAAAGCAGAAATCGGCAAAAATTCCCCGTTTTTTGAACTGTTATAACACCAACTAGAAGGCGCGAAAAAGGTTTTTATCGTACGTCGTCCGTTGCATGCTGAAATATTAAGGGTCTTGTAGCTGACTTTAAGTTTAGGACGAATTTGCATTCTGGAAGCACAAATATCTGAGGTTCCTCCATAGTGAGCGGTCAGCTTTTTATCGACTTGTTCCGTTCAAATATGAAATATATGTATATAAAACTTCATTCTGCCTCGTTTCGGCGTGAGATTTGTATACGCCATTCTGGTCATATATGTATGAAGTGACACGTTATGAAAATTCGCATTATTATCAAGGTTTCCGCACGATTACAAAAATTAAAAGTATCATTCCGGTCAGTGATAGCCGCAAATGTGGCGATGTATTAATTTTTCGTTGCCCGCTAGGGTCCTCAGATTGTGTTTTACTCACATATGATTGTTTGTGTTTGTTATATGCATATCCATCTAATGCCTTTGTACGCTCAGTACAGTAACAGTGTTTTAATTAGAATTTTTGATATAAATCTAAATTTGCGATTAGGTATGGAAAGACCATGAAAACTCTCACAAAACCAATATTTGATAAGTTAAGTAAAACTAATGATATTTTAAATAGGTTAGATTGGTGGACTAGGACGGGTCCTTCGACTTTGAAGAGCACACGGTATTGCGCGAGTTAGAAGAGGGATTTGATCGTTTTTAATCTTAGATTATTCATCCTTTCCTCGTAATAGGTCAGACTAACTTCTGATGTTCGAAAATTGCGCTACATATAGATCTTTATCCTTGAGCATCGCTGCGACAGCGTTGAATCGTTAATTTTGTAACTAGATGAAATGACTTGGTTGTCATTTGTCTGTCACTAGTCAACATAATACATGGCCGACGCCTAAATTCTAGATAGGTTTGATTTCCTACTTTTTTAAATGTTAAAAAGTACCCGAAGATTGATACAGCAGTATAAAGGGAAAAACATTATTTTCCGGTGTTCTTAATCGCGCTATAATTATTAGCTTTGTTTAATCGAGAAAAAAATATGAAAAGATTAAGGATCTGAAAATCGGTTTTCCGGATTCTGAGAGCGACATTTTGAAATGTTTGTGATTCAGGCCACACGTAGACGTGGGGTGGGGGGGGGGGGTTTGGGGGCATCCAACCCCCCAGAGGGCCAACCCTCCCCACCATAAACCGGAATACTCTCCCTAGAATTCGATTTTTAACATTTTTTTGTTTTTTTTCGCGAGTTTTTGATTTCAACGGAAAAAATGGCGTTTTTTGCCATACCACCATTTTTAAGACCATTTTTGACCTTCAAAAATACTCCTTCCCAAAATTTCGGTGCTGCCTAGCCCACCTATGATTCAGACTCTTCACTCTTCTCGACCCGCCTCTATTACTCTCCTCACCATGTTTGTCATTAGGATTAATTACGTGAATGTATAAATTCTACGAAAGTGAAAAGTGCGATAGGTTCGATTTGTTCCATGTTAGTACGATGTGTTCGGAATATGCGGAATATGGGTTCCGTACGAAATCCGGAAAAATGGGTTCATAAAATACGGACTTCTATTAAAACGTGCTCAAATTATCAAAATCAGGCACGAAAAACAAGTTTGATCGAAACTGTCTATTATTTCTCGAAAAATTCCGGATTTTATCGCAAAATTCTTGTTTTTTTCGTGATTTAGCATTAGTACATAAAGTTGATGTTTTTGAAGTTTCATCGTCAAAAACTAATTTTTCGTTTTATTTTCGATATGCTGATGACGAACATACTATTTGTTTTGCTTAAAAATCTTTTTTAAAAGCATGATATGCAAATTTATGCAAATTTTTGTTCGGACGCTTAAAATTCGACCTAAAGAGCTATATGTTGACCTAAGCATGATTTATACCGATCTAAGCAGCCTAGAATTCTACTTTTTCTAAAATTTAGTCTGAGCTCAAGAAAAATAAGAAGAAAACCAACTTACAGGATAAACGTCAAAACTGCCTATTGTTAAACACTGCTGAATTGTGAGCTTTAAGGTCCTGTAGCTCCCTAAATACTCGCCAGATTTTCAAAAAGACTTTTTCGGCGCTTTCTTTTAACCTGCTCTGCAAATTTTATAAGAACCTCCAAACTTTCTGCACCAATTTTTACCCGCTTCCGGCGAAACCCATATTCTGCACTTCAGTCGATATCTGCTTTCTAGACGCGAGTAGAAGAATTCAACGCAAGAAACTCATTGGCCACTGATTTTTTGACCCGCCCGAGTTGGTGCGACTGTCATCTAGCGTTACAATTCGTTAAACATGTAAGTTGAGTTGCGTCCATACATGTTGGGGATTCCCCACGGCTGTCCCCCATCCCAAATCCAGAATATTTATGACCTACCGCCCCCCCCCTCGATTTTTGAAAAAAAAACTAAATTTTTTTGGCCGTTTTATGTGTGTTTTGGCCCATTTTGGCAAAAATTGGAGGGCATGTCCCCCTCCCCATCTCTGAAAATGGCCGGGAACCATCTCGCCCCATTTAGCCGAAATTTCTACTCGTTACACGTATGGTTACAACTTCCAAGATGCCATCCGCTTACGAGAAAAATTAATATAGCTGAGACATTGCTAGAGCCACGAATCGAGGTCGGCTTTTCATTTCGAAACCCGGTAACTTAGTCCACAGCTTTCTCTTGAAAGTCCATTTCAAAGCGAAGGTTTTCGCTTATATGCACGATTTTTGGGGAGACTAAGGTTCGGAAGCATTTCGCGCTTCCTATGCGTACTTTTTTAAATAATGATGTTCCGTAAATTTCCTAAAATGCCGACTGCGCTATGTGCAATTTTGCGTCACGTAAGCATTAGTGGGCAGCACCGAAATTCTGGGTGGGGGATATGCAAGATTTTACAAAGGTCAAAGAATAATATTTAAAATAGTGGTTTGGTTAAAAAAACACACCATTTTTCAACGTTTCTCATCGAGCACCATCCAATAACATCAAAAAATTGCGAAAAAAAACAAAACAACTTTCGAGAAATGAATTCTGGGGAGAGTATTTTGGTTTCTGGTTGAGGGGTCTTTTGGTTATCTGGGGGTTGCATACCCCTAAACCTCCCTGATGCCCACGTGTGCATGTAAGTCTGCTGTTTTCGAACTTGAACAAAACGTTTTCATCAAAAACGTTCTGTTTCCCTAAATATACCCTTGTTTCAGTTCATTTTCTAGCGCGTTAAATAATTTACTTCGCCCTAAAAACAACATATTCCGCCGATCCATAATGAAAACACCTGGGCAAGAGTTCATCCTGAGAATATGAGGCTGGTGTAGAAACACAATTCCAACAGTTTTTTGCGCTTTTTTCCAGATAATATATTGCTAAAACGGACCTTTTGAACTATGTCCCCGCCACCGTGTTTCATCCGATCCATAATAGCTGCAGTAACAAAACTTTACATACAACTAGCTTATGACTTCTTGTCTTTACACCTGCAAAATTAAAGTCAGTAAAGGTTGTTTACATTCATACCCAAAATTTGATTACTGTATCTTAATTTCGTCTCTCAAAAAAATAGTGGCGGGAAAATTGTTCAAAAGGTCCGCGAAGGACTATTCCGGAGCTCATTAGGGAAAATTTTTGGCATTCTACTAAGAGCCGATGCCCCTTAGCTGAATATTTTTTAGACGATGGGTCTTGCTATGCACCTCTGGGTCTGTCTCCCACAGCCTTATTTTCTTTAAATGCATTCTTAGCAAAGCAAAAGAAGACTGAAGGAACGAGAGGAAGGAAGTTTGCGCTCACACTTAGGCTTGGGATACGGGCCCTGGACCCTGAGAATCAAAAACCCTCATTTCCGTACTCGCAGATGTTGACTAACTGCAGAAATAAATTTGAAAATGTTTCTTGTTTTTCATGATTTTCTGATGCTAGTGGATGTAGCTTAGTGGAAAACGTCGGTTGAAAATTATTCTTATTAGTTTCACTTTCAATTTTCTACAACTTTTTTGGTCTTTGGAGTTTCGGACCCCCAGAATTTGGTCGCTGATCATTTCTGCTTAAATATAAATAATCAGGCTTTGAAAAGTCTGCAGCTAATTTTCTCAATTCGTCTCCTGTTGTCATTCTTTATCAGCCATCTTTTATTATAGAAATATGCGACCGGAAATATTTATTCGCTTAAAGTTCGCTCCTTCCTACAAGACATCTTTTTCTCACTCGGTTGTTTCGTACAAAGACACAACTTTTACGTTCTGGTGCTGGGTCTGACAGTATTATGTATGCTTTCTCTGGGTTTGATGAACGCCGAATTAGAGGTTCACACGGAGGCACTGTGGCTCGAAGGTAAAATCGAAAACTGTGACAAAATTTGACGTCTGCCTATAGCTTGTTTAATTGTTGCTTAGGTATTTTATTATAATTATTATCATTACCACACGATCTTTGATTATATTATTAGGATCTAGTATACAATTTACCCTCCCCAGCGTTTTTTAGCCGATTCATATGAGCTACAGTAACCAAACATTACAAGGAGATAGCTATAAGCCTATTTTACTAATCTGGCAAAACTAATCAACTTACGGTGCAAACTTACTGCTTTACACTCGCAGTTTACAACGTACTAACGGCATCTAAAAATCGTTTCGAACAAAGCAGTTTTTGTTACTCAATCAACATCCTACATTAAAAAAAGTAGGTTTAAAAAAGTATGTTTAAAGTAAGTCTAAAGTAAAGTAAGTTTTTTAAAATATTTTTCAAGCAGTAAGTTTACACCGTGAGTTAATCAATTTTGCCAGATTAGTACAATAGGCTTATAGCTATCTCCTTGTAGAGTTTGGTTATTGTAGCTTATATGGATCGGCTAAAAAACGCTAGGGGCCAAATTGTATATTAGATCTTATATTCTTTTATTTTTTCCCGTAAGGAAAATAACTTTAAGTTCACCTTATATCCGATTTCTAATCCTATATTGATTCGGACTAGAAAACAAATAAAAAAACATAGGTATAATAATAATATTATATATTATTATTATCTATAATATTAATTTTGGGTTGTCTGTGTGTGTGTGTGTGTGTTTGTCTGTGTATCCGACCAAAAAGTTTTTACTGTATAGTCGAGTAATCCTCATATTTTGACTCAATACGTTATGCGGGCTTCTGATTCCGAATTCTAATTAAAAATGGCTCGATCGGGCTTTTGAAAGCGGGAAACGACGGATTACTATAACATGTTTAAGCGGCACTAACGGCGTCTGTAATCGCCGCGGGGCAAATATGTTATGCCACTTTGAACACCTTTTTATGCTCTATCGATTAGTCTATACCACTTTACACCGCAGTGTAAACTGTGGAAAAAGCGTGAGAAAAACGCTTTTTGAGGTTGCATTTTTCCTCATATTCCAGATAGCAGCGAATAAATTTCATTTGTATTTTAAATAGTTTTAGGTAATATCCTGACTGATCTTAATGTGGGTTTTGAAGAAAATTCACATATTGGTTTTTGAAATACATGAGCCTAAACATACTCTAGCCATAACGTAAAATTTTGAATTTTTGTCTTTCTGACGAAGCACAGCTTGGATGGTACTTCCTAAATTTGGCCCTCGGGGTTGATTGGACCTCTGATCTCCAATTATGCACGATCTGGCGCTGAAAAGCACATAGGGAACGGGTTAACAGGAAGTTAAGGAAGATTTCGAAAACCATCATTCTTCATCGAGGGCGAGCTCAGAGCAAAGCAGGATATCAAATTATCTTTCGAATAGTTTAAACCAACGGGTGTACTATTCAATGTAAACCAGCCTAAAGCAGCAAACGCATGGCTTTTGAAATTGTTGAATATAATTTCAAGTATGTCGGTTGACTCGACTTTGAGCAGCTAATTTTACATGGAACATTTAGTCTTTCTTTGCGAATTGGCCAAACTTTAATTTTCTGCGTAGTTTACAATGCCCTCTAATTGTCATACGAGTATTAAAAGGAGGCAATAAACATGGATAAGTAAGCAAAATAAAATCAATCGCTTTAAAGTGACTAAAATAATCAGCCTAGATGAAATTGTAACATTTCGGTGAACATGGTAATTTACAACTAATTCAATTCGAAGAACCAATGCAATCTTAGAGATGTTGATAATTTCTAAAAAGTGCTCCTTAGCGATATTTTGACATTTAATGTAAGACTGAAAGGTGCTGAATAATGAATATTACGGAATGAGTGAGAGAAAGCAGTAAAACTTGAATGAAGCAAATGGAGCAAATAAGTATAATACGATAACATCAAGACAATAACAAATAAGACATATGAATTTGCGGTCAATTTTTGGCATATTGGACATCATATCGGTACATATCCGTCTTTTTTGGAAATGGGGAGCGGAGCGACCCATTGGCTAAAAATATTGCTCTAGCAAGTGGAGCAGCAAATTCCATTAATAGTTACCTAATCTATCACGAAGCAATCAATCAATTAGCCAATAACCACTTTGTAAAAAAATGACAAGCAACAAAAAATTGGACAGCTCGTATCAATGAGATGAACCGCTTTTGTTCACTCATATGCAGTTTTGGGATCTAGTATACAATTCACCCCCCAACGTTTTTAAGCCGATCCATATAAGCTACAGTAAGCAAAATTTACAAGGAAAGAGCTATAAGCCTATTGTACTAATCTGGCCAAATTGATTAACTTACGGTGTAAACTTACTGCTTTAAAAAGAAAAACAATTAAAAAAACTTACTTTACTTCACTTTAAACTTACTTTAAACCTACTTTTTTTAAACTTACTTTTTGTAATGTAGGATGTCGATTGAGTTACAACAAACTGCTTTGTTTGAAAACCACCGAATCGTTTACAATTTTTAGATGCCGTCAGTATGTTGTAAGCTGTGAGTGTAAAGCAGTAATTTTACACAGTAAGTTAATCAATTTTGCCAGATTAGTACAATAGGCTTATAGCTATCTCCTTGTAAAGTTTGGTTACTGTAGCTCATATGGATCGGCTAAAAACGCTGGGGTGAATTGCATACTAGATCAAATTTTTTATTTGGAATTTAAAATTTTATATTTTAATTTGTGAATGAAATTCTTATCGACATAAACCTAAAAGCTGTAAACTGACAACTCGTAATATTCGACTTTAAGATTTCTCCTCTGACCGATAAAGCAACGCAAGCATCCAGGTGGCAATATCAAACGAGTTTAAACAGAAGCAAGGCGAAGCGCACTTTGGGCGGTAGGATACACATTTGGGCGTAAGGGAGACGTGTGGGAGGCTAATTACCCTCCAGAATCCGAAGATTTAGAAAATATACGAATTTCGTAATTTTTTTGTGATTTGTTTTGAATGTAATGGATTTAGTTTGATGAGAAATGTCAACAAATGGTGTTTTCTGCACCTACCTTTCACCCCCTCCCAGAATTTAGACGCTGTCTTTATACGGTTGGATCCTAGTAAAAATTGCGAGACCCCCCAAAATAATTCGATCCAATAAAACTTGCCTTTTCTACACTGTCTCTTAATTAATGATAAAATATGCCATTTGTTCTTTCCCTTCAGTTTTTCTCCGTTTCGGAAGTTTTAGTCACCCATAAATTTCAGTCATGCCTACCGTAGGTGGGCAGCACCGAATTTCTGGAAGGGTGCAAGATTTTTCGAAGGTCAAAACATGGTTTTAAAAATGATGATATGGCGAAAAACATCATTTTTAAACGTTTCTCATCGAGCACTATCCATTGGCATCAAAAATTGCGAAAAAACAAAAATTGCAAAAATCGAATTCTAGGACGGGTATTTTGGTTTTTGGGGAGGAAGGTATTCGTCCTTCCAGGGGTGCATACCCCCTAACCGCCCCACGCCCACGTGTGATGCCTACATCTAAAATTCGAGTTAAAACTTTCGAAGTTTTTAGATATATATCGAATATATCTACTAAAAACTTTCGGCAGAATAAGTCAAACTTATTCTTTCGCTTTTTTGACCAGTTTTACCCTTCAAAATCACCAAAAAATTGATCAAATCGATTTCTGTATTTTCATCTATTTCAGGTGAAATGTAATATAGATGCATGTTAGTCACAGTTCGCGTTATATTAGCAAAGGCTGATTCCCAGATTAGGTTTAATCACGCTTAAGTAAGAATTAATTGTTCAATGGAAAGGTTCTGGCTGATCTCTTAATCTACATAGCTTTCATCATAGGTAGGGCGATAGCGCTACCTATAATATACTTGGCCATCCCTTTTTCTTATATATTTATCACAGTGAGTGCGAAATTTATGTCCCTTCACAGCAACAACGGCACATACATGGGAGGTGCGGTTTTTCTCTTATTCGATGGATAATTAAAAAATTCGATGCCCGTCTTTTTTTGTTCAGACTCAATACCGAGTTAGCAATGAGCGTGTATCAAATAATTTGCGAAGGGCCAATTTTTTTAAATCTTGCCCCCCTAGTTGTAGATTACGAATCTAAACTTAAAATTTCATTGCACTCAATAGTTGTTGCACAAAACTGTAAAGTATACGAGCTTTTTACTCTTTGCTTGTTTTCAGCTTATCTAAGTCAATTTTGGTTTCTGTGCAGTCCAATTGGTTTTATAATGTAGAGGGTTACAATATCATAAGGACCTTTTTTCTCTTTTAACGCAATATTTCTTGATCTTTGATCGTTTTAGTGTAAAAGTGTAAAGGCTCCGTGACAAAAAACAAAATTTATTCAGCTACTCCGCCAAGTAGGCAGAACATGCTAATTATGCTTAAAATGTGCCCTGATCTTAGCGTCACAGATTCTAGTTTATTTTGTTTCTATACACCCGATATTGCATTATTGGCACAAGTGTCAAGTTTACACCAAAAATTCGAATGATCTGCGGAGGGCTTTTTTTTGAAAATGGATTTCCTGATTAGTAGATTACGAATCTGGTATTAAAATTTCTTTACACGCATTAGTTGTTGCACAGAAGTGTAAAATTGACGATTTTTTACTGTTTTCATTTGCGGAAGCATATTTAACTCAGTTTTATATTCTATGCAGTCTGATCTGATTGGTCTCAAAAGGTAGACACTTTTAAAATCTAGGGGTGCGTTTTTTTATTTTTTTCCAGAAAGTAATATTTTCAAATTTAGAGGCGGTTTATTGTAAAGAGTCTGGGACAGAAAAAAATTTTTCTTCCTGCCATATTCTCCGCTTAGTAGACAGAACGTGGTAATTATCTTTAAAATGTGTCTCGTCCTAAGCGCTACAAGTCAAAAATTTTATTTGTTTTTTTACAATCAATATTGCGTTATTAGTGCATGTATAACTACACTGAAAAAATTTTTTCCGACCAGACCGTCGTGGATGATGATTTTTTGAAAAAAATGTTCTCCGTAAGGTCAGAATAACGAATTTTACCTTTAAACTTTTCTACAGCCAGTGTTTTTTGAGGTATTAAGACGTGACCTTTGAATTATACATCTATTTTCCAATGCCGATAGATAACTCTGTATTGCATATTGTTTGATCAGAGTTTTCTCATTTCAGAGGTTTTTGACTCGTCTTTAATAAATAATTATTTTTATTATCATAAATGCACGATTCTCAAACTCCAGTAGGATGGTGAATATTTTTTCAAAATAGTATAATCAAGCTAAAATTTTCGCTGCGAGACTCAGTTAACGTGCATTGTGTTGATAGACAGGCACCTCCTAATCATATGCTCCTATATGTCGCCATGTTAAAAAACCTGCAGCATAATAAGTATGGGATGTTGTGCGAAAGTAGGGAAATGATTTCAGATTTTTATCTATTGTGCACAATACAGCGAAATCATTAGTGACTAAGTATTAAAATTCGCTAATATGTTGAGTTCGTGCAAGTGGCTGACGTATCAGTTCTCGCATGAGGATTTAAAATAGAATTGTGGATTCAAATCTTCTGAATACTGACTTTATCATTTTTTAAATTCTTTTTGCAAAACCAAGCACTTCATTTGACTTATTCATCTATTTAGCTCGAGTAATCCGCTGGCTTCTTCATTTATCGTTGTGCAAAACTCCAAATTTATGTTTACTACTCTATTTTATGTCAGTATTTAATCATAGGTAGCGCGTTAGCGCGTAACTATAATATCCTTGGGTACCCCCAACACCTGTGCACCCCCTACAGCTATAAAAGGACAACTATGGCAGATGTGATTTTTTTTCAAAAGAAAGATAACAAAAAAATTCGCTGCCTGTTATTTTGATTTTCTTTACACTAAAACTGACTGCGTAAAGAAGGTGTACAGTTTTGGCGTGACATTACAACATAAAGCGAATTTTGGGGTTTTTTACCGGGCTTGTGGACAACTCAGTATTGACTCTTAAAACAATTTAATAGTGTAGATTTGTAGAAGAGGGAATTCTGCAGATCAACCTTTTTTTGTTTTTTGAATTTCGCCATTGTTCTCGAACGGGAGTGTAAACAGTGCGAAAATCTGGGGGTGAAAAGACACATTCAGGTCGAGTTTTAGACTTGTTTATGTCTGCCAACAACTCCGGTTATGAGTTTTAAGAATTTTTTTGACAGAAATGTACTACGGATCAAGAGCTATCTTGTGCTTACCGGCAAATTTTTCTACAATGAATATGCAGTTAACAGGGTTTAAACTTTACACTCTGGTGGATAAGTAAAAAAACAGTTTTTGTCCAAGATTTCATTGCCAACTTTTTCAGTTATATGTGTTGGGATAAATTGGATTAATAAAAATAAAGTAACTTCTAAGGGCTACACGTCGAAGCAAGCCACGTTCAAAAAACGTAATATTGAGTTGTTTATGGAGGTGTAAAGTTCGAAATCAGCGGTATAAAATGTTCGAAAAAATCAGATCTTTTCCGTATTTTGATTGATAAATCTTATCAAATATTTTGCGGAACATAAGTTTGGCACATACAAACGTACTACAATCGAAGGATTACAAAGTAGCCCGAATCATATTTATTTACACTCAATGGGGCGTTAGGTTTAGATTTTGTAAGTTTACAATGTAATGGACGATGGAAAATACGTGTTTGTCAATTTTTTGTTCGCCACTTTCTCTGTTCAGACGTTAAGCGAGGTTGAATAAGATAAAAATAAAGTACTTTCTATGAGGTACGCGTCACAGCAAATCGTGTTTGTTTACATCAATATTTAGCCTTTTCGGGAGGTGTAAAGTCAAAAAATGGGGGAGGTAAACGTGTTTATGTCTTGTTTTCTTCTGCCAAGTTCTGGGTTATGAGTCTGGACATAATCTCAAGCCGAAAAATGAAGCAGAAACCGAATGTGATACGCCAGTTTGTTTGCACTCTACAGTGGAGTAAAGTGGTTTACATCTGATATTTATTTGTCCTCGGGCAATTGTGGAGACTTAATTTCTTCATAAATGTTGATCGTAATAGCAGAGTAATAACAGAATTACAAATCCGACTGAAATTTTCTTTACACTCTGAGATTGTGCAAAGTTTACACTGCATATGAACGTTAATTCTAGAGCCTTGCAGAAGCTTGATTTTTTTAAGTCTAAAAATGTACCAGGAATCAAATGCGAGACGCCAGTTGAGCGTGTCTGCTTCCAATCACCAGTGGTGTAAAGTACTTTACAACTGATGTTTATTTGTTCTTGCGTTATTGTAGAAATTCATTTTTTTCCATAAATCTTAATCGCAACATTAAAGTAATATTAGAATTACGAATCCAACTAAAATCTTCTTTACACTCTGTTGTTGTGTAGAATTTACACGGCATATTAACTTTAATGGTAGAGTCTTGCGAAAGCTTAATTTTTTTCAAAATGTTCTACGAAAAAATCATAATTGGGTATCTGACTGTTAGTTCTCTCTACACCTAGCACTTGTGTTAAGGTTGCACTATTCATTTGTTGTTAATATGTAGTTTATACTACAAATTCATTTTACTTCCAAATCTGCGCGTTAGTGTTCTTTACACCTGATATTTGCGTAAAGTTTACGGTGAAAAACCTTGATCTGTTTAAATAATGTAAGGTTGTCTTGTTTAAAAAGGATAATGCTGATGTTAAGAACAATATTGTTTTCCGCGTTCCTGGACTGATGTCAGTATTGTGGCATGTTACTGATGTGTTTACTGACTGATGTACTCAAATCATGCCAATTAAAAGTAGAGTATGGCAAAGAAAAATGCTCCGATGGAACAAAAAAGATGAATATACTTGGAATTGTGGATCATCAAGGATGTAAAAGGAGGGGACTAGGAAAAAGCTACCTAAAGTCGCAAAATCTGTTAAAAATCACACTTTCTTTAAGCAACGCAAAAGATCGAAGTATATTATGCGGCCTTAAAAAAGTGTCTTTGTAAAATAATCTTTAAAGTTTCAGATAAGAGTGTATAAACGAAATCTATACTCTCTACTTTTTTAAATTGCTGGCACATAGTCGTAGCAGCGCTGTCTAGCTTCGTATCCTGATTGATAGAAGACTAAGTGGTATTGCATTTAAAGTTGTTTTATTTTGTTATGAGCATTATAGCAAGCAAAGCATGGGCCGATTGATTAGTGCACACAATAGTTACTGGCATGCTAGTGACCTACATTTAGTCTGTTTCAAGTCAAATTACGCGTTTCCTACTGTTTTAAACCAACAATGTCTTCAATCGTCTTGGATGCATCGATGTTTGCTATTTCATTCAATTGGCTTAAAAAGACTGTTAGCTTACTCAATATCATTTTCCATAGCTACTGAATAGCTAACGTGCTGCTTTTTCAATCATCTTTATGCTTAAATATTTATTTTAATCTGCTGGCCGCAGAATATACTTCGATTTTTGCGTTGCCTAGAGAAAGTGTGATTTTTATCAGATTTTGCCACTTTAGGTAGCTTTTTCCAAGTCTCCTCCTTTAACATCCTTAATAATCCACAATTCCATGTATATTCATCTTTTGTTCCATAGGAGCATTTTTCTTTGCTAGCAAAATTATACCCGATTGCAAAAAGAGAGTTTTAGGATACGGTCCACTGCGTGACGAACTTAATTGGGCGCGAAAGGGCTTTACCGAATTGTCGCAATTTCCGGACGACACGCACAAATGGTATCCCGATTTCGATGTTTCCTGGTATACAACGTCCGCGGTTTTAATACAAACGGCTAGGGATAAGACCCAAGGCAATGTACTCACTGCTGAAGACTTGCGAGTGCATTCAAATGTGCTGATGAGAGTGTTAAACGTATCAGTCGATTATCTTGAGAAGTACGTAGGAGATCGTGTCCAAAGATGCTCAGCGAGGTCGATCGGAGGAGGGGATAGCCAATCTAGGCAGGGGTCAAAGACTCAACCTTTTTTGGCCAAAATGACCCAAAAACTTTTATAAGCGCTGAAAGAGCGTCAGAACTACGCTAAAGACAACGTATGTGGTCGAATTGAACAATTTTGAGAAAAATTTTTAATTTTTTTCCATTCTTGGCCTTCATTTAGTATCATTTTCCCGACATTTTTTTTTCGTTCTGGGAGGGATTCTAGACTATTGTTGGGCTGCATTAAAATTTTGGGTCGGAATGCAAGATTTTTTAAAGGTCAAAAAATGGTTTTAAAATGGTTGTATAGCGAAAAACACAATGTTTCAACGTTTCTGATCGATCACTTTCCATTGGCATCAAAAATCGCGAGAAGGACAACAAAATTCAAAAATTGAATTCTAGGGGTATATTAGTTTTTTTTTGTGGAGGGTACTTGGCCTTCCAAGGGGAGGGTTTATACCACCCACCCCCACGCTCAAGCAGAGGCGTAGCCAGGATTTTGGTTGGGGGGAAGGCTTAAACAAAAAGTTTTTAAGACTACTTTTTGCATTGAATAACAGTAACGTTATGTAAAATAAAACTGAGTTTTTCGACCTTAAGTAGTGTAGCAAAGCTAATTTATGGGTTTCTGACGATCAAAAATCCAAAAAGCTTAAAGCAGCGCGAAGTGCCGAAAATTTTTGGAATTTTATCATTTTAATGTAGAATTTACGGCCTTTCTATTGACAAATAGTTCGAAAATCATAAGTGGCGCAAAGTGCCAAGATATTTTAGTCATTTTTACCGCCCTTAACATTTTGTAGCGCTGTGAATACTAATAGTCTGACGGGAGCGAAAACTATCAAATTTTGTAAAAAAAAACAATTTTGACAGTTCAAGCTTCTTACAAGAAAACTGCGAATTACTTACTTTGTCTGAAGATATTTTGAATGATTCTTACTATTAAAAGCAATGCTGGACCTTTATAAAAAGAAAGGACAGTCACTGGCGGTGCTATGCGCCGGAAAATATCGACGTTTCTGCACTTTAAATTCAATTTATACCGCGTAAATCATACAAAACAGACAAATTAATGCCGGCGCGAAACGCCGGAGATTTTTAGAAATTCCTAACCCTTTTTACCTGGCTTTTTCTCCCTAATATCTCGTTGCACATGCACGACTATATTTTACGGCTGCGGGTGTCTGGGGTGGCGCGCTCAAGCGTTCCCAGCGGGGTCCGGGCCGAGTCCTGGGAAATTTTGTAAAAAAAGCACTTCGATGATAAATAGTAACGTTTAAATTTTCGCAAAATCGGCCAAATCTCGCTTCTGAATTGTGCCAAAAAAACATTTAAAATTGATGAACTCCTACACTGCACAAAACCTCTGAGCTGGAATTCGTTTTTCGACCCTGCTAGATTACATAGCGCAGCAACGGGTCACTGCGAATAGGATATAGAAAAATGTATCAATGTAAATTTTGTTCTTACCGTTTTCAGGCCCATTTGTGGCCTTCTTATTAACAAGATGCAGTTCAGAAAACAGGAAATGCGCAGAAACATAAGGAAAGTTGGCCATTCCTTTCATTTAAATAGGATTATGTGTCCTTGTAAAGAAAGACGAACAAAGCAAAGAATAGACAAACTGGTACACAAAGACAAACAAAACAGAGAATAGACAGACTGGTACAATCATTTTCACACTTTTACTATTATGCTCAACAAGCATGCGCAGTTTCAATTAACGAATAAATAGTGCATTAAATTACTGAAGTAAAGTGAAGTGCTGAATTTGTTTAGCTGATTCAAGCTTTTAAATTCATTGGATCTATATACACAATGAATAATAATGACGGCGCGAAGCGCCGGAAAATTGTGACGTTTTTGCCTTTTTGAGCTTAATTTTCTGGACACATATTATTGCAAAAGAAAAATCAATAATATTTCTGAAAACTTTTCGGGAGAGGGCATGTGCCCCAATGCCCCCCCCTGGCTACGCCTATGCGCTCAAGTGTGGTCTAGACATCCTCAAACACTCACTTCCAACATTCATGTCTGATCCTGAACATACATGCGCAGTGTGAGAATTCTGAGCGGGAGAGGGTGCTGATTCTTAAAAATTTTTCTGAGCTCGAACGCGATAGATGCGCGTCAGATAAGAATGTCTTCGGTATTTCTGTTACGATGCTCTAGCATTCTAGAGCTTGAAAACAGAAAAAATCAGATAGAAAATCAAAAATTGAGTAAATTGGACAAAATATTCAAACGAGATGATGTGAAGTTTAGCACTTTAAAAAGAAACAGATAGTCAAAAGCTTCGAAGGAGCACCTTTCCTCTAATTCCTCCGAAGATCGCCAATTCTGAGGGGCATCCTCTTCACACATGGGCGTGGGGGAGAGGGTTAGGGTGTACCCCAGAAGTTTAAACACTTTTGGCAATTTTACCCATCCTGACCCCTCCACCGCCAGAATTTTCTTGCTGCCCACTATGATTCTATTCGTCTGAACCATATTTCCCACAAGATCACTTATGATCAATGACATGTTGGCATGCAAATCAGTAATGACATTGTTTACGGCCAGTAGTGAAACAAAGTCAAGGAATGATATTCAATCTTTCTCGCAGGCAGTCCAAAATAATCGCATTCGTTATTCATGCGCCAAACATTTTCGTTGCCTAATAGTAATCAAAATGTCTTTATGTATTTTTTAAACGTATTTTAGTAAATTTCTGGAAGCTCGATTCCTGCAAAGCGATTGTATAGTTGGAATTTCTTGAATATCGTTTACGCGATAAAATTCTTAGCGGTTGAATTTTGAATTTCCCATAAAGTCGGAAATCTTTATGCTGATTGATGGCTATATAAATCTGTGTTCATAAATACCATTGACGGGATATTTTACCCTTTATCAGGCACGTCAATGACGAACCACGATGGGCTATAAGCATACGTGGGTGTGGAGGGGGCTCGCGTTGTACGCTTAGAATCCGGCAGACCGTCCAAAAATCGATAGACCACAGAATTGAATATTTTGGCATGTTTGTTGGGATTTTTACCATTTTTACACCACCCAGACCCCTGAACTTTGGTCACTGCCCATGTATGGCTATAAGCCTGCCACGCATACCAGGCGCTAACAACCACGCTATGGCATTTGGCTATCCATAGGCACTGCAGCTTCTTATTTGACGGCGCTGCAGTCGGTTGATCGATATTGAATATCGTTTAATACCCGGGTTCTACGTTCCTAGTGGGCATAATACTCAGCTGATCTCATTTTTCTCCGTACACTGGTTCTGCTTGTGAAATCAATTGAAAAGTGATCCGAGCTGGGTCCTCAGGGCATGCCCACGTGTTGGAGACTCTTACATTGGCCTGTTTGAACAAAATATAACCTTTTATCGTGTGATTCGGCCTAAAACAACAGGATTATAAATAATTTTTGCGAGGAAAAATTGTGCCGAAAGCTTCAAAATCATTGTTCTGATCCAAAAAATACTCTAACGAGAGATGAATTATATTCACAAGACCCTATAATTCCGCACTCTTATAATTAAAATAAAAGAATGTTTTCCTTTTTAACGCGATTTCATGAAGCTAATAGAGAGCTTCATGATGAATGTGTAAAAAATTGTGTTTCGCCGCCAAACGACTACTTTTCCGGCGTTTTTTGACCTTTTAAACTTTCTACTAATAGACCCCAAAAATTTGGGTGCTGCCCCTGTATGCTCACGCTCTAAATTTTTGAATTCTAAATTTCTCAAATTGATTTAGTCGCTGGAACCTATCCGATTTTTGCTTCAAGCCAGATTTTACAAATCTTACCAGCGGAATCAAAGGCGTTCTCATAGATGTAAGGCGAGTTACTATATTTGTTGTTAGATTTATTCAGCAGTTTATCGTCGCGATCATACATGTACAGCATAGAAAATCTGGGGGGGGGTTGGTCAGGCCCAAAAAATTTTAAAATTTGCTTTTTTGGGCTTAAAAACGAAGGGTACACATCAAAAACACCATTTTTTGACGTTTAAGACAATGCTCTTTTTTTAGAACAAAGAAACGTAGAAAAATTTTTGAAAAATTTGGAAAAATTGAGTAAATTGAACAAAATGTGGTCAAAAAAAGTTTGAATGGCGCGAAGCGCAGAAAATTTGAGATTTTTTAGCCAAAAATGAGCTAGAAACGCTTAAAAGGGCACACTTTTTGCTACTTTCACTAATTTCTACGAAAAATCGACAATTCTGGGGAGTTGCAGCCATTTTGCGAGGATTAGTTGTTATTCTGGTAGGGGCAAACACCCCCAAACCAACCCCAAACACGTCTGGTCTCGATACTTCGTTCAGCGTTGATTAGATTATTTGCAAGGCTTAAAATTACTTGGAAATGATAAGCCGGTTAGAATTCCAACTTAAAATAATAGTATATAGAATATTTGCGAAAATTTGGTTAGTGGCATTTTAAAAAAAACTTAATATTTAAAAACTAAAAACAAAATAGTAGTACCATACTTACTTACGGAAAATAAATTTGTGATACCTAAACGGAGACCATCCTTATCAAAGTTTTACTTATATAAATTACTGTATTCCTGGTCATTTGAGGTGCGTGGTCGGAAGCTGATCCGTCAAAATTTGCAGCTTAATTTATTATCTCCCTATCAATTTACCCGAAAAAAGTTCACCAATGTATGAATTTATAGATGTTGCCAAAGGCGATACCTTGCACTATAATTACGCCACTAGACTGCTTTTGGGAAGGATCGCTTGCTTTGGGACCACATCCACCTATTGAGAAGATCCAGTGAGGCAGTATCAGACTTTTTAACATCAGAGTTTTTTTTATAATTTTTATCATCACTATCATTTCGAGTCTGCAGTTTTGCTTATTGCAATATGGTGTACCGTACTACTTGAAGTAGGAAGAAGAAAACAACATTTTATATTTACTTTTTGGCATCCTGAAAGCCAAATGTTTGCCTAAGAATAGTTCTTAAAGCGATTTTAAGAGCAAAAACAATTAGTTTTACATTTGCTTTGTTTTCATTTCCTTCTTCTCTTTTTCGTTATTTTTCTTTTTTAAATTTTGTATATTTATTTTTCTCAGTTTTTTACTTCCGACTACTATACTATGTAACACTAAAATTCCGAGGGTCAGCCCGGAAATTTTTTTACAAATACATTTTTTGGACTCGAAATGATGGTGATGATAAACACTCGTAAACGAACAGTTTTTTGACGTTTCGAATGATGCTATTTTTCTAGAAAATAAAAATAATTAAAAAATTTAGAAAGCAATATAAGACAATTTTAAATTACGAAAATTTAAAGAATTTTTTTCATCCTACATCATTTGAGTCGGGCCTAAATCTTACCACGTCTTTTATAAGGTGGTGTTTGAAGCCAGGTTTAAACCTTGACATATTAAAACGTGGCTTAGGTCAGTTCAACGACCTCGTCAAAAGATTTTATCACTCTATACAAGCTAATAAATGACTCTAAGGATCGTTGAAATAGACGATCAGGATAGTCAACCCTTGCTCAATCTAATGTTAGGTTCATGAAGTATTTTTTGACTCTTAGGAAAATTGCATAAATCGGAGTGAACGGTATTAATTTATAGATAAAAAAATTATTAGAAAGTAATAATCTGCACATTGCTTTCTTCAATAATCGCCTAAGCAGTTAGGTAACGCTTTCCATATCCGATTTTTCAAGAGGTTTGACAATAGACTGGAAAACATTCGATCCTGCTCGTCTGGCGGGAAATGATGAAGCGACCGGAAGCTTATTTAGACGGGTAAGATTTTTCTTCTTTTTAAGAATTCATAGCATAGCTTAACCATCGGTGACATCGGAATCTGGCTGGGCAGATTTGAGCAGGGGCGGGGGCGGCCTCCCCTCCCCAGCTCACATTTGCCCGGTATAGCTGGCGAGATAAAGAACGGGTATGTAATTGGCAATAATGTTCGGCCATCGATGATGTTAAAAGCTCAAAATTTTCCGGCGCTTCGCGCTACTTACTGCATATTAATGGCATTTATTTACATCGTAGCAGCCTACAAGCCAAACGTTTGCCCAATAATAGGTTTTTGAACGATTTCAAGAACAGAAACAACTATTTCGGAACTTTTTTCCATTTTTTTATTTTCATCCATACTTTTGACGCTACGCATCAAATGCTATAAGTACAGATAATCCAGCAGTAATTAAAGCTTTTTAGCGTCCTTCCGACCCGAGTTTCGAAAAATTTCAGCGCTCCGCGTCGGAGTTTTGCTAAAATTATGAACTTTCACGATGTTTTTCGCACGAGGTAGTCAAAATTTTTAAAACTTTCTAAGATAATTTGGCACCAAAAGCGATTTTAAGTCAACGCAAAACGTCGGGAAACCGCTGTTTCGTACAGATGACAAATTTTTAAAACGACTTACGACTGTTTTTGGAAGAATTGGTATACCGCTATCCTCCTTACTGAAGCAAATTCTAGAATTGCCACTGATTGGGAGAATTGTATTCGTAAACATACATGTTTGCACTGGCATAGGAAATTTGGGGTATCTTCCCTGAAAAACTTTAAAACAGAGCTTTTTCTGCTAAAAAACCGTCTACGTCAAACAAAACACTGTTTTTGATTTTTCTGACAATTATAGGTCTTTAAAAATAAATTTGAAAAAATCTGACAGAAAAATTCAATTAGATTAACAAAATATAGTCAGCAAACGAGTATATGGCTTAAAGCGCGCCAAAAATTTGTCGCTTTCGGGCAAAAACGCATAAAAAACACAATTTCTACGAATTTTTTGAAATCGACAATTTATTTAATCGCAGTCATTTTATGAAGTGTGAGAAGTCGTTATATAAGGTTATGCCTCTCCTCATGAAAAATTGTATTTTCACAAGTGGATGCATTTTTCGTGATATACTGCTGCTCAGCTTTTTTTCGATACACTTCTACGATTGCCTTTTTTAGTTACTAGCTATGCTTTGCCCTTTTGTTATTCGAGTTGCTTATGTAAATAGCATGCTATTTATTCATACAATGCATTCAATTACTTATTTATGTATATTTGCCAATTCGTTTACTTATTCTAAGCTCGGTCTGGGCAATGGTTATACTCAAAAGCCGATATTAGATCCGCTGAACCCCGATGGACCAAAATTTTGTGCTGACGTAATCGGAACTTTTACGAAGGATCACATTGGAGTCTTTAACATTTCGGTACTAGTCGCTTATACCCACACGCGGATTTTGAGCACCTCATTTAATATTGGGTTCTTTGCATTAATTTCTTTTGGAGTCACTGGAACTCGAACCTGTGACATTTTGATTAGTAGTCAAGCACTCCAGCCACTGAGCCACCGACTGATAAATCGATTTTGAATAACATGGTAATATCAGCGAAGCGAGTTTTTCCGGTACTTGAAGCGCCTTCAAAAATCGCTTATCCTACAATATCAGTGTCTCTAAATTTCAGTCGGGTGACTAAAAGGTTAGTGTGACAGACTAGGAATCAGAGGGTCCTTGTTTCTAGCCCCAATGACTCAAAAAAAGTTTACGCAAAAACACGAATTTTGAGCATGAAAATGGTGAAAATCCGGATTTGGGGGATATAGCCGACTAGTACCGAATTTTTTTAGCAATATATTGCTTGCAGGTTAGCGTTTTTCGCGGACATTTAACATGTCATTCTCAACAATTTACTCGATGACAGATGTTGGAAGACAGTGGTAGAGATCGTCACCTTATGCATTTTTTATCAATTCGTTATACGATTTTAATTTTTCCTATATGAGAAGAAGCATAAAATAAGGTCTGAGAAAAATTTGTATTTCCGTCCAGAAGTTCTAAATCAGCTTTTCAAAAACAATTTATAGGCGTTGCTAATGTTGTCAATATGTGTGAAAAAAACAATATTTTTTCGAGTATTTCTTATCCAGCAATAAACAAACATATTACCTAAGGATACCTGTCATGTATCATCAAAAAAGTCCGTAAAAGTCGATTGATGACTGATTATAACTCGAGATCCTATCTGTTGTTGTCTAAGCTTAGTCTTACCATTGCATGTGCTGGCCTTGTGAATATAGGAGTCACTAATATTCTGAAGTCAGATATCTCAATAACTACTTAAGGAATTCTCGAAAAAATCCGAAAATTTTAAATTGATGTTAATCAAATTTAAAAATATATTGAATAAGACGGGCCCTCAAATGACTTCTAAACATTTGGCACTGCTGAAAATGTTTGACTTGTTTTGTACTCAATTCTAGTACGTGCATTGCAGAGAAAAGAAGTAGGTAAGAAAAATACATAGTTCTGCGCAATTTACAATATTCATAATGCTTTACTTTAGGTTAGGCTGTTCGAAAGACAAAAATTATGCAAAAACAATTAACTTGATGCAAAGCGTCCGAAAATTTTGGGATAAATAGTTAAAAAGTGTGCTAGAATCGGCAGTCTTTTCGATTGCTCGTCAAGAATTTTCAACTTTGTTCTTTGGGAACCTTGTGAAAAATCTTCGCATTCCCAAAATTTTAGGGGACCAGCCCATAGGTAGGCAGCTTCAAAATTCTGAGAGAAGGGTGTATGCGCAAGAAGGTCAAAAATGGTCTTTTGAAATGGTGGTATGGCGGAAAAACACCATTTTTCATGGTTTTTATCGAGCACCATCCACTGGCATCAAAAAATTGCGAATAAAACGAAAACAATTTCCGAAAATTGAATTCTGGGGAGTTATCTCGATTTTTTGGAGGGGGCTATTCGGCTTATAAGGGGTTGCATACCCCCGACGCTCACGAATGGACCAGCCCCCTATTCCCTTACAGCTGACTGCCTGTTTCTCTTTATAATCAACATGCTTAAACCATGCTTGGGCAAACATGGAGCAATATTCTTCAGAAATGCGACAGCTCGAATGCGCATGAGATAGCGAAAACGTTGGCCGAACGTGCTGACGTCGCTTATAAATATTTGCCAAAAGTAAATGTCAGCGAAATTGTGGAAAGCGGCTGCAATGGATACGCGGCGAATTTTATGAAATGGCCGCAGGAAATGATTGTCGGCGGAGCAAAATACGACAACGGTCGCCTATCCGGGTAGATGCACAAAATTACTTGTCTGGGGCCATCCATTTACCGGATCGAAATTTAGGTCTGTTTCGGGGCTCTGACTACTTTTCTGAGCGTGGGGGTAAAAGACTCTAATATTTGGTCCAAAATGGATAAACATATAAGAATGGCTACAAGAAATCAGAAGTTTTCGCCGATAATCAGGGGCCCGAAATTTGCTAACTTCAGGGGTTTGGAGGGGACGTTTAATTATGGGTGGGAAACCCCTCCGAACCCTCCTGTTACATGCACCTCTAAGCTTACACCGGCCTGATGAAAGTCCTTTTTTCTTTTACTTAAAATGGCTTTTAAAATCAACAAAAAGACGCATATTGTGTAGGTCATTTTGGCCTAAATAGCAGTAATTACCTCACTTTTATGCCGTAGGTTTACCGTCACCCTATTTCGGACCATCTTGGATAATGTGCACGTTGTTTGGATTGCATTATTTGTATCACCGACTTATTAGAAAGTTTTCTTATAAACAGAGCGGCCGCTATACAATCAGTCGTGCTCTTAGCTAATCCGGCTCACATATATAAAAGAGCTTTAAGAACGAAATCGTGGTTCAACGATACGATAGCATTGTGGGATAAAACGGCAGCCGAGGATCTATTGGCTCAATGGGAGCGAAATTACACCGCGTTGATCACAAAACTGCATCATTCTCATTCCAAAAAATGTCGGACTACTACAAGTAAAAGTTCAAACAATTTGGGCAACGCTGAGGTTTTGTGAGGGGTCAGAATTAAGCAAAAATTGATTAAGTAAAAAAGGTAAATCGGTGGTAGAGCCAAGGAAGCATTGTTTTAATGTTTTCTTATTTCATAAAGCTCCATCTGTTGGGCGCCAAATATTGCAAAACAAACAAAAATATTCTCTAGAAAATATTAATGCCTGCAGGCGTATTCGAATTCTAATGATATTAGGTTCTACTACCTAAATTCTTCTGTGCGTGCTCAAATTCCGAAAAGTGTCAACACATTTTGTATAATGTTAATACCCATGCTTTTTGATATAACATTTATTCCAAAATACGAGTACATTAGCTCGTATCGAGAGATTCTAATTGAAATAATTAACTATTAATTTTTCGTGCTCGGAGCCACATACTCGAGATAATATAATATTAATTTATTTTACATTATGATATGTTGTATTATTATTATTAAATTATGTATTAATATAATATGGTGACCAGACAACTCGACAGATCCAACTCGCCTCGAGACAACTGGACTCAGACTTCTCGACTCGAAGACTACTCGACGCAAGGATAACTCGACCCAAGACAACTCGACTCAAAGACAACTCGACGCCAGACAACTCGCCGTAGGACAACTCGCCGTAGGACAACTCTCCTCAAGATAACTCGACGCAGACATCTGGCTTCAAAACAACTCGCCTTCATATAACTCGACGCAGACATTTCAACGCAGACAACTTGCCTCGAGATAACTTGACGCAGATAGACAACTCGCCTCAGATAACTCGCCGCAGACATGTGAAATGTGCAATCCTGCGCATCAAGCAATTTCATGTTTTCTATTAAAAAATCCGATTTAGACGCATTTTTAACCATTTTTAGACACTTTTTGGTAAAAAACGCAATTTTTTCCAACGATCTTAGGCTAATGCCCTTTCAGGACCAACTGCCCTACCGTCAATCTGCCACTGAGCATGAGGATATATGTATACAATAGACCTAAAGTGCTCAAAAAGTTAAAAACAACGGGGAAAAGTGAAATCCGGAATCGGAGGTTGAAATGGAAACGATCGATAACAAGCGGAAAAGGAAAGATGTCGAGCACATCCCTAACCCCTATTTTTGGCAAAATAGAACCCACTAAGCTGGGATCGGGGGTCCGAAACGGGTTTAACAAAATGAAGCTAACACTGGTTCTGTCGGGGGTTTCTCTGCCCTGGGGTGGTCCAAAGTGCCGGGACCAGGGTTTCCCGAGCAGCCCCAATCAAGGTTAAAATACCCAAGCAAGTTTCCAGCGAAATGTCTGCCGCAGGATTCAGCAGCCTGAAAACGAGGTACATATACCCCATTATTCACTATACCAGAAGTTCCGTCGGGGATTTCTTTACCCTGGGGTGGTCCAGATCAAACATGCACGTGGGGGGCACCTGACCCCTTCAGAATGGGAAAATTGAAAATTTTGTTGGAAAATGAAGCAAAATGAAGGCCAAAAAACGGATTAAAATTGAAAATTTCCTTTAAAAGTGCTTCAAATTGACCAGAAACTGTGTAATAACGTAGTTTTACCGCTATTTCAGCGTTTATGCACGTTTTTGAGCTCATTTTGGCCCGAAAAAGCTCCATTTTTGACCCCCAAGGCTTTGTATCGACTTGTCTCTGTGTCTAGTTGTCATGCGTCGAATTGTCTTAGTGTCGAGAAGTCCGCGTCCAGTTGTCTTGAGGCGAGTTCTCTTGCGTCGAGTTGCCATAGCGCCATATAATATGATTATTATTATTAAATTCGTCCTGAAAGTTTTGAAACTGAAATGACAAGGTTCATTCGTTATATTTAAAGCCGGGTTATTTTCGTACTTTTTTACAATTATTATAAGGACGAATTTGTTACACTTAAAAAATCTGTTCGTGTATTTTCAGCTTAATTAGCGCAGCGTTATTACAGAAATCCGAATAGCGTCAGAACTTCTGAAATTCTTTAGAGGGCATCGTTTTTTGTCAGAATCCATAAAACAATGAAAACTACCTGCTTCTTGTTGATTTGAATTTCGCAAATAAAAATATAGGTCAGCTACTCTAAAATTACTAAGGTAGTTAAAGATTTGAACCGCTCTGCATTGCTTACTTATTCATATATCTGTATCAGACGTATTTTAATAAAATTAATCTTATCCTACTATATTGATTTTATATTATACATATCATAATTTGTATCACAAACTAATATTACTTTGTACAAAATTTTAATAGTGCAAATTTTGTAAGGAATGACATTAACCACCAATTTTAGAAATGTCATTGGGTCTTTAATATTGACGAAGAGATGGTCATACTAGCAAGGAAAAATGCTCCGGTGGAGCAAGAAAAGGTGAAAATACTCGTATTTATTCATTCTTAAGGATGTAAAAGGAGGGGACTAGAGAAATTTCCCAATACGCGTAAAAACCGTAAGATTGTGCCAAATAGTTAGACTTCATCTAAACAATGCAAAAATCTAAGTATATTCTGCAGCTTATGCCTGTTTCTGTAGACTGAATTGAGTTGGCCTGGAGGTGTAAGTTTTACTCCGATAATCTTGTTTTTCACCAGAGCATTGTGGAAGGTAAGGTTTCGTGGAATAAATTTCAAATCAATTGTTAAACAAATATGAAAGCTTTTCAATAGTCATTTGCGAAACAGTGAAGAATGTTTTGCGACTGAAACTTGATTTTTCGCAGGCCGCAGATTATACTCCGATTTTTGCGTTGTTTAGAGGAAGTCTATGTCTTTAGCACATTCTTACGGCTCTTGCGCGTATAGGGAAATTCTCGCTAGTCCTCTCCTTTCACATCGCTCAAGAATAAAGAAATCCAAGTATATTCATCTTTTTTTGCTCCATCGGAGCGATTTTTCCTGTTAGTATTCTTTTTTCTCAGCATGATTTTGTTTTTAAACACTGCATTCTCATTACGAAAAAGGCAATCTAACTAACCTTAATCAGAGGAAAAAACCTACGTAAAAGTCCCCGTTGGGCAGCTTTAAAAATCAGCATAAATATTTTCCTCATGTATTTTAAACCAGAAATGCTATAGAAAAAATAAATCCAGAGCTTGTTTAAGCAATGATTAAGGGTAACCGTTTTTACTTTTTCTTCAACTGTTTATAGCTTCGATATCACGTGTGTACATTGAAAGGAAGATAATGGTAGTCAGAAAATTTATTGAATTTTAATGTATGCCAACGACGTTACTAACCTAATTAAAGTAAAATCCTGCATCGACAGAAACAGCAACAAAAATTAGTAGTCTAGCAAGACAACATGAACGATGAAAATTCATAAAACCGCATACATTCCAAAAATGGACAGACATAAATTTGCATAGATTTTAAGTGGACAAAATGTTGGAATCGGTTTGAAGACAGCGCATAAAGATGAGTCAAAAATCTTTGAAATAAAAAAACTGATCAAAAAATATGCAATACGGAGTTAAATATTGGCATTAGCAAAAATTTGCATAATTCAAACTTCACCTCTTCACAGCTCAACAACCTCAGTCTGTAGAAAAGTTTAAAGGTCATATTCGTTATTCTGACGTTACGGAGATCATTTTAAAAAATAATAACCATACCTAATGCTCTGGGTGGAAAAGTGTTTTTCAGTGTAAACTTTACACTTGCGCTAATAACGCAATATTGGGTGTTTAGAAACAAAATAAACTAGGATGTGTAACGCTTAGGTCAGGGCACCTTTTAAGCATAATCAGCATGGTCCGCCTACTTAGCGGAATAGCTAAAGAAATTTCTTTTTATCTCGAACCCTTTACACTAAAACGATTACAGATCAAAAAATATTGCGTTAAATAGAGAAAAAATTGTTAGTTTTGACTATATTTAAACCCTCTACATTATAAAACCAATTGGACTGCACGAAAATTAAAATTAGAGTTAGATAAGCTGAAGGACACGCAAAGAGTAAAAAACACGTATACTTTACACTTTTGTTTAACAACCATTGAGTGTAAAGAAATTTTAGGGTTAGATTCGCAATCTACAGCTCGGGGGTAACATTTTAAAAAAGATTTTCTCTCCGCAAATCATTTGATTCATCGGTTTACTCTTTACACACTCATTGCCAACTCGGTATTGAGTGCAGACAAAAATAAAAAAATTAATATCGAGTATTGTAATTATCCATCGATTAAAAAAAACCGCACCTCCAGCAGTGTGCCGTTGTTGCTGTCATAGGTAGCGCTATCGCGCTACCTATAATATTCACGGTTTACGTTGCTTTTCTATTTTATTATCATATATTTTATAGCTTTTACATTGCGTTTTTGTCGTTCATACTTATCTCTGAATTTTTGTATCTTATTTTATATTTGCTTGTCTTTATCTAATACTTATTGAATTCCAAGTGTATTTCCTCTCGGTAGAATTTAAAATGATTTATCTGAAGATTTAGAGACACTCAGGTCGTAAAAGCTGTCTTTCTATTTGTGTTGAAGATGCAACTAAATCCAAAATCCAAAAAACATGGCATTGTCGAATATTTGCTTTAGTTTTTTTGTGATTTGTCTATTTAGCAATTTTTAGAATTTTTTATCTGATTAGGACGCCCTTCTTAGTCTCAATGCGGCTGTGATTTAGAGCTTTATTTAAATTCTGCGAAAAATCTGTTGTTTTAATTTTTATCAAGCTTTTGGCGTTTTTTCATGACAATACAATACATTTTTATATGATTTTTTCACCCTTAAATGGTTTGTTTAATATCTGGCAGACATCTTCATGCATTTACTAAAATTACAACGAGCGACTTGATTCTCGAATATAGTCGAATTAACTTAAAAATCATCATTGTCGGATATGTCTTGATGGTAAGTTACCTTAGTGTGAAATATAACGAAGGGTTTTGGCTCACTTTCTGAAAAAATTGATGCGCAATTAATTGATTAATTAATTAATTAACTGATAAATAATATAGTTACTTGTTAATTGGACAAAAACAGTAAATTTTTTTACGTCAGCATTGGGGGAGTGGGGAGGTATACACCCCTAGAAGTTAAAAAAGACCCTGCAGTCTGATGTAGACCCCAGAATTCTATTTTGAGTAACATTTTTAGTGATTTTTAGTGATTTAACTTAAGCAGACCTCAGAATTTTATGGCTGCCCGTGTTTTATCGAGGCATTGCTTGATTTTCTGATTTCATTTGATTATACGGCAAAACATCTTTATGCAATGAGGTAATTTGTCTTAAAAATGTACATGTAAAGGCAAACATTGAAGCTAAAGGATGATTATTTTTCATTATGCTATTATATAGCTGTTTTCAACTTTTCTGATATATATATATATATTTGGATTTTCAGTTCATTTACGCTGCCCTATCACTGCAGAATTTCGCAGTTTGTGACGAATCGTCTTGCATTGGAGTGGGCTTAGCTGGCTGTTTTTTGGTGAGCACATTTATATGTTATGATTTATTTTATACTTCGAAATTTGGAATTATTCTTGCTGTAGAAACACATTTACGTCATAAATAAAGATAAAACATTCCATTACGGCTATTTTCACGGGTCAAAAAAATGTTGAAAATCAATGGCGCCTGCGGGTCTGTCGCTTTCAGGGAGGTCCTCTAAATTCCGACAGGCCGGTACCGTAACCATAACCAATATTCCGAAACATACACGTGTGGTGGTCTCGTATTCAATGATTTAACAGACATATGTGACTTATGTAAAACAAAAACGTATTTCCAAGATAAGACGGTTTTCATCGATTTTTTCACTACGGGAAACACACATGTAGACAGGGGTGTAACCAGCCAATGAAAAAACAAGGGTCCCCAGGAGGAAAAGTTAAATAATCTCAGAGTTTACCGAAAGGTCAGCCAAAATGCGTTTCTAGCACAAGGTTGAGCTACTAATCTCAAAATTTTCCGACGCTTCGCGCCGAATTTCTTATTTTCCATCTTATTTCTTACCCTAGAAGCCCAGATTTGACTTAAAATAACGAATAAATCATTAACTTTCGGCGCTTCGCACCGATTAATTATTTTTTCATTAGTTTTCCTTGCAAACCCGCGAAATTAAATGCAAAGACAAGTATTTTTGAATGTTTTGTGTCAAGCTTCAACTTGATATTGAGCTATAAGTCATACAGATAAATTAAAGGATAGACTTTTTGAAATCAAGAAAAAATTTTTTTCAATTTTTTTAAAATTATTTTCTTTATCATAGGATAGATCTCGTCGATAAACGCTCAAAAATGCCTTCATTTTCGCGTATCTCTTAATGGTTCCCTGGATATGAGACTTCAACAATTCTTGCCCCTCCCCCGAAATAAAATCCTGGTTAAGCCCCTGCGTGTAGACGTGTTGAATTTTTCTGAAAAAATCAAACTCCTGAAGTGTTTACACTGTTTCTAATAGCACCATTTTTAAAGGTCAAGACTACCAATAACTGAAATGTATTTAACGTAATGTAGGCATCCTGTCTTCGCCCTTCTGTGAGCAGCACTGTACCCGCATCTTTTATCAGATCTTCCGCTCTAAATAGGGTACACTGTCTACGCTAAAATTCAATTTTATTTAAGACAATATAGCACCAAGTTCACGCGCTTAAGTTCCAGAGATCCATTTGAATTTGTGAAGTAACGCCTGTGCTGCGTTAAGGAAATTCACTAAGGGCTTTGTTTGATAAGTATGACCGGATTTTTATGTATTGCACATGGTTTTTGAGCCTCAGTGAAGCGCAGGAAGTCTGAAGAAGCTTAAAAAAGACAAATTTTTGAAGCCCTGGGGACCATGTTCCTTGCTCAGAATTGCACACAGTTGACTCCATTTGAAAATCAAAATTGCACATATATTGCATTTAGATCAATTCGAAATGTAAATAATATCAATTTAGTGTGGTTTCGTCATGTAATTTAATTACGTATTGACAGTATTAAGGTACATGGATTAAATATAAATCTCCGATCGTTTGTTTGACTTAAAGATGCCCCAAATTTCTTCCTCTAAAGTTAAGGCATCAAGCTCACGAGAACGCATCAGCAACAATCGCATCAACGATAATAAAACAGTTTCTTATTGACACTAATATGTTTAAAATGGTAATACATAGAATCGTTTTAATGTGTGAGTTATGATGCGATTGTTATTCATAGACCGCGGACAGAACTTGAATTTGGAAAATATCGAAATGTCATTTATTGTTTTGTTGAACAGGTATTTATATCTTAATATCTGGTCTTACATGTTTGGTACCTCCAAGTAAGCTTCTGAGGATCAAAACGGCTCATTTGATGAATAATTTTTTGCAGATCTGCTCAATTTGATTCTGCGCAATAAAAATCCGATCTCTATCAATTATCTTCTATACCTGAATTTACGATTTTGCAAATTATTTGATCACGTTAGGTGCTGCTTTCGTGCGCAGCTGGTTTCGGCGTGTGCCATTTTTTGAACATCCACTTCAACGTGGGATCGACACAGGTGATCCCATTCGTAACGCTAGGATTGGGTATCAGTGATATACTCGTTCTAGTGCACGCCTACGACGAATTGGTGGGCCAAAAGGGTACATTGGGACTGGAAATGGGCCTGCTACTAAAAGAGACTGGATGGGCCGCCCTTATTACCAGCTTCAGTAACATAGCGGCCTTTTCCGTCGGCATTCTAATACCGATTCCGGGCGTCCAAACTTTTTGCAAGCAGGTAACGCGAAATTAGTATTGCAATGCGTGCACTCATAATCAGACATGGAGTTGAGACTAGACATGCTCGGGAACGGAAAACACGACACTTTTGAGTCAAAAACTAAAAATTTTGCTCAGCGGCTGATACAGGATTTTCTGACAGGAAGCGGAACCCAAAATATTTTCCTTATGGTGCTCGAAACTGTCCCAAAAATCCGTCTAATATGCTTAAAGAAGCCGCTTTTGCGGTCTTTTCTTGGACAGAATCAATTGTGATCCAAAAAAAGTTAGAAGTTTACGGGAGTTATTAACGGGAACCGCAAAAAACTAGTGCAAAATCGTCACGAATCTCGAAATCTCGAAAAATTCTTATGCAATTATCACAAGAACTAAAAAATCCTTGTATTGTATATAAACTACTTGTCTAACGTATGAACGAAGTTTTTAAGGCGCCAAGGAAGTCAGAAGATCATTAATCAGTACGACTCGCTCCGAGGCGCCAGAAATATCACAAAAGTCCTCATAAAAATAATTAAAATCATAAAGAAATACGCTCATTCTCTATTTAGCCCTACCGTCTTTTGATGGTGGCGGCTGACCCCGCTTCCCCTCTAAATCAGCGCCTGAATTTGCTAAACAAGCTAAAATAACACATTTCCCCAGAATGTAAAAAAAGGAAATTTCCTGGAAAATTGTGGCAAAGTTAAGGCCAAACGTAGATGGAAATCGAATCATTTCTCCAAAAATGTCTGAAAGGGAACATAAACTGTTCATAACCTATAGCGACTACGCTATTATAGCATTAAATGCTTATTTGCAGGGTCATTATGATTAAAAAAAGCTCTTCAAGTGACTACAGATTAACCGTGCTGTGCATCGTGCTTAAAACCCGATTCAAACAGAATAAATTTTTTTGAGGTTTTCATAATTTTTTGCGGTTTCCGACCTGTAGGTAAATAAGAATTAGGGGGCTGTAGATTCCCCCAATTTTTTACCAAAAAGGCCAAAAAACGCCTAAACACGGCCGAAAAATTTAATTCTTTTCAAAAATCAGGGTGGGTGGGGGTTTGGGGCGACTGAGATTTGGTGGGGAATCCCCCATCCCCCTGTTACATGTGTGATACTAGTTAGTTTAGTTTTAGTATTGGCGGAAAATGTCTGAAATGTTTCGTGTTAGCAGAGCAGTAATATTGATCTGAAACATCCGTTGTATTCCGTGTCTTTTCGTATTTGGATTTTCTAGTGAAACTAAAATTTTTCTAACGAACTCTTCACTCCCTCAGTGGAATATAGAGCGGTACATAGGTGGGCGGCACCAAAGTTCTGGGTAGGAGTGGGGGTGCAAGGTTTTTTCACAGGTCAAAAATGGCCTCAAAAATAGTGGTATGGTGAAAAAACACCATTTTCCGACGTTTCTCATCGAGCACAATCCAATGGCATCGAAAAATTGCAGAAAAAATGAAAAAAATTTTTAAAGGTGAAATCTGGGGGGGGTAATTTTGATCTCTGGGGGGATTTTTTGGTTTCTCGGGGTTGCATACCCCTCCCCCAACCCTTCCCCCACGACCAGGTATGGAGCGGTAGCGATAATGGATAATTATGAGATGCCATAAATGCATATTAGATTGAAAAACCATTAAATTGTATTTGGAGAAAAAATGTTTTAATTTAATTTTTTTAAAATTTCGATTTAATTTTAATTTTAATTATAATTTAATTTAATTTTACTACGCTGCAAGAATACGCGAGGTATTCGGCAAGCTATAAGGGCTCCAAGTTGCTCAGAAAACTAAGAAACCATACGTGTTCTAAGGGACTGGGGGATCTGGAGTTTGCGTTCCCTAAAATGACTATTGACCATGAAAATGGCTGTGACCCTGCTAACTGATTGGCGATTTAAGAAATAAATTCGTTCAATTTCCTCTGGTTTTTTAACCGCGAGTTTTTCGGAAAGAAATATTTGCATGGTGAATGGCCTGAATTAGTGCTTTTAATAACCACGCTTCAAAACTAAAATGAGTTCCCATGAAACGTGTTAAACAATGAACAAAATCCAGAAGCATCGCTGAACCAGACTGAAAGTGAAACTAAAATGTTTTTTTATATGACCAATAACCGAATATATGACCCATTTTCAAATGACCCCAATACTAAACTGAAACTGACACAGCGCCGACTAAAACTCAAATTTTTGGTATTCGTATCTGCCAATTCAAAGTTCTGTCGCACTATGACCTGACCCTTCTGAGGATCAGTCAGTCTCGGGGACCACAATTGATGGCATTTTTGGGGGCCAGAATGACGTCGACAACTAGTATGAATGCTACAATAGAAGTGTGTGTTAATCTAAAAGTTTTGGTCAATTTTAGGCACTTTTGAAGAAAATTCGTTATTGCGCCAGTTTTTAGCCTTCACCTTGCCTCAGTTTCCCAAAGAAAATTCCCATTTTTTATTCTGTGGTCTAGACCAGACATACAAAGACCTCTAGATTAAAAAATATAAAGTTTTTTGAAAATGAGGCGAAATGATGGCTAAAAATGGATGAAAACTGAAAAATTTCTTCAAAAATGCTCCAAATTGACCAGAAACTGTGTAATAATGTAGCTTTAACGCTATTTTAGCGCTTAAACCAAATTTCGGAGTCATTTTGACCCCTAAAAAAGCACAATTTTTAACACATTCCCAAATAAAGCTGAAATGACCCACATCCTCGATTGAATAAGGCTCATATTTTTAGTCGATGTGCTCGTTAATGCCCAGCTTCTGTGGTACATCTTGCCCACTTCAATATCCGGACCCGGTTTCAATACATTTAGGCTTAAGCGAGTTTGAAACCTGACTACAATGCCTAAACATACGTGGCTAGGTTTAAGCCTGGTTAAGCCAGACTTTAATTTGGCTTGGATACGTATGTTAAAACACTGAAGTAGGGTTTAAGCCTGGTTTAAGTCTAAACATATTGAAACCGGGCCCGAATTATTACCTCTTTAGTCGTATTTTGTAATTTGAACTATATAGTTTAAGCTATGTTAGTCTGAGCTTATTCTAAGCAGTTTGCTTGTCCTAAAATACTTCTACGATATTTCGATCCAGATATCGATTATGCTATTTTGCAATGTTGTATCCATCCTAATGATTTATCCGGCTATGATGGTCATCGATTTGACTAGACGCAGAGAACGACGCATGGATGTGGTGTGCTGTATTCCGTTACATTTTGCACAACCCTCCGATAGTGAGTTCTACATTAGGTGATGAAATTAAATTAAAAGGGCTAAAATAATAAATTAAATACGAATATTTGCTTTTTAGTCTAGTTCGGCTTTTAAAAATGATTTTTCATCTATCTTAGAAGATAATTGACCTAGCCCAAAAAGTATTGTTTATCAACGCACGAAATAGGTTTTTCTGAAACAAAAGAGCTCGTTTAGCTGAAAACGCCATATTTATGGTTAAAAGATTGGATTTTTCCGGCTTTAGTGCACATAAAATGCCGCCCTGCTTTTGCCTCGATGACCCGTTCTGGTCAAAATGGAGCATTAATTTAATGTGTGCCTGGACCATACGTTTTGTTGGGGAATGGTGTGTATTTATGTGTGTGCAAGTGTGTGTGTTTTATTGTATATGTGTGTGTGTGCGTGCGTGCGTGCGTGCGTACGTGTGTGCGTGCGTGCGCGCGCGTGTGTATGTGTGTGTGTTTTCTTCATTACAGGAAAGATTTCGCGCTATGAAGTACCTACACAGGGGAGCACTGTTGTACAAAAAGTTAAACGATTGAGGGGTGTTTACAAAATAAAAGAAAACGAAATTACATGTTTTACAGATTAGAAGTAATTAATCATTTTCAGGTTCTGTATATATATATATATATATATATATATATATATATATATATATATATATATATATATATATATATATATATATATATATATATATATATATATATATATATATATATATATATATATATATATATATATATATATATATATACTAGCAAAGAAAAATGCTCCGATGGAACAAAAAAGGGGAACATACTTGGGATTGTGAATTATCGAGGAAGTAAAAGGAGGCGACTAGGAAAAATCTCCCTATGTTATATGCCAAAAATCGCAAAATATGTTAAAAATCAGACTTTCTCTAAACAATGCAAAAAATCGAAGTATATTCTGCGGTCTATGAAAAAACGTATTATTTTAAAAATAATTTTCTCTGATTGACATAATATCTTAAAAGCATATTACGTAATGCAACTTTTTGCAGACTTCATTCAACTTTGAGTTGCTTAATAATGTGACTGAAAGTGAAATGCTGTTAACAAATCATAATTAAGTTGTTCGTATTTCATTATTACTTAGCATGTTACTTAGCAGATACAGCCATTCAAAGTGTCAAAGTGCAAGCAATATTCAAATTACCGAAAAATTGATTGAAAAAAGCAGCGAATTAGCAATGCAGTAGCTAAGCGAATTGAATGAAATAGTACATATCGATGCGCTCAAGACAATCGATGATATTGTTGGTTCAAAGCAGTAGGAAACACGGAAGCTGACATGCAACAGACCTTATGTAGATACTCTTTTACACATGTCTACAACAATTGTTTACTAAACTTTTACATTTTTCAAAGGCCGCAGAATAAACTTCGGTTTTTTGCATTGTTTAGAGAAAGTCTGATTTTTAAGATATTTTGCTATTTTTGGCATATAACATAGGGAGAATTTTCCTAGTCCCTCCTTTTACATCCTCGATAATTCACAATCCCAAGTATATTCCCCTTTTTTGTTCCATCGGAGCATTTTTCTTTGCTAGTACCCTACTTTTAATTAGCAAGATTTGGAAATACAATACTAGATTTCATTTACTGTGCGGTTCTCCTAATAATTGAATGGTTTAAACTTTACAAAGGTACTAGTTGTAGAAGAAACAAACATTCTGATGAGTAATTCATATGTTACGTAGAACATCCTGTAAAGAAATATGCTTCCAAAACTTTCTAGAGCTAAACTTAATTTACATTTTAAACTTTAAACAAGAGTGTAAAGAATTTTAGTGGGATTAATAATTTCGATATTGCTCTGATATAACGATCAGCATTTATTAAGGAATGAGACCTCTATAATGTTCTAAGAACAAATTAACATTAGGTGTTAATAACTTTACACTACTCTTCATGCGCCCCTAGCAGACGTATCACATCTGTTTTCATATATATTTTACGACTTTAGGGAAAAAATAAGTTACTGTGAGGCTCTAGAATTAAGCTTATTATATAGTGTAAACTTTACACTAGCAAGGAGTGTAAAGAAGATGTTAGTCGGATTTGTAAATTCGATATTACTCGGATATTACGATCAACATTCATAAAAAAACTACGTCTCCATAACGGTTTAATGACAAATAGACACAGATGTAAACCACTTTACATCACTGTTGAGTGTAAACACGCGCGCCCAGCTGACGTCCCTTATTTAATTCCATGTAAATTTGCAGATTTCGGCAAAAAATTTAGGTTTTTGCAAAGCTCTAGAACGAAGATAAACCACTTTACATAACTGTTGAGTGTAAACAAACGCGCCCAGCTGACGTCCCTTATTTGATTCCATGTAAATTTTCAGATTTCGGCAAAAAATTCAGGTTTTCGCAAAGCTTTAGAACGAAGATTAATTAGCAGTGTAAACTTTACACAACCGCCTAGTGTAAAGAGGATTTTATTCCGATTTGCAAATCTGGTATTACTCGGATATTATTATCAACATTTATGAAAAAATTGCATGTCTACAATGGCCTGAGGACAGATAGACAATGAGTGTAAACTACTTTACATCACTGTTGGATGTAAACAAACGCACCTCCGTGACGTCTCACATTTGATTCTTTGAAAATTTCTAGACTCCAGGAAAAATTAGGTTTCTGGAATGCTCAAAAACGAAGATAAATACATGTGTAGTGTAAACTTCATGTAAACACCTAGCGTAAAGAAGATTTTGGTCAGATTCGTAATTTTGATATTGTTCCGATATTACGATTAATATTTATGAAAAAAATTAAGTCTCCATAATGTTCTATGGGCAAACTAACAATAGGTGTAAACCACTTTACAACACTGAGGAGTGTAAAGATATGCGCCAGACTGGCATATCAAATTTGGTTCCTGGTCCATTTCTAGACTTGATAATCGTGTCCCTGACTCATAATCGGAGAAGCAGGAAGAAAAAACAAGACAGAAACGCATTTTAAACACCAAATTTTTGACTTTACACTCGCTAAATATTAATGTATAGACAATTTTCTTTGACATGCACCCGAAAGCACTTTATTTATATTCTATTGGACTTATCCCGACTTCTGGACGGAGAAAGTGGCGAACAAAAAACGCAACAAAAACGTATTTTCCATCATTTAGAACAACGTAAACTTTAAAATTCCGTACCGAACTCCCCATTGAGTTTAAAGAAATTCGCTTTGGTACAATTTGTAGCTTTTAAATCGTAGTACATTCCTGTGTGCCAAAATTCTATTGCAAAAATTATTTGGTATGATTTATTAATTAAAATTCGGAAAAAACGTCTTTTTTCGCCCATTTTTTACCTCTGATTTCGAACTTTACACCCCCATAAATAACTCAATATTGCGTTTTTTTAAATGCGGTTTGCTGCGATGTGTAGCCCCTGAAAGGCACTTTATTACTGCCTATTCAATTTACCCTGACTCGAAAGCGAAAAAATTTGACAGCGAAATCTTATTTAAAATCCGTTTTTTAACACCATCAACTAGAGTGTAAACTTTAAACCCCAGGATCTAACTCACCATAGAGCGTAAAAGACTTTGCTTATATGCAGAACGCAGCCCTTGATCCGCTCTACATTTCTGTCAGAAGACATTTTAAAAAACTCATAACCGGAGTTAGTATCAGACATAAGCAGGTTGAAAACTCGACCAAAATGTGCTTTTTTACCCCCAGATTTTCGCACTCTTTACACTCCCATTCGAGAACTAATGCGAATTTCAGCAAACAAAAAAAAATCAATTTGGAGAATTCTTTCCTCTACAAATCTGTGCTAATAATTTATTTGAGGAGTCAATACAGAGTTGTCCACATACCGTCTAAAAAACCTCCCAAAATTCATCCTTTGTTATAACGTTACATAAAAGCTTTACACCTTCTTTACACAGCCAGTTTTGAGTTTCAAGAAAAACAAAAAACGCGGGCAGCGAATTTTTTATTATCTATCTTTTAAAAAAAGCCGCACCTTCTAAATGTGTCCTGTTATAGCTGTGGGGGGGTGCAAAGGTGTTAGTGGTACCCAAGTATATTATAGGTACGCGCTAACGCGCTAAACTATGATATATATATATATATATATATATATATATATATATATATATATATATATATATATATATATATATATATATATATATATATATATATATATATATATATATATATATATATATATATATATATATATATATATATATATATATATATATATATATATATATATATATATATATATATATATATATATATATATATATATATATATATATATATATATATATATATATATACAGGGTGTCACGAAATGATAGCCCCCTCCAAAAACCGACTTTCAAGAATCATAGAAAAAATATACAAATACCATGTTGTAGAGTATTCAATTCTGCGTCGGATGCTTATTTTATCAAAGCGCAATGTGCACCGGTTAATTTTTTATTGATCAGAAACAAAAAATATCTCAGTATTTCGAATTTCACGACTACGTCGATTTAAAAATCGATATAGCCGTCTTCAGCTTGGTCGACCTGCCTCAAATGCATAGTCATTGAACATAACAGATTGTCAGACTATTACGCATCATATTCTAATTCATTTAACAGCATATGCCAATTTTTTGATGCTGTTTCTGCAGAATAGCGACCGATTTCTGACTCCATGTGCACGAGCTTTTCTAATCGATTCGTCACAACTTTACTAAGATAGATCTTATTCAGAGCTACTTGTAAAAATTTCTTTTTGCAATGTATAAATCACTTTTTACTACCCAAAGCAGAATTGAATGCTCTACAAGATAGTGCTTACAGATTTTTCCTATCGTACCCTGAAATCAATTTTTGGAGGGAGGCAATCATTTCGTGACACCCTGTATATAGATATATATACATATATATATATATATATATATATATATATATATATATATATATATATATATATATATATATATATATATATATAACGTATTAATGTTTTGGAAAGAACGAGCACCATCTGAAACGTTGAAAAACAGAGTTTTTGAGCGAGATGATCCACTCTTTTTTAGGCCCAAAAAAGGTACTTTTTTGTAAATTTTTTGACGCTGACCCCATTCTGAAATCCCATGATGTACGTATACGGCCTGGACGCGCAGTGAACTGCATTCTACGTATTCAAAATTTTTATTTAATTGGTCATCTTACGATAGATAGTTGCCTACAAATTTTTGCTACATTTACGCATAGAATAGTAACTTAGAAGATAAACAAATGAATATGTAAACGTAACATGCTGTTATACACTCACGCTTCCTTTTCTATTGTGACCGAACTGTCAAGCAAATTCACAGTACATCGTTTCAGTCAGTCAATCAGGGCCAGAAAGGTGGAAATTTCTGTTTTCGTTGAGAGAGTTAGTGTGCCGAATATATGCAATTAGACTGCAACGGAATCGAGCTAAGGTAATTTCGAATTTTTCTTACTATTTATTTCCTGTTTTTGCGTAATCTCGTGTATCTTCGGTAGATCACTCGCGATGCTAATGTGCAGGCGAATCGTTCTAAAAAACCAACCTCTTAATGCAAGAGACATTCACTTATTTTGAGTTCTATCAGGGGTTGATTTAAGGGGTAGGGGTGGTGTCGCCCCTCCTCATTGGCCGAAAATACTTGGCGAGATAAAGAACGGATTTGTAATTAGCAATGATTTTTGGCCGTCAGTGACCATAATTTCTCGAGTGCGCCGGATAATACCTATAAATGACATCTATTTACTTTCTTGGCGGCCTGGAAGCCATCTTTTGCTCCAAAACAATTTCAACAGCAGAAACAGCTATTTCAGCATAGTTTTCTTCTATTTTCATTTGAAAATTGTCGACGTTTCGCGTCAAATGCCACAAATTAAGAAATCAAGCAGCAAATCAAGCTTCTAAATCAGTCTCCTCGCATGAATCTCACAAATTTTCCGGCGAAAATCGAAGGAATTTAGTGATTTTTTCGTATAAATTTGCCTGAAATTTAATATTTTTCAAAAAAATTCTGCGTCAGGTGATTTTGAATAAAAATTGACGATGTATAATGCCGAAAAACCCATTTTACCCCTGAAGGGCAAATTTTTGGACCTATTTTTGACTGTTTCGGGAAAGTTGGGGTACCGCCCCCTTCGAAAAGTCCTAGATCCGCCACTGAGTACTATGAATAGCGAAGTAAAGGCCGAAAATTGTTGAAAATAAATTTGTGTGCAAAACTGTATTTAGTTCATTGAAGTCTGAATTGATGTAATTCAACACCTGTTTAAGCATTTATACTACGAGTAATTCGCCGATTCATTTTAGCGTAATAAAGCTACTGTTTCTGAATTTTCAGACTAGCCACATTGTGCTTAACCTCGAATGACTCGTAACCAGACGTGGGGGTATGGGCGTAGGGGAGTGGACAACCCCTCCAGAAGTTGAAAACCGCCTGCAGATTACTGCTGACCATAGGTGGGCAGCACCAAAATTCTGGGGGGGTCGAAAAAATTTCTGGGGGGGGAATTTTTAAAGCTCGAAAAATTGTCTTAAAAGTGGTTGTATGGCGAAAAAACACCATTTTTCGACGTTTCTCGTCGACCACTATCCAATGGCATCAAAAAATTGCTGAAAAAGCAAAAAAAAATTTCTGGGGGGTATTTCGATTTATGGGGGGGGGTATTTCAACTTCTAGGGGGTTGCATACCACCAAACCCCACCCCCACGCCCATGTGTGCTGCTGACCCTCCCCCTCTAAAATTTTATTTTTAGTAACATTTTCGGCGATTGTTGGCAATTTTTAGTGATTTCACTCCCACCAGAATTTTCTTGCTGCCCATGTATGCTCGTAACCTACAAGAAGAAATCAATGTACAATAAATTGTTTTATGTTACAATAGTACAATATAAAACTTAAAACAAGTCCAATCTTTTTTACGCTGTGTTTGATCTCAGTGCCTTGCTATGAGTTTGCTGCTAGAGTTATGATGCGAATCACGTGACTTTTAATTTTTCTGAATTTCATGATCTTCTCTAAAGCACATCATCATTTTATTCAGCAAACATTTGCATACAACAATAATCTCGGCTCTGCACCAGTGTTTTTTTTTGTACAAGGTCCGTTTGTACATTTTACAAAGATGGTCCCTACAAGTCTTTGTACATTTCGTACACACAAATTTGTTGGTACTATAATATGGTACAGTAGCGATTTTAGTGTGGCAAAAAAATTTGGCACTTTTCCTTTCAAAATGCAATTTCTGAAATTATAAAGATATATAGAACACACAATTGAACTCATTTCGGCGCGGAGCGCCGAGAATTTTTGCGAATTTCGAACCTTTTTTGCAGTTCTTGTCTTCCAAAAAATCTTTGTTCATGTACAAAGCGAAAAATCTTTGCCGAATACAAAAAAAACCGTGCTCTGCACCTGCAAAACTTTGAAGGAAATAAGATGTGACTTGACTTATTTAGAATGAAGGCAACTAGAGTAATGATAAGTGCATTTATAAGTTCCAAATTTATATTGATGATAGAGTGGCTTTTGAAGAAGTAATTTGTTCATTTTTTCGTCAAATGAGTAGTTTATGTACAGAAAAAGGATTTCTCGTTAATATAATGATTTTTCGAGTATTTCTTCAACACTTTATGCTGATTTTGGCACTAATTTTGTGCTTTCTTTTGCAGGTAAATGTCGAGATTTTTCAATCTTTTCGCGGTGTTATGCATAATAAATCGATGTTGTGGACATTTTTAGACGTAATTGGGGAAATTGGAGTTTCGCTCTCTTGTCAGAAAATCTTGAATCTGCCACTGCCAAGTATATCAATCTTTTACTCTCTATAGAAATTAAGATTGGTGCGAAGCATAATACAGATAATGTGAAAATTCAAAAACTATGGGCCAACCCAATAATTATCCCATCCGCTATTGCTTTTCCGGCTCCAGAGAGTTTAATTTTGTCTCTAATTCAGTTAAGGCTTAGGCTAAGTAATATGCACTCAACTCGATGCCAGCAGGTAAAGCATAAATCTAATAAATGTAGGCAACGTAAAAGCGCGAAAAACTATATTTCGCACGTAATGAATAAATTTCCGGGCCAATTTTTGACTGTTTTGAAAAAGGTGGAATAGACCTCTGCACGGAATTTCGGGATCCGTCACTGCAATCAGGCCATACATGAGCTTCGGTCAAATGAAAATTACAGGAGCTGAGGGCAGTCCGGGAGTCGGTCATATTTTGGGGCCTAGACCCCAAACCACTCTTCACATCCACTTGTGACCCGGACCCCTTCAAAAAATGCTGCTTTTATACGATTGGCTCGTTTCTCAGCTTCTCATCATCGGCTTGCATTCCGTCACCCTTTTTGTCGCTATATTTGGCACTGCTCTTTGGAAACAAGGCTTCCAGCTACATGACCTTGTACCGAGAAAATCAGCTATCTATGGATTCCTGGACACTCGCAGCAAATACTTCAGCATAGATCCCGTTAGCATCATTTTAAAAGGTGATGAGCGTACGCACGAGGTATTGTCGAAGATAATAAACTTTGAACAGCCTTTTTCAACGTCAAACAAGAGAAGTCATTGTCATCAACCAATGTTTGCTTGGATGTGCGTTACTCCTGTTTCTCCTTTCTTTTAATTATACAAAAAGCGTCTACATCGTTCATGGAATTAAGGGCTTTTATTTTAAGAGAGATATACAAATACAAAATTTCACTACTCACACGACATTCTAAAATCTCTTAAAAATCATGAAATCTCCTTTCATTCTCCTATAAAAAGAGTACAGATTGGCTAAATTTTCAGGGGGAGGGATTTTTGGAAAAGCAAAAATTTTCTGTAAAAGTGTTTGAAAATAATCACAAGAGTACATTGGGGATTAACATAGTTTTTATGCCATTATGGCTTTTATATTAGCACTTGAGAACCAGACCTTGGACACCTGCTACTCGGAATCTTACAGTACTACGAAAATCCATTTCATATTTCGACGACTTACTGTATAATGAGTGTGACATAGCACTAAATGTCACAATTTTAACCTTTAAAAGTAGAGTTGTTGCAGGGTTATTAAGTTCGATACTTTGCTGGCCTCGAAGAAGTTTACAGCCAACAGATTTTCGATCTCTTATAATATAAATACTAGCTTTCGAGACTTATTTTAAGTTTATGATTTGGTCCTTCTAAATGTCGAATATGGTTTCCATTATGATGGTCCGCCGGTCCAGAACCAAACAAGTTCAGGGCCCGCTTGCTCGACTCCACCTTAATAAAGGCTAACCATTAAAAATTAATTTTTAATGGTCGGCCGGTTGCTCGACTCCACCTTAACGCCAACAACCATTAAGATTCCCTTAACGAAACCATTAACGTTAAGGTAAAACCTTAACCTAATGGTTTCGTTAAGGTTCGTAAAAATCGGGTTGCTCGACTTGACCATTAATTAATGGTCGGGCATTTGTTAAGGGAAGTTTAAGGGGTACCATTAAAGAAACCATTAACAAAAACCTTTAATGGCTGCATCAAGGGAAATCTAATGGTAGCGTTAAGGTAAGCTTAATGGTTGCGTTAAGGGAAGCTTAATGGTTGTGTTAAGTTCACACGTATTCCACGAGAATTTTAATGTTTTGGTTAAAATACATAGATACAAAACGTTGAGAACCATAGTCATTGAAAATTCGAATTTTCTTTTATTTTACTCTTTTACCGCTTGACTTTTGGGTTTGGTTCGAATTCGTCTGATAATGGATTGCAGTGACAGCAATACACTTAATGAGGAAAATAAATGAAAACGCTCGTTAGTCTGGGTAAAACATAGTTGGTTGCTTGTGAAGATATGGAAATCTAAAAAAATAGAAATATAAAAATAGGAAAATACAGTTTTGATTTTAGCGCATTTTCGGCAACAGCTAAAATAAAATGAAGAAATCAACTGAAAAAACTCGTTCTCGAATAAAATCAGGGTTGACAAGGCTGAGTTTTTTGAATCTGCGTTTTTGGGTTTTTTGGGTGCAAAAAAGTATTGGGTTTCGGGTTTTTTATCCACAGGTCACCAATTTTTCAAATAGACTGAAATAAATACTGTAGGTGATTCAAATTGTATTTGCAATCTCTTTTTGTTTGTATTATGCTGTTCTTTTGACTAGTAAAGGCTAACCAACCTCAGTCTGGTCAACACAATGCCATGCTCGAAAATCTCAGCCCCTAGTTCACAATTGCCATCCCATGCTGGAAAACAGGGTGCTTTTATTCAGCCACCTCAATAGCCCACACTTTTCTGAGTTCGACCAATTTTTCTATTTCCTAATACTTAGAGCCAGTGCATTTTTTGATTAAAATCTGGTAATGTCCGAGCATTGAAGAGGAAGATAAATACATATAGTGGCAACCGCAGTGAATGATCGATTTTGTTATTGAATTTCAATATTAGCTGAATAAAGTTGTTGCTATTTGTTTGTCTCGTTTCTTGCAGTTGTTGGAGTATTCCTGGCTACTTAAAATTCTCGTGAAATACGTGTGAACTTAACACAACCATTAAACTTCCCTTAACGCAACCATTAAGCTTACCTTAACGCTACCATTAGATTTCCCTTGATGCAGCCATTAAAGGTTTTTGTTAATGGTTTCTTTAATGGTACCCTTGAACTTCCCTTAACAAATGCTCGACCATTAATTAATGGTCAAGTCGAGCAACCCGATTTTTACGAACATTAACGAAACCATTAGTTAAGGTTTTACCTTAACGTTAATGGTTTCATTAAGGGAATCTTCATGGTCGTTAGCGTTAAGGTGGAGTCGAGCAACCGGCCGACCATTAAAAATTGATTTTTAATGGTTAGCCTTTATTAAGGTGAAGTCGAGCAACCGGGCCCAGAAGTGTTTTTTGGCCGAAACTCAATATATTGCCTAACTTTTGTAGAATTAGTTTAAGGGCGATCAGCGAATGTTAAGCAATAGATTTAATTATGACAACTTTCAAAAAACTGCGAAAAGTCAGATAGGCTCGCAAGATCGCGAGCTGAAAATTGCTAGTAGAACCAGGAATCAGCTTTGTAGATGAAATACTATCAAATTTCAGACAATTGTTGCAGGGCGGCCATGCCTAGTGTAGTGATTATAGAGCACATACAGCTTCGATTAGCGCGGAGCAACAGATCTAAATTTTTGAACATTTTATCCTTTTTTGCTAATTTCTGATATTAATCCTTGAAGATCGATTTCGTCAAAAATCGTGCTGTCTGCATCTACTAGGGGCGGATTCAAGAGGGTCGGCGGGCGACCGCCCACCGCATTGGCCCATCATTTATTTACTCTCTTGCCGGCCTGGAAACTATATTTTTGCTCAGAAAATATATTTTGAAACGATTTTAAGAGCAGAAACAGCTATTTTAGCACGTTTTTCTCCCATTTACACGAAGTTCTTCCGAAAAGTTTTGACGGGCCCCATCAAACATCTAGTAATCGAGCAGTAGCCTACGCCTTCGATCGAACATCCTTCCTCCTAAATTTCGAGAATTTTTACGCCGCTTGCGCCGGATTTTCACTAAAGACTTTTTCGAACGAAGTTGTCGATCAAAATTTCTGAGTGATTTTAAATGAAAATCGAAAACGTAAAAAGCTTAAAAAGCACTACTTTAAACGTGAATGTCAAATTTTTGTAACAATTTTTGGCTGCTTTTGAAAAGAGTAAAGTTACCGCCACCCAGGGGCGGATCTAGGGGGTGGGGGCGGCCGCTCCTTCTTCCCAATTGGCCCAGAATAGTGCGCAAAATTGAGGACTTTTGAGCGATTTTTAGCGATTTTCTGCTTAAAACGGCTAATTTTTCCGCCCAACTCAGGGTTCCGCCCCCCTCCCCCTTAGAGGTAACGCCCCCCTTTAGGAAAGTCCTGGATCCGTCACTGCCGCCCCCTTCCTAGAGCCGCCACAGGCCTCCCATTTGCACTTTTATTTTAATTTTAACATATTTTGACACCTATGCGCAAGAATAATTGCTCCGCTTTTGTATTGTTCAGAAAATGACATAACTAAATGTTGTAGAGTCCGATGGAACGAAATTGTCAAAAATCACACCGAAAACTTTTTATTTTAGAGGCCATTTAATCCTCACCATTTACGATTAAGTTGCTTGTATAAATATATATATATATATATATATATATATATATATATATATATATATATATATATATATATATATATATATATATATATATATATATATATATATATATATATATATATATATATATGTGTGTGTGTGTGTGACCGCCCAGTTTTGTCAGTTTTGTTTTTTTGTTTGTTAACCGTGGGCTGAATCGCGCGTTTCTGCCTACTATCAGGACCAGCGAATATTAGTTACAAGCAGGAAATGTATCGCGAATCCATAAATAGAATACTTGCTGTTCAATATGTGATCAAAGACGATGGCGGCAATGCAACCCGTTTCTGGCTTGACATGATGAGAGATTGGCTTCTTTCTCTACAAAAGTCTCCCGATAAGAGTTCCGTTCAAGCAGTATTGGCCGAAAGGATGTCATGCAATCTCAATAACAAAATCAATTGTACGGTAAGGATAGATGTGCGCACTAAATAGTCAGAATATACGTACATAAAGATACATTTTAAATGTTTACTTCTGCTGATTTGATATGAAGGCAATAGTCAAAGTACTGTCCATAAATGATTAGCTTGCTTTGAGTTCGGTGTACTATGAGTTCGGAGTCCGAATGGCCTAAGCGATCAGCCAGAAAACCTTGTTTTAGGGATAATGAATTCTCAGCAGAGATTCTAAACCTAGTTCTCCCCCTCCTCCTTACGATCAGACGTGTTATATGGGAGCTTTCACCCTCCCCCCACAATGGCAACTGCTGCCTAACTTATAATGGCTGTGACCCCTTCCCCAAGAATTGTCGATTTTTTTGTAAAAGTTGGCAAAAATTTGTAAAACAAATGCCTTTTTAAGCGTTTTAGCCCATGTTTGGCTAAAAATCTGCAATTTCCCGTGCTTCGCGCCATGTGCACATTTTTTGATCATATTTGGTTCAATTTACTCATTTTTTTAAAAAACTTTTTCAGACTTATTTCTAACGTTTTTTTCTCTAGAAAGTACGAGCAGTGTCTGAAAGGTTCAAAAGCAGTGTTTTTGACGTGTACATATCGTTTTTAGTCAAAAAAGTCACTTTTTGAGATATTTTTAGCCTGACCTCTCCTCTTCCGGGAATTCCCATGCTGTAGGTGTATGCCCACGACCCTTTGCGATGAGTGGCGTAGGTTGAAAGGCTTTTGAAATAAGCAATCTTCTTTCCTCATCCAGACATTCTGTGAAAATTCAATAAATGTATAGGATTAGTCATTGTTTTCCGCTATGGCTTAGTTGAAGGCTTTTTCCTCAATTTAAAGTATGACGGTGTTCTTGTTCACAATGAGAATTCCACATTAGTCTCGCTGGCCTTGTGGATTGCGGGAGCTAAAAGTTTGCACTTAGATATCATAACAAATGCAAGGGTGTTTTTAAACTATTGTTTTGCCTTTTTAAAAGCAAATTTTGACATTATAGAGGTATATAGAACAGACAGTTGCTCATTTCGGAGCGAAGCGCAGAAAGTCTCCGGCAATATTGAATCTTTTTACGGTATTATCTTAATACGTCAACACCCTACAAAAATTTTTTTAAAATAAAACTTTACACATATTTACCGTGTAAATTGAGGTCGCTGATATTAAATCTATTGTCAAAAATGTCGTTTGACCACCAGGTCAAAAGTTAGAGTGTAAATTGAGATCACTGATTTTAAATTCTATTAAAAATTCAAGCGTGTTGTATAACGTTAAAAAATCGTTAAAAAAAGTTTTATTCAATTCCTTTAATTTCAACATTTATTCAAGTTAATGGGAACTGAACAGCTATATCACGCAAAATATCTCGAAAAGGCGCTTCTTTATGACATCCATGCCACCAATATGCAGCTAAATGACCAGGCAACAAATTTGGTGATGTTCCGCGCATATTACGCAAAATTTTAGTTTTCACGTGACCCCAGTGCGTTTCGATGCGCTGAGTGTGGGCGCCAGTGATCGGGTCTACGAAGTTTTCCGTGTGGTATGCATACGTGGGCAGCAAGAAATTTCTGGGGGGTGCAAGATTTTTTTGAAGGTCAAAAAATGGCCTTAAAAATGGTGACATGGTGATAAAAACACCATTTTTCGACGTTTCTCATCAAGCACTATCCATTGGCATCAAAAAATTGCGTAAAAAACGAAAAAATTTTCAAAAATGGAATTCTGGGGGGGCGGGGTATTTTGGTTTCTGGGGGGGGGGGGTGCATACCCCTAAACCCCTCCCCACGCCCAGGTGTGGTGGTATGTCTGTAGTTGAATCCCGGCCAATTTGAAATGTTACCATATGCAGCCCACTCATCTGACATAATCAACGTGCCAGGCGCAACATGACGTTGAATAATAGCACGAAGTGTAAGCGCCTTTTTGAGATATTTTGCGTGATATAGCTGCTCAGTTCCCATTAACTTGAATAAATGTTGAAATTTAACGAATTGAATAAAACTTTTTTTAAACGATTTTTTAACGTTTTACACGCTTGAATTTTTAATAGAATTTAAATTCAGTGATCTCAATTTACACTATAAATTTTGACCTGGTGGTCAAACGACATTTTTGACATTAGATTTAAAATCAGCGACCTCAATTTACCCGGAAAATACGTTTAAAGTTTTATTTTAAAAAATTTTATGTAGGGTGTTGACGTACTAAGATAATACCTCTTTTTACAGTTATTAATTTCCCAAAAAGTTTGTACATTAGTCTGTTCCATTCCAAACCTCCCTTGTTTGTTTTCCGGTGTATTACCGAAGTTGTCAGCTGTTACGAAAGCATAATTGAAGAAACTATTCGTGCATCGAAAATCTATTTCAGTAATAAGACTTTAGCAGAGATGGGCCGCTTTCAATGGAACAGACTAATGTACAAGAATGGTTCTGAAAAGTCTTTGCACTTCGGGAAGAATTCTTGTCGAATCCGAAAAAAGCGCGATTTGGAATACTCTTAAAATAAAGTACCTGATAAGGGTTTTAAACAGACAAGCATAGCATAGGAATTATTGGAGAGATCATTTTTCGGCGTTTCTGCCGATACTCCAACTTTCATGAGCATAATAACATCAGAATGAGTATATGGCATGGCACGAGGAGTCTAAAATATACACTTTCGTCGAAGTAGATAGCTAAAAACAATTAAAACGGCACCTTTTACAACGAATTTTTCTGAAAATTTTGGAAAATTGTTAATTGTGAGGGAGGGAGGGTTAAATATTTCTGGAGGAGAAATTCTGCTGAATCTAGCATTCCTTGCACCCTCAAAGCTTATGTATGCTTAGTTATACATCATATCTGATCGTGTTGTTTAACACTTAATACCAAGTTCATTGTGAAGCTGTGAAGTGCAGACTTCGGTTCACATCGGCGCGTTTGTTTACAATCAATATTAACTTACCGTAGAAAAAAAAGTTAGAGGTAAAAGCCTATTATACTTACATAGCGCAGGGCCCGGTTTCCGAATGATGGGGTTAAGCTATACCCACGGTTGAATTTGATAAATTTCGACGAGATGAGGTTTAAATAAATTATCCCCTGTTTCCGAATGAAGGGATTACTTAACCCTCATGGGTTAATTTTAACCCGCGGGTCAACTCAAAAGTAGGGTTAATTTAAACCATAGGGGTTAAGTGCATTGTATATCATATACATTTCATATCAGTACTTATCCCAGGTTTCCGAATGAAAGGGTCAAATCGCCGTGGGTTAACTTTCTTTATTATATCTTTTAAAAGTTAACCCAAATGACGTTCAGGATTATTTCTGCAAACTGTATTGATATTTCACGGCTTGGAATATACGAGTATAAGGATTCTGAATAGCTTTAAATTTTGTACTATTGTGAGAAAAAGTGAGATCAGTTAGTAACATATTCAATATAAAATGAAATGTAGATTCAAGAATTTTCTATGTTTCTAGTAACACTATGTCAATATCAGGAAACCGTTGATTGTCCAAATCAAAATTTTTTAACATATAAATTCTGAGCCTGACTATCGATGATTTCATCATACATGTCATATTTCGAGTTTGATAATTCCATTCTTAGGATATATGCAGGGGTGGATTTGAGGGAGAGCTAGGGGGCGGCGCGGCTGCCCACATTGGTTGAAAAGAGTTGGTGAGATAAATAATGGATATGTACTTTGCAATAATTTTTGGTCATCCATATCATAATTTCTCAAATTTAAGACCTATTTCTTACACTTATTCACTTTCTGGATCTAGAAGCCATATTTTTGTAGTTTTCGTCAATTTTTTATTGTGTTACGCACTAAATGCTTTAAGCACAAGAAGAGGAAGTAACAAATTATTTGAGTCTCAAAACTAGTGTTGTAAAAGATATCTTTATCTCTATTTTTTAGCAAGATAAAGATATCTTTTTCTTTATATTGACAATTTTTTATCTTCATCTTTATCTTTATCTTTATCTTTTGGAAATATCACAGGCTATCTTTATCGTTATCTTTATCTTTTTGATAGGAATTTATCTTGCAGAAAAGATAAAGTATGTACATAAGTTAGCATGTAATCCAAAATGCAGGTTTGACGTGAAATACATCTAGACGCATTCAAGTTTTATTGTGATACAAGAAAAGAAAAGAAAACGATTACCTTATGGCATGCGGCCCAAACTAATGCCTGTATATCAATCTAGCGGGAGTGATACCGATCTAAGCGGGAGTACTACTACTAGCATATACGTTAATCTATAAGTCCAAGTCTAGGAAACATCGAGAAGTTTGAAAAATTCAATAACTATTGCGACTATACTTTGTACAGGCGCACAGAGCAGGGTTTTGATGCTTGTGAATAGAAAGAAGTGACTTGCTGTCTGCTAGTAAGAGTAGTACGTGGGTCAGTCAGATACCGGGGGTGAACCCCCAAACCTACATTTATGTGTGCTTAATACCTATCACCTCTTTGATCTCAGATAAAAAATTAGGGTATTCATTTGGCTGCTTTGCATCACCCACTCTCATTTATTGTACTTCACGAACATCATTCTCCTGGATCCAAGCGAACATATTTACATATGTACACTTTATCTTTAGCTTTATCTTTATCTTTTTGGTTCCTTTATCTTGCAAATTATTTTTATCTTCATCTTTCTTAATTTTTTATCTCTATCTTTATCTTTATATTTATCTTCTAGATTTTAAATTTATCTTTTATCCTGCGAAAAATCCTTATCTTTTACAACACTACTCAAAACGTCTTTCTATCAAAATTCCGGAAATTTTCCGGGGCCTTGCATGGAAATTTAGCTAAAGTTAAAGAAATTTGATCACTTTTTTGCACAAAATTGCTTGAAATTGTGAGATTTTCTGCAAAAGTTCTACATCAGAAATCATTTTGACCAAAAATAGACAATATAAAATGGCTAAAAACGTCATTCTGCATGTGAGTAGCAGAGTTTAAAGGGTGAGCTGACATTAGAGTGCATGACATTAGAGCGCATGACATTAGAGCGCCAACATCAGAGTGCAGTGACACTAGAGCGCGCAACGTTAGAGCATGCGACATTAGAGTGCAGCAACACTAGAGCGTGACACTGGAGCGCGTGACACTGGAGCGCGTGACACTGGAGCGAGCAACACTGGAGCGCGTGACAATGGAGCGCATGACAATGGAGCGCGCGACAATGGAGCGCGCGACAATGTAGCGCGCGACACTGGAGCGCGTGACACTGGAGCGCGCGCGATACTGGAGCGCGCGACACTAGAGCGCGCGACACTAGAGCGCGCCACACTAGAGCGCGCCACACCTAGAGCACGCGACACTAGAGCGCGCCACACTAGAGCGCGCCACACTAGAGCACGCCACACTTGAACGCGCTACACTAGAGCGCACAACATTAGGGCAAAGCCATAATAGATGCTTTTCATGCAAGGGTAAAGTTAAGTACCTACACATGAATATATTGGTGTCAGGTAGTGATAAATGCATTTGGTTTGTTTTGTAAAGCAATGAACAGACTTTTGAATTCTTTCAGCTGAAGTAGATGAGATTGGAAAGTCCCAGAAAGTTATGACAAGGACATTTTCCAAGTGAGTTAGGGTGGGCAGTTCATATTTGAAAGAATCAGATGGCGGTCAACGTTATTAGCCGAGTTACAGGCTGTTGAAGTCCATGTGTTTAAGGATAGGCGAAAAGTAAGCCTGCCTTTTGGAATGTTTCAGCTTAGTCTCCGAAGCATCGGGGGACTGTGAATGAGCGTGGTTACCAATTCTTAGGCTTAGGCTTAGTTATGTGCATTCACAGTGGTGCCAGCGCATGGGTTAAGCCTGAGATAAATGGAGTGAAAATTGCAGAGCGAGCGAAGCGAGCGAGACAATTTTCGCTCCGTTTATGCCTGAGGCTTAGCCCATGTCTGGCAGAAATCTGAATCCACAAGCAATTGCTCTCGCCACTTATTGTAAACTGAAAAATACCCACTGCACTTTAATATTGGCGCTCTAATGTCGCGCACTCTAATGTTGTGCACTCTAATGTTGGTGCTCTAATGTCGGCGCTCTGATGCCGTGTGCTCTAATGTCTGCATGTCGAATTAAAGTTATTTTTGACTGTTTTGGATAAAGTTTGAATACCGACCGCCCCATTCTCTTAACAAAAATCCTAGATCCGCCACTGACTGAATATTATGTAATACATATGTAGGTCAAACTCATTATATCCCTTACAATGGACAACTGGTGTTGTTGATCGCAAGTGCTAGTACATTCCAATGGTGATAGATGCGACGTGTGCTTTCTCATGCTGGGATTTATTCAGATTTTTTTGGAATATCGATTAGTTGTGTGCAATGCAAAATAACAAGCGGCTGCGCCCTAACTACAGATGCAATGCATAGGCACACGAATACGTGCACATTGAGTGCATGAAAAATTTGTCCCTTGAGGTCAATTTAACCATTGTGGATTAGTTAACCCCGGGCTTAAATTTCATTAGGAAACCGGGGATAAAGTTATCCCCGGGTTTAGCCTAATCCAGGGGTTAAGTAACCTTGGGGTTAATTTAACCTCAGTGTTACTTAACCCCTTAATTCGGAAACCGGGCCAGTAGGGGCTTATTTTTAAATGTTTTCCGTGAAATCTTAATTTCGATTCTGAATTAGCGTTATCTTTACATTGAGTGGATGTGTCAAGTTATAACGAAAAACCAGTCTTTGTTCTGAGCGTTGAAAAACTCAATTCTTAATGCCTTTGTAGCTCCAGGATTACGAAACTGGCTTTAAATTTGCCACCTTAGCTCAGCCGTTAACTAGTGCAAATTTGCTTGCTAATATACTACCACTATGTCTTAATCTTATAAATGATCCTTTTTCATACGTCGTCCGTATGGCATATTCCGATATTCCTAGCGGAAATCAGAAACGTGTAATAGCTAAAAATCACTATCTACACGGCCACTTAAATTAATCGAAGTACAGGTCTAACACCTGGATTATCTGAGCACAGCCGGAGCCCTGCATCCCACAGTGCTTCCAGTGTGTCGATATGGTAGCCTTTAAATGCCTATAATTTGCTTAAAGAAAGTCAGTAGATGGCTATCGCCACACTATATGAATAAATATTATTCGACGACGAGCACTAGGATAGGCAGTCCGCCCGTCCATATATGTCGTCCATGGTGTTGTAAAAGATAAGGATTTTTCGCAAGATAAAAGATAAAGATCAGGTTGAAATTTTAAAATTTAGAAGATAAAGATAAAGATAAAGATAAAGATAAAAAATTAAGAAAGATAAAGATAAAGATAATTTTCAAGATAAAGGAACCAAAAAGATAAAGATAAAGTGTACATATGTAAATATGGTCGCCTGGACCCAGGAGAATGATCTTTGTGAAGTGCAATAAACGAGAGTGGGTGATGTAAAGCGGCCAACTGAATTCCCAATTTTTACACCTGAGATCAAAGAGGTGATAGGCATTAAGCACACATAAATGTAGGTTTGGGGGTTTGCCCGCGGTATATGACTGACCCACGTACTACTACTAGGGATGCAACGGGTACCCGGACCCGGACCCGGATACGTTATTACCCAGCTCTTTTTTTGGACCCGGACCCGGACCCGTTATTGGAAATTTTTGAGACCCGGACCCAGAACCGGTAAAATTTTGCTTGAAAAATAACGGGTAACGGGTATTAAAAAAATTTAAAAAGATGCGAATGATGAAAGACTTGAATGGCGACTAAAGACTGTATTTCCAACTTCTAAATCGTCACATTAATACCAGATAGTATTTCAAAAACAATCAGATTCATCTACTTGTATTGGTTAAAGAGGCAATGAATCAGGGTCAAGGTGTTTTTGAATTTGTTCAAATTTTTTTCTGTTTGCAGGGGCGGATTTGAGGTTGGCAGGGGCGGCTGCTGCCCCCCATAGGCCAAAAACATTCGGCGAGATAAAGAATTTTATGCTATTTGCAACGATTTTTATCCGTCAGTGACCATAATTTCTCAAAATTTTTCGGCGCAGCGCCAGCTTCACGCCGAAATGAGTAATTGTGTATAATTGTGTATCCTATATATCTTAATAATAGCAGAAATCGCATTTCGAAAGGAAAAATGTCAAATTTTTCGGTGCTTCGCACCGTTTCAAGACGATCTTAATGATTTTTGCCCTCATAAAACCAGGAATTACATAGCTAAAATACTCTACCAAAGGTCAACAACTCTGTTTTTACCACATTAAAGTCGCTACCATACTATATCATAGTAATCAAAAATTTGTGTGCACAAAATGTACAAAGGCTTTTAGGGACCATCTTTGCATACACATGTACAAAAGGACCTTGCACAAAAAAACACTGCCTGGAAGCCATTTCCTGTTTATGTAGGTTTCAAAACAATTTTAACAGCAGAAACAGCTATTTTTTGCACAGTTTTCTTCTATTTTCAATTAAAAATTTCGATGTTTCGCATCAAATGCTATAAATATAGGAAATCAAGCAGTAAATCATGCTTCTGGACGTCTATCCGCAGTAATTCGAGCAATTTTTTATCAACACGTCTCAAATCTGGATCGTTTCTGCCCCACTTTTTTGCTAAAAAATTATAGACATATATCACCTTTAGATGTATAAATAATTATTCAAATCACTTATTCAGGAACTTTAACTTCTTGTTGACTGACATTCTGAAAATAAGAAGGAATCACGCAATCTGAGTGCGTTAAAAAATGAGCTGTATATGAATAATAGGACCATTTTGTTCATATAAGACATAATTCACAAATTCTCGTGGACCTGGACCCGGACCCGAACCCGTTATTTTTTCCAGACCCGGACCCGGACCCGGACCCGTACCCGTTATCTGAAAAATTTGAGACCCGGACCCGGACCCGGACCCGATATTCCAAAAAATCTGGACCCGTTGCATCCCTAACTACTACTACTACTACTACTGGCAGACAGCAAGTCACTTCTTTCTTTTCACAAGCATCAAAACCCTGCTCTGTGCGCCTGTACAAAGTATAGTCGCAACAGTTATTGATTTTTTCAAACTTCTCTATGTTCCCTAGGCTTGGACTTAAATTAACGTGGGTGCTAGTAGTAGTACTCCCGCTTAGACTGGCATCACTTCCGCTTACTTATGTTGATATACAGGCATTAGTTTGGGCTGCACGCCATAGAGTTTAAACAATCGTTTTCTTATCTTTTCTTGTATCAGTAAAACATGAATGCTTCTAAATGTATTTCACGTCATAACCTGCATTTTGGATTACATGCTAACTTATGTACATACTTTATTTTTTTGCAAGATAAATTCTTATCAAAAAGATAAAGATAAAGATAAAGATAGCCTATGATTTTTCCAAAAAGATAAAGATGAAGATGAGGATAAAAATTCGTCGAGATAAAGATAAAGATAAAGATATCTTTATCTTTATCTTTATCTTGCTGAAAAGATAAAGATAAAGATATCTTATACAACACTGTCCATCGCTTATTACAGCCATAGATGGGCAGAGACCAAATTCTGGGGCGGTTCGGTGGTACAACATTGCCAAAAAGTAACACCAAAAATTAAATTATGGGGAGTCAGTCGTTTTCGAGGGGAGGGTCCGCCTGATTCTCGGGAAGAGGGGTCCAGACTACCCCCTCCCTAGACCTCCACGCCCATGTTTGATTACGGCTATTAAACGTGTATAAGTAAATTCAAGCCCAGCGTTCCAATGTGTAAATAAAAACGGCTCGACGACAAAGACTGCGACTCACTGCCTTATGCTTTAACACGTGATTATATGCCACAAAAAACCGGAAGTAAGTCATCCAAAAATCACAGGAATTTACATAGAAATAGGCAAGGTCCTACATTGCGTCGTTAGTTAACAATTCATCTCCGATCGACAAAAAGCAAGATTTGCATAGGATGAAAATTTGACCGTATCATAAAGATTCGCGCTTTTTGGTCACTCTAAAACGAAAAGGAAAACTCGAAAATTCGTTATATGACAATTTCGTTACATCTGTTTGGATTTAATTACACCTAAGCATCGCTGTAAGCTGATCAAAAATTTTAATAGGGGTTCCTGGCAATTTCTTGTGGTTTAGAGGGTAAATGACTTCAGTTTTGAGCCAAAAGATGTCAAAAAGATCTAAAATGGCAAAAAAACGCAATCCTTTGTCGAAAAATCGGGAAAGGGGTCAAAATTCCTGGCATTGGAGAAGGGTGGACGATGAATTTTTTCTGTAGAGGTTTCTCTTCCTCCTGTAAAACGCGTATGCATCTTTAAGCTTATTAAACAAAATTATTTATCGGATTTTCGATTGAAGACAATCATTTAATTTCAAGGATTAAAATATTTATGCACCTTATTTATCTCTCCGGTGGATATTCAACTTTCTTCTCACTGAATACTACAGAATATATTTAGATTTTTGCGTTGCTTTAAGGAAACCGAAATGCATACGAGATTCTTACAACCTTCTCACGCACTGATAGCATTGTCCTGGTCCCGTTCTTTTATGGATTTATTAATGGGTAATTCCAAGTGTAATCTTTTTTGGTCCATTAGAGGTGCCTAAAAACTTTATTTTGATGCAATTTGAAATTTCATGCTCAGATATGTACAAATGTCAAAAACTAGTTACAGATGAGCGAAAATAAAATTGTGTTTTCCTGCACTGAAATTAGAAACGAAATTTAGAATAAAATTTAGAAAGTTCAACTTCATCCTAATCGAATAAGAAATATATTGGATAAAATGGCCACAAAAGTGATTTGTCCACTTTGTATCCGAGCTGAAAAGGGCTGAAACATTTTTTCCTTCTTAATTCTATTGCTAACAAAAGCAACATCGGACATACAAATAATTATATACGGTGCGTCAGAAAACATTTACATATTCGCTATGCCTTACTCAAACTTGGGCTGTTGGAAGTCGAAAAATCTACAAAACAAATAAGTCTGGCACGAAGCATCCATTTTGAGATTATCAGCTCTAAGTGTATTAAAATTTATTCTGGCTGCCTTTTAAAGGTATTTTGCTTTTATTACTATTTTTTCTATTCTTCATTTTATTTACTTTATTTAATTCATTTTATTTGTTCTTGTATTTTTTATTTTAATTTTGTTTCGAGGGGACCCCTTGCACAAAATACTCGTACTTCGATACTTTTTTCGGCACTATACTAGACCGCCCTGTCTCCCAGAGTTACTGCCTGTCCGACTTAAGTGAAACTTGCGTCGTTTGCTTTGTTGCTGTAAAGTTGGTATTGATTTTGAATAGGGAACTCCTCTACTCGATGAAAAGGGCATTATAAACCCGGAAGGCTTCTACCATTACCTGACAGCCTGGCGTGAATTTGACAAGCTGTCGTATGCGTTGTCCGGAGCAAACATTTATCCCGTGCCACCCGAGTGGACGCCCATCATAGGCCAGGATAATAAAGGCGTTGATCTTAAAGGTGCTTATATGCATGATATATTTTTATAGCTTTGACACGTCAATTTCTTTTTTTCCAACAGATACTTACCCGAATTTCAATCTGAATCGATCCGATCCGTATATCCTGAAATGTTCGAAAAACGTCTCATATAAAGTTACTTATGCGCGGATTCAGAGGAGGCGGGCGGGAGGCGGCCGCTCTCCCCTAAAAATAGTTGGGCGCAATATAGAATAATGTACATGTTTTGCTGATTTAACCCTTTTTATCACGATATTTCCTTCTTTGGTATTGATTTATGACATTTACGGACTTTTGGTGCTTTGAAAACTTTATTTGAACGACAGTAGAGTTATTTTTGCAGAACAATTATTTCCTTAGTTCTTACCATGATTTCTGGATTATTTCCCGGTGCATTACGCCGATTTTTGTACTGTTTCTGCGCATTTTTTGCAGAAAACTAAAAAATTTTCAAATTTTTTCGGATCATAAATCATTCTGCCTATCAAAGGACCGCAAGAACCGGTACGTTAAGCATAGTGGACGGATTTTTTGAACAATTTTTGACACTATTAGGAAAATTTTGGGTGCCGCCTTCGTCAGAAAATCCTGGACCTGCTACATAAGTTACTTGAGTTTGCTGCTTTTTTGGAGGTCGTATCTCACGTTGGGGCAGAAGCTAGCTTGTGGATGGTCTTACGACAGCCTAATCTCGAAAAAACGCCAGCAATTAAATTGATGAAGATCTTTCTGATTTTCGCGCTCCTATTCTCCGTCCACTCGACCCCCTGGTACATGTGGGCTGGTGGTTGGTGGGCCTTATAGAAGAGTCAATGTTGCGGCTCGCGGCATGCAAATGGGAAGGTTCATCTGATTTAAAGTGAGCTGGTTGAAATGTCAAATTAATACCAGCTCAGTTTAAATTATATGAATCTTTCCATTTGAATTTTAATCGACACTATCCATTGGCATCAAAAAATTGCGAAAAAAAACAAAAAAAATTTTCAAAATTTGCATTTTGGTGGGTTTATTTAGATTTCTGGGGGTATTTTTTTTGTTTCCAGGGGGAGGGTGCATACCCCCCAGACTCCCACGCCCAGGTGTGTGTGCATTCCTTCTGGTACATATCAGTAATCATCAATGTGACTGATAACGATTTCTCTGCTGGCATGTAGTGCTCGTCCTATTTTCAGTGCCCATGGCTCACGACATCGAACATGCGCAAGTTTCATTCTATTTGAACAACCAATCAGATACGGATACCATTCTGGATACGATCCTAGTTAGTAATCAGTATATACTGTTCATTAAGTGTCTATATATGATCTTGGGGAGGGGTCTCAGGGGTTTTCACTCAACTTCTTTTGAAGTAGTTTTCGCCCCCCCCCAGAAGAAATTTCTTTAGTCCCTTAGTATTCGCGATTGCTAAAAATATGTGTAGAAAAGGTGGTGCTGTATTGAGTGTTTTGAATAACGTTTGCTGAAAAGTGTCAAATTTTCGGATTTTTTCATGGGTTTCGCGCCGTATATACGAGTACTTATTATTTTAAGTATATTTTTCAATTTACTTGAATATTGTTAGCAACCTTCTTAGAATTTTTTCGTCTGAAATGCCGAAAAGTTATGTTTTTGACGCGTATCCACCATTTTCGTGCCCAAAATGGTGACTTTAAAATTGAATTCTTCCTGCAGAATTCCCGAGCTGTGCATGTCTGGCCTTATACTGTAGCTTTTTATTTGGAGTGGGAAGAGGCTCTATATCATATAATGGCTTCAGCATGGAATAGAACTTCCTTTTTGTACTTTTTGTAACCCATCCTCTGCGAAACATAATTTTTCTGTCAGATGTTTTTGTCAGCTCAGCTGAGCTACCAGTACTGTGTTCCACATAATTATTATATTTTCCATACTTCTGATTTGGGGTTCCTGTGTTCAAGGGCAACAATGCATATGTGCTCATGGTTTTGTAGAGGAGTTCATGAGCTAAAATAAGTCAAATCTGTTCAAAAAACAAACCATTGAAAATCAGTGGCGGATTGAGAATTGTCTACATTTATTTAAAATCGCTTTTCGTGCGGGATTCACCAGAAAAAATTTAAAATTTTCAAAGATTTAGTACGAAATAATGATTAAATTTCGACGACTTTGGCAAAAATTTAGCATAGTGCGACGAAAGAAATATAAAATTTTGATGGAGGGACGTTTAAAGGCTGAAACTGCTGCTTATTTGTGTACTTGGAGCAATATATGTATAAGATTATTAGAACCGTCGACGCAAAATGCATGGGATAATTCTAAAAACTTTTGCATAAAAATTGAAAAGTATGCCGAAATAGCTGTTAAGGCTCTCGAAATCGTTTAAAGAGTCATAATAATGGCCATTGCAAAGAAGTCCATTTCGAGCGCGAAGAATAGCTTGTAGGCCACGGAGAAAGTGAATAAAAGGATAAAATTAAAAAATATGCCGAAATGAATATCCAAAACAAATGAGCAATGAATGTCAAAAATTACTTTAAATGGTAGATTCATTATTTATCTTGTTAACTAAGTTGAACGGCTGCCTCCTCACCATACATGACCTCGGGGAGTTATGATCTTAGGGGAGAGGACATTTCCGATTATTTTTGAAAATTACACAAAAAATTTTCTAAAAATTTGTAGAAAAGATGCTTTTTAAGCGTTTTTAGCGACCTATTTACTTTAAAGTGCCAAATTTTCAACGCTTCACCCTATTATACTCCTTTTTTATTATTTTTGTTCGATTTGTCCAGATTTGTTTATTTTTTCGAAATATTTTTGTCTTTATGCTCTAGAAAGATATTGCATCGTCAGAAACGATGAAAAACGATGTTTTTGACGCGCACCTACTATTTTTGGACCCGAAAATGGCTGTTTATAATTTAAGCCTCCTCCGCAGAATTCCTATGCTGTGCATGTATGCTCTTCACTCCCTTTAGATCCAATCTTGCCGAAAAAAGTAAAACAATTTGAGACATAGCTGTTTGTATTCTATCTGCTTCACTCTAATCATAATTGCACTGTTGATTAACCTACGAATAGTTTTTGTCAAGCTAGTAAAATAGTAGGTTTAACATTTTTTACCAAACACTCGTCTTTGTCAAAATATTAGCCATAGATAAAGTGGGAAAATAGTTCTGATTAATTTGCATTTCGTAAGCGTAAAATTTGCAAGTCCCGTGTTAAAAGCAAAAATAAAATCCGAATTAGAAATCTAAGTTGTATTTAGCACTTAAAATTAAAGTAAAATTACAAGTGAAAGTCAGAAACAGCATTCGGTGGCGCCATTCTTTTCCATAATGAAGATAAAATGCAATATTTATTCCTAGAAGTTACAAAAGCGATTTTTCGTGCTTATAATTCCAGCTGCGTTACGGGATAATTTTTGTATTCCGCACGATGACCAGGCACGTAGCTCTGTGGGGAATGGGGGTACGGACCTCCAAAATTCAGAAAAAAACCGGATAAAATAGGACTTTTCAAAGGTTATTTTGTGCTATTTCCGGCCTTTTTGGACCCCGGACCCCCCAAAATTGGTGCTGGCTCCCCCCAAAATAGGAGGGCCAGCTACGTGCCTGATGATGACTGATTTTATGATTTTGAGGCATTAAAGTATAAGAAAAATTCCTATGTTTCATTGTAGCCTGATGAAATTCCGCTTCTGGGCTTGGAATCATACATGGGCAGCAGCCAAATTTTGGGCAGTCAAAACCGACAAGAATCCCAAAAAGTCTGTCAAAAATTCAAATCAGGGTACTTTGTTGCTTTTTGCAGGAATTTTTTAGGTTCTGGGGAAGGTGCAAACTCCCCTCGCTCGAAACCCCCACGTCCATTTATGCTTGGAATACATCTAGGTAAAAGTAAACTCAGATGCTTTAGTCTTACTGTCTATTTATTTCGATTCGTTTATAACCCAGTTTACGCTACAACGAGGAAAGCTAGGTTTTGCAGCAGACACGCACATACATATGAGGTCTAGCCATCTTCACTGCAGAAATGAAAAAGCGGAAGGTTTTGGAAAATAATGCGGCGAAATAAAGTCTTAAAAACGATGTTCAACAGTTTTTCTTCAAAAAGGGCTCGAAATTGATCAAAACCTATGAATTGACGAAGTTTCAACGCTGTTTTAGCCTTTTAGTAATTTTGCGGCGATTTAACTCAAATGAGCTTAGTGATAGGCACCTACAGTCTAACTCCCAAGATTGATCATGCTGTCCATTTATATTCAGAAGCACAAATGGGCGTGGGGATCTGTGGGTCTTGACTGGATATTAGAATTTGGCGGGCCCCACTTATCGATCCCGAATTAAATTTTTGGTGCTATTCATAGCAATGTTGCCCGGTAGGAACCCCAGAATTTAGTCGCTACCTAACCATGTGCAGGAGTCGAAATTTCAGAAATACGAAATGCAAAAAAAAATTATTTTTACCTTATTATGAATAATTGAAATGTTATCCAGTATTTGTGATTTTTTGCACTTAAAAGTTATTAAATTTCCAGTTTTCTATCTATTGCCGCTCAAAACTTGCATACTATTCTGCACACATTGGCATATGACATCCCAAGAATATCAAAAATCTCGTACTGTCCTCTGGCTTCGAGCTAAGGTGTTGCAGGAAAATATTTTAGCTTAATATGGAAAAACCTAAAGTCATTTGTCCTGCTTTTTTTACAATGTTATACGCTTTATTCAAGAAATGTTGTTTTCAAATGTATATGTATCATCAATCATTGGTCACACGTTAAATTTTGTTTTTCAAATATGTATTGAAAAAGAGTTATTTTAAGTGGAGAAAATACATTTCATGAATACCATTTATTATACGACTATCACTGTATTTTATCCCTTCTGATTACCCCCAATGGCCCACCCGCCAACCACCCTCCTCCCCCATTATGCTATGTATTTTGCGAGTATGTCATTGTACATGCATACAGATCATTCTTTTTTTGCTTCAATTTGCAACGTTGCTTTATTGAAATTTTTGCCCAAAAGGGCCTTTTCTTTGGCTTTCACTGACTTAAAAATAAAAACATGCTGTGTTTCTAGAAAATAAGAGCCATATGCGACGAATATACGGCTCAAGGGCTGCCAATATTTCCGTATGGCCACCCGTTTGCTTATTGGAATCTGTATCGCACCTTAAAATTGCTCTTAGTCGCTGGTGTTTGCATAATTGTCACCGTGATTTTCACAATTATCGTTGCAACTTTCATTAACCTCACTGTTGCTGTCCTCTTAGTAAGTTAATACCAGATATGTTTAGTCATTGTCATGCATGTACACAGGCACGTAGCTGGCCTTTTGAGTTTGGGAGGACTAAAAGTTGGAAGTCAGCAGTAACGTAGCTGGCTTTTTGAATTTGGGGGACTAAAATTGTGAAGTCAAATATTTCAACAAACATTTGTTTACAAATAAAAATAATGGTATATTTGAGCGCTTCTTACTAAGCTCTAATTATTGGAGGAGAAATAATCTGAAATATAACATAAAAATTTATTTTAAAAGCGCCAGAAAATTCTGGATCTATCAGCTTAAAAACATGCTAAAATCTATTCTAACGGTATACTCGTACTTTCAAAATTCCGGGTGGGACTAAACCCCTTCTATCTTCCACAGCTAGGTGCTTGCATGTACAGCAAAGGAATTCTGGGGGTCAGGCTTAAAAGTTTCAAAACTGTTAAGCTAAGACAATCGGTACACGTCAAGAACATTGTTTTTTACATTTCGGATAATGCTCTTTTTTCTAGAATGTAGAGACAAAAAATCTTGAATAAATTTAAAAAATCGCTCAAAATTGAACATAATGTAGTCGACAAATGTGCATATGGCGCGAAGCGCCCAAAATTTGAGATGTTTGAGTCAAAAATAAGCCAAAACGCTAAAAAAGACGCACTTTTTACGAAAAATCGACAATACTGGGGTTCACAGCCATTCTTCACAGCCATTCTCAAAGTCAGTAGTTATTCTGTAGAGTCACGTATGATCATTGATCAGATTATCTTCTCACGTCACAGGCGGCTGAAACATAATTCATGAGGAGATCTTGGCTGAAATTGGTCTAAAAAGCTTCAACACAGAAAAATTAATAATAAATGTAATCAACATAATTTTCGCATGTTTCTTATCAGAGCAGAATGAAACAGCCATTACAGAAAGCTACAGTAACAGGAACATTCTTCCTTTAAACACATATGTTAGAGGGGGATGGGGATGTCCAACTAAAGTTGTTTGTCCCCCTACCCTTTAGAAATGGCCGGGGACCCCTTCCTAAAATTTTGAGCCGTTACATGTATGGTTACAAATCTTTGACTCTTTCGTACGCTTTTGCAGCAGTTGTCTTCGACTTAAGCTGAATTTATTGCTGGACTAGAACAGAAATAAAAGATTTGGCATTACAAATCATATTTTAGGGTAGAAGCAGTGCCATGTATGTAACAGAAGATATGGGGCTCCCCCTACCAATGTTAGTTGTCCCCCTATTACCCGCTATTGCCTTTTTTCACAGAATCATTTGTGATCCGAAAAAAGACAAGTTTTGAAGGTTTTCTGCGGAAAATGCGTAAAATAGTGCTAAAATCGGATTAAAACGCACAAAAAATACTCGATAAATCATTGTTAGAAGTAAAAATTCTGTGATCTTTACATAAACTACTCTTCTGACGGAAAAAATAAGGTTTTTAGAGAGCAAGAAAGTTATTGAATATCATTATTGAGTACAATCCGGCGTTAAACGCCGAAAAAATTAAAAAAGTCATCCTAAACGGCCGAAATCATCAAAAATACACATAACACTCTATCGCGCCCATCTTATTCGACGACACTGGGTGAAGGAATCAAAAGTCTTTCCGCGTAATTGGCCGCCTCAAATCTGTCAATTCGTAAATCCTTCTCCTTCTTTTAGCTTCTTATTCGAATTTATTGCTCTTAAGGTTCTTTTGACGGCAAAATTTTTGATCGAGCTGGCCGGGACATTGTATTTTTTAAACATTAATTTGAATGCCTCCACGTCAGTCATTATGATAGTCGCCGTTGGCATTAATGTTGGGTTTACCCTTCATATATCAGCCAATTATTTGACTTTGATTGGTGAGCCGAACGAAAGAATGGCCATCGCGCTCGGTCACATGTTTGCTCCCGTATTCCACGGAGGCTTTAGCGCATTTTTGGGAACCGTCATGTTGACCTTCTCTGAATACCAGTACATAGTCAGGTAATGATCGAAATAAAAATCATTCTGAGAAAAGCAGAAATGAAAAATTATTATAAATATAGATACTCAGTGCTGCGGATCTGGGGTCAGCGGGTCTGAGGCACACCTGGGCGTAGGGGGTTTGGGGGTATGCACCCCCCAGAAACCAAAATACCCCCCTCCAGAAATCAAAATACCCCCCAGAATTCAATTTTTGAAAATTTTTTCCGTTATTTTCGCAATTTTTTGGTGCCAATGGATAGTGCTCGATGAGAAACGTCGAAAAAGGGTGGTTTTTTCGCCATACCACCCTTTTTAAGGCCATTTTTTGACTTTCAAAAAATCTTGCACCACCCCCCCCCAGAATTTTCTTGCTGCCCACGTATGGTCTGAGGAGTTAGTCAGATAGCTTTTTTGGGCCAAACGTGACCCCGAAAATTTTTAAATGCTGAGACAAAATTAAGACTACTAAATTAAGACTACCAAATCTTTTATTCCGCAGTTTCATCGGCCTTCATTTCGCGTCATTTGCCCCAGAAAATTCGCCATTTTTCATTCCGGGGATCTGTACTCCTCGTGACCATAGGGGCACAGCATGGTTAATCTGAGGGGTGTCAAAAATTGAGCTTTTTGCGCCAAAATTACGTACTTCAAAAACAGGTATAAGCGCTAGAACAGCACTAAAACTACGTTATTACACAGTTTCTGGTCCATCTGAAGCATTTTTGGAAGAAAAGTTTCAATTTTCATATGTTTTAGGCCTCCATTTTTTGCCCCATTTTCTCCACAAAATTTTCGAATTATTTATTCTGTGGGGTCAGGACCATACGTGGGCAGCAAGAAAATTCTGGGGGAAGGGGTGAAAAATGGCCTTAAAAATGGTGGTATGGCGAAAAAAACATCATTCTTCGACGTTCATCATCAAGCACTATCCATTGGCATCAAAAAATTGCGAAAAAAACAAAAAAAATTTTCAAAAATTGAATTCTGGGGGATAATCTAATTTCTGGGGGGGGGTATTTTGTTTCTGAGGGGTGCATACCCCAAACCCCCACGCCCAGGTGTGGTCAGGACACCCGCGAAACTATCCCCTTCACCCTACGTGCACGTCTGCTCGTGACCCCCATGTTCACGTATGGTCTTGACTAGACAAACACAGCATGGGATTTCTGGGTGAAAAAATTTTAAATTTCTTTTATTTGTCCCAAAAACGGCGGGTACGCGTCGAAAAACGTCGTTCTGTTTGAAAAAAATCAAGAAAAAGTCGAACACATTGAATAAATTATAGTCAAAATATGAGTATATGGCCTGAAGCATCGTAAATTTGACACTTTTGAGCGAATAGCTAAAAACGCTTAGAAAGGCACCTCTTTGTGAATTTTAAGAAATTGTTTGAAATTTCTGAAAAATTGCGAATTCTAGATGGGGAATGAAAAACTCTCTGGGAGAGGGCGAAGGTTAAAACTTTTCTGGGTTAGGGTTTGGAACCCTCAAACCCCTTTTCCTAAGATCACGTACGGTCTTGATCATACGTCCGCAGTAAGTGGATTCCAAGAAGGCCAAGAACTTGTTGTATAGTATCTTTGCTGGGCCTAAAAACGATAAACATCCATCAAAAACACAATTTTTATGCATTTTTGCGATGCTAATTTTTTTCCAGAATAAATAATTTTGTAAGCATATAGAATGAAATTTGGTGAATTGAGCAAAATACAGGCAAAAAGGAGTATGACGCGAATTGCCAATAATTTGGCACTTTTAAGTCGAAAAATCGCTAAAGACGCTCACTACAATACATTTCCTACAATTTTCTTTGAAAAATCATTGTGAGGAGACGGTGAGAAAAATAATTGAGGGAAAGGGTGAACATTTTTTCTGGTTATAACGTTCATATATGGTCTAAGTTGACCACGTGGGCGATAAGAGGGTTCTAACCACCAGAAGTTGAACCACCCACACATACACACTCACACACACACAGTGGCAGCATTGATTCGATGTTTTTCTTTTCTAATGTTTTAGTGTGAGCGAACGAAAAGAAGTCGATGAAAAGAGTAGAAAATATGTTTTTATGCCTTATGATCAGTGTCTCTTCAAATATCTAAGTTGTACACTTCGTCTTGAGTGCAAGCTCAATTAACGTTGAAAATGTGTGAATCTTAACCTTTAAGCTTGTGCAATTCAATGACTAGCGATTTTTGCAACAAACTTGGTGATATAATCAGTATTTTTATCAAAAAATGATATGAATGTATTTTAAACACTAATTCTTTTTGGAATTTGAAAAAACTTAAAGTTGTTAAATTATTAAATGGTTTCTGATTAAAAATTTGATCTATTCTCTCGATCTTAAGTCAGTGTATTGAGTTGGAATTTGGCGCTCCCAACGATTACATGACAATTAATCGCCAACAATTAATCGCGGACAATTAATCGCCAACAGTTAATCGCAGAACAATTAATCGTGCACACAATTAATCGTGGGTCTATTTAATCGTAAATAACCAAGCGTCATCAAAAGCATGTCAAAAATAAATACCTGTATAAAAAATATAAAAAGTGTGTAAAAAGGAAAGTAGTAGATGTGAAAGCTTAGCTTATTATCATACATGCACAGCATAGGAATTCTGGGAGGCAAATTTTAAGGTGCCTTTTTGGGCCTAAAAATAGTCGGTACGCGTAAAAAATATCGTTTTTCGGCGTTTCTTACGATATCTTTCTAGAGCAAACACAAGAAATTTCGGAAAAAATCAAAAAAGTCGAATAAATTGAACAAAATGTAGATAAAACATGAGTTTGTGGCGCGAAGCGCCAAAAATTTGACACTTTTAAACAAATATATAGCTAGAACGCTTAAATAGCACCTTTTCTGCGAATTTTCAGAAAATTTCAGAAAATTTCTGGAAACTTTAAAAAAATCGCGAATTGTGGGGGAGTTGAAAATTTTTCTAGTGGAGGGGTGAAACCCCCCCAAATAAATGGAACAAAATATAGTCAAAACATAAAAATATGGCGCGAAGCGTCGAGAATTTTACACCTTCGAGAAAATTGATTGCTAAAAACGCTTCAAAATCATCACTCCACAGTTTGGAAATTTTTCAAGGCGCTACGATTAGAACAAATTAAAACGAAATGTATGATTGAACAGTATTTGGCCGGCCAACAGCCTCCCATTGGAAGGAAAAAATACAGAGATTGTACAGCTCGAATTCAAAGAATCGTGAATAGCTATGGAGAGCTGGATATAACTGATTATTTGCGTGGCTTGTCACACAGTTTCAATTTTTAGACAAATTCGGAATGTTTTGCAACGACAGTTTTTGTATCAAGTAGGTCAACACCACACATGGGCGTGGGGGTTTCGGGGGTTTGCACCCCCAGAAGTTGAAATACACCCCCAGAAATCAAAATACCCCCCAGAATTTCCGTGCTGCCCACCTATGGTCATCACTAATGTTCACTCCCAAATCCTTAATAGATCCTTCAGAAACAGCTATATCTTGAAAAACCAGTTTGTACTTGTTTCTAGGATTACCATACCCCAAATACAACGTTGCACATTCAAGTGTATCAGGCGATTACATGTCCCGGCGATTAATGGTTAACGCGATTAATTGTTCAGCGATTAATTGTCCACGATGTAATTGTGCGCGATTAATTGTTGGCGATTAATTGTCTGCATACCCTCCCCAACGTATGGTCCCAAGTGAGGGATGGTAAAATAAATGACCCTGAATTTTTGGCTGAAAATTTCAAGAAATCATAAAATAGCCCATGGAACGTAAATTTTCGCCAAATCGGTCGGGAGTACACATGGACGAGGGGTCTGAGAGCCTGGACACTACAGAATCCGGAGGACCCCACCAAAATCGTAAGACCCACAAAATTGGATTTTATAGTGTTATTTCCGGTAATTTAGCCTCACCGGGCCCGCAGAATTTCGCTGCTGTCCATGTATGACGGGGAAGGGGATTAGAAATTTTCTGATTTTTGGGGATATTGGGTGCAGCAGACTATGGGTGGGCAGTTCCTCATCCTCCCTGCTACTTTCTACTCCCAAATGAAGTTGCATTTGCACGCTTCTTCCAGGATGCACCATTTCCATTTTTTCTCTTTGCTTCCAGGTGTTTTTGCTATCCGTTGCTCGTGCTAGTATTGCTCGGCCTCTGGAATAGTCTGACACTTCTACCAGTTCTCTTAACTCTTGTGGATCCACCAACTGAAGTGAGTTAGAATTTTCGTCGCAAGTAGGTATAATGGAAGGAGTAGCTTAAGCTCATTGCGTACTGATCTCATCAATTTTTGAAATGTTCTCTTGTAAAAATTATTTATTCCTAATCATTATATACGCTATATTGATAACTGTAGTCGTAGTAAAAGTGAATACACTTTAACAATATGAAAGACTTTTGGCTTGCATATATGTAATGGCTACCAGTGGCGTAGCTGGCCTCCTGATTTGGGCGGGCGAAAATTTTGTAGTTGGATATCTCAACAACTACTTATGAATAGGCACAAATAATTGTGTTTTTGTGCTTTTCTCAACGAGATATACACATAAGAGAAGAAAAATTTTCAAAAACCAAGTTTGATTTCAATTGTATTTAGTCCAATGTATTAGATATAAATAGTCGCGAAGCGCCCGGAAATTTTCGGCTTTTCAGCTCAAAAAGTGTGCTGAAATCTTTTCTAGCAGTGTTTCAGATACGCTTCAAAAATCTCCAATTTTTTTCTTCGGAGGACCCTAAAAGGGGCGCACTAGTCCCTTTAATCCGCCACTGCTACGCCACTGATGGCAATTAATATGGACTTGGTTTTTAGTCGAAATACGGGAAAAAGGATATAAAAATGGCTCATTGACTCAAATTTTTATGATCCAAGGGTGCGAAAAAGTCCCACCTTCTCTCTTTCTAATATATCGCATTTTTTAATGATTTTCCTTTCACTTTTTCAATACTTTGTTTTGTTTTTCTGTGGTTATTGCGTTTTTCTTTTCTGTATTTACAATAAGTTGTAATTTCTCCCGTTTCATTAAACTTTTTTGCACCTCGCAAAATGCGGTACTTCATGGTGCAATTCTCTCGAGGTACATCGGCAGACTTATTCATGTTCATTTGCTATACTTTTATGAAAATCATACTTCTTTTTTGTTTACCTATTCATTCTGTTTTTATTTTCCTAATTTCCTTTTTTGCATATAATGATGGCGTTCTGGTCCTAACTTTTAGAAATTTGTCATGAAATAAGTCGTTGAAATTCGATAAATTTATTTGGCAGCTGGACACGCTTTCTGGATGTGAGAATTTAAACATTAAATCTGACATCTTAAAACTCACTGATTTTAAAAATGATCCTGTTTTTTATTGAATATAAGGAGTAAAACTTTTCTGAGCGAGTAGTCAGAGACTTTTATTGGTTACAAAGATGGCCAAAAAACTTAAGAATCATTTGAGACGCCATTTTTTTGATGGGATCGGAGGGAGTTGAACAATTCTGCCTTTGAAGGGAATATTGGAAAAAGACAAGCACGGGGGTGGTAGGGGAGTTCAGGATACAGATATGCAGACTGAAAACGGGAAATTTTCCAGGAAATGTGAGCTGAAACGAAGACTTAAGATGAATAAAAATCAAGAATTTTCTTCAAACATGCTTAAGATTGACCAAAACTATGAAATAACTTACTTGTGACGCTTCTGCATTCAAACTTGCTTTTGATGGTATTTAGGCCCAGAATGCTTACTAACTGACCCCTATTCAGAACGGATGATCCTAGGTGGGTCATGCCGTACATCTCTTATCTCTTATCTGAAAGTACTGTAGAATTTGGATGTAAGAACCCATCACATACCTGTTAAATGTATGCAAGTACTCATCTCAAGTTAGGCTAAATCCTCTGATTTAAGAATCGAAGCGTTTCACTGAATGTAATCTGTTTCAAGCAAGTGCGTGTTGGGTCCAAACCATATATGGTCCGTGGGAGGTTTTGAGAGTTGTTTTCAACCCCCACCACACATGGGCGTGGGGGGGGGGGGTTTGGGGGGGTATACAGCCCCCAGAAGTTGAAATACCCCCCCCAGAAATCAAAATACCCCCCCCCCAGAAAAATTTTTTTTTGCTTTTCTAGCAATTTTTTGATGCCATTGGATAGAGCTTGATGAGAAACGTCGAAAAATGGTGTTTTTTGCCATACGACCACTTTTAAGACCATTTTTTGACCTTTAAAAATTTTTTTCACCCCCTCCCCCCAGAAATTTTTCACCCCCCAGAATTTCAGTGCTGCCCACCTATGACCCCCACCCCAAAAATTTTTAGCCCCTCCAGTAATTTTTCCAACCCCGCTCCCCCCAGAATTCGCGATTTTTCGAAAGTTTCCAAAAATTTTTTTAAAATTCGTAGAAAAGGTGCTTTTTTTGAGCGTTCTCGGCTGTACATTTGCTCAAAAGTGTCACATTTTGCCGTATTCTCATGTTTTGACCATACTTTGCTCAATTTGTACGACTTTTTAAAATTTTTTCCAAAATTTTCTTATGGTTTCTATTCTCATCATAAAGATAGAGCATCGTTAAGAAATGTCGAAAAACGATGTTTTTGACGCGTACCTGCCCTTCTTTGGCTCAAAATAGGGCACTTTAAAATTTCACCTTCTCTCAGAACTCCCATTCTGTTATGTGGGCAGCAAGGAAATTCTGGTGGTCAGGATAAGGAAAATCGCAAAAATGTAACTATACATAGGATTCTGAAGGGTCTACAGTAATCTGGGCGGTTTTCAACTTTCGGGGGGTGGTACAAACCCTTCAAAGACCACCTTCCCCCGCCTCACGCCCATGTGTTGTCCAGACATGCACAGCATGGGTATTCTCGGCGGGAGGTGAAATTTTAAAGTGTCTTTCTCGGGCTCAAAAATTGTAGAAAAGCGTCCAAAACAGCCTTTCTCGGCGATATCTGATGATCCTCTATCTTTCTAGAGCGTTAGAAGCACAAAGAATTTCGAAAAATAATCAAACGATTCAAAAATTTTGAACAAAATGTACTAAAAAATTAAGTTTATGACTCGAAGTGCCGAATGACATCTCTGAGCGAATAAATGGCTATAAACGCTTAAGTCAGCACGTTTTATACGAATAAATTTTGGATAGTTTTGATAACTTTGCAAAAATCGCGAATGGGCGGGAGGTTAAAAGCTGTCTGGTGGGTGAAAGCTTTAATGGTGAAGGCGAGACCCCTCACCTCTTCTGCCTAGATCATGTATGCTCGGCTTAGGTCCAGCGATAACATTTGTTAATTTTTTTACCGAAATTCGGCGGCATGAAAAACGGGCTAAAAACGATTTGAAAAAATTTAAATTCTGGGATCTTTTACTTCCTATTGGTCTGGCCGGACTGGACCCTGGACTTAACGCCTTATTGTGTGGTTGACGCATTTATCGCAGGTCCAAATCGACTATGTGAATGTGATCGCAAAGTTTCCAAAAATATAGTAAATGTTATAATGTGTAACTTTATCCCTTTTAGGCCTTGTTTGATTTTCAGGTGGAGTTTAGCGCAGTTTGTGCAGAGAAGCTGGATCACCGCAGCAGTTCGGAAGATAAGCATTATGCAAGCACATAAGATATAGAAATAAATTACCTTTTCAGAATGTTTGGTCATTTCAGAAGCGTTCGCTTAGTCGGAATTCTAAATTGTATGCATAAATCGTGTGCATGTTTTAAATTTTCTAAATTGTATGCCTTCATTGTGTGTTGCTGATATGTGTAATGAGTGCCTGTCTACTTACAGATTTGGTTTATGACGTTACCTATTGATTGTGACAAAAGCTAATGCTTTATTCCGTTCGTATTTATATAGAATAAAAAATTTTTTATGATAAATAAGTTATATTTAATTTGTCTTTAAGGGTTGGACTCTCTTTTCTACAAAATTGCGAGGAAAACGCACGTAATATCCCAGGAACAGATTTTCGGTATTTTTTAGTAATTCTTCAATGCCAATGAAATGAATAGAGCTTGACGAAAAAAACGCGGAAGGCTTTTTCACATGAAAGCGATATGGGAATAGATGTACTTGCCTACCCTCGTAGTCTCAACATGCAAATATATTTATAGGTACAGCCTACGGTAAATCAATACCTTCATATGCACCCTGCTATACACGGTATTGTCATTGTTACTTAAGTTTTAGCCACTTCTGCGATAGATTTACATTTACTCGGAAATTGTTAAGCAAAACGATTCATCTGATACCTCAACTTTACTATTGGCGCACAATGCAAAAGGATTAAAGGAATACCGCAAAGTGTAAAGCTTGCCAAGTAAATAAATCAATGCGACACAAAATATTGGCTCATTTGAAGCCAATACTTGCAGATAGACCTTTCATACGCTTTGGACTATAGTCTGTTTTGTTTGGGCATAACGTTGGAGAATTTTTTCGAAAGTAAGCCGGCGGATCACGATAATTATATATCATATCAATGCTATAGTCAAAATCTGTCAGCTTATTGTCGGGCATAGTTTTTAAAATTTATGCTGAAACCTGTGCGACACAGACAAATTGTATGGGACCATTACCAATCACGGTTGACAAAGTTTATATGTCGACACGGTTATTTGTAACAAAAAAGTATGCAAACATGGTGCACCACGGATTTAACAATCAGACCATGGAGCTGACTCAACATCACGCAACTTATGAAAGAAGTAATGAACGTCTTAGGTGTGGAAAAGGTATATAGCACTGCATTCTAATGGAGATGTGGAATTTACTAATCAGACCCTAGAAACTCGTATACATATGCATGTTGCAATTAATCTGCGGACGATCATCCCCCATTTGCAATTTTTCAAATCAACATTACTGTTTATGACTCAACTCCATATGCTCCAGCCGAATTTGCATAGTGGAGTTTGCCTAAATTACCGATAGACATTGCACTGGCCCAATGAAATGTCTCCTTACATGGTCAATATTGATCCATACAGCGGTGCAGTGAAACAACACTTCACACAACCTTTATATATCATTTATAATCACATATTGGAATCGCAACAAAAATATGCATAGTGTTGCAATACAAGAGCACATAATGTTATTTACAACAATATTTCTGAAAGAATTGCGATTCGTCAAGCGAGGTTTGTGTGCAAAGCTTTTATATATTTATTAAGGTCTCTGTAAAGTTGCTACGTTTACCTATCCATACATTACCATACAGGCTTTGACTATGCCTTTTGAAACTGAGACGGTGCATCCTGACCAAATAATAACAGAAAGTCATCATTATGAAAAAATAATAAATAAATAAATAAATAAATAAATAAATAAAGTAGGCATGCTGTTAGTATAAAAGAAACAAGAAACAAAAAGACGCGAGAAATAGTATATACACAAGTACATAAAAAGCACACAAAATTATATTATGAGGAATTACGGGTTTTACGAGGCGCAAGAGTTTAAGTGAAACGAGAGAAGTAAGCAGGAGTTATACATAATAAATACACAAAAAAACGTGAAAAATATAAACAGGCGAGGTCATCAGAGAGGAACTAGGTTGCTACAGTTTCGTGCCTTTAATCCTCTGACTGTCACTGCAATCTAGCGGCACCAGTCTAGGCGGCTAGACTGATCTCAACTCAACGAACAACAACCAAAAGGAAATGCAAACAAGAACACAAAAATTATTTATAGTAAATCTGGGTCAATGTGCCCCTACTTTGGTATTTTCAGGATAATGCTGCACATGACCAAAAAACTGGGCGAACGCGAAAAATTCTAGAAAATCTCAGTCAATGTGCCCCTACTTTGGTATTTTTAGGAAAATGCTGTACATGACAAAAACTAGGCGAACGCGAAAAAAAGTTAGAAAAACTCAGTCAATGTGCCCCTACTTTGGTATTTTCGGGTTGATGCTGCACATTGACAAAAAACTAGGCGAACAAGAGATATAAAAAAATAAAAATTAGGTACCCGTGTATCCAACCAACCAAGACTTATACGTTACAAGACTAAATAATAAGATTAACGCGACATTCGCTATATCCACGACAAATGCATACACGACAGCGCACAATAGTTAAGTGAAGCTACTTATTCATGCGCATAATGCAGGATGCAGCGTCCTAACAGCGATGATAAAATCAAAACGGTCTTAAACAGTTTTGAATATAAGAATGTGCTGGAAAATCAGTAAGGTCGCTGTTGGAAAATTTGAAGTATTTTTGTCGCATGATCTTGAACAATATTTTTACAAAACGCTGCCTGTGTTAGTGAAAATTACATGTAATAAAATTCAATCAACGAATACTTTTGATGATTGCGCAGATGATTCAAGTGACACGGAATTAGAATATAAAGCTGATTCATGTAAAATCATCAGAGCGTGTTTTTCCTTAAATATAGAGCACCTACATAGTATGAACATATCTAGATTTATTCAAAATATATGCCTGTATATTAACTTTAGTACTCCATTATATATATGTATGTGTGTTCAATAGAATGCATTTAGTTTATCTCAGCCAATTATTGTGGTCGACTTTACTCTTCCTACTCAACAACTTTACATTGATCGATTATTAATTTTCCAGTCGCCCGAGGACGTCCGGAATAAAGAAGGGGTGTGACGTAGAAATCCAATGCACATAGGACGCAAAAAAGTATATGAAGCAGATGTGCTTACACAATTTGAGAAGGATACTTTGAAGTTAGACCCTTTAGGTTAACGTTATATTGTTTCTCAATCACTTATATTGAATATTAGCGCATAAAATGGGCCAGAGCTCGAATAGACACTTATCATACACAAGCGATACAGAGCGGAAGATTCAGGATACCGGTGTGCGGGTATAATTTTACTCTTGTATGGAGGGTTTGAGGTGCCCCTTAACACAAACAAGATTAGTCGACATGATCATCCGCCCTTAGATAATGAAGCCAACGTGAAATCTAGCCAGTTACTTATCCTTTTTCACTTTGATCTATACTAATTGTTTTTCACTTTTATTACTTTAATTGACAAATACCACCCAATGGTAACTTTGTTCACGCACAACCACCTTGCTATTTTTTTGACATTTTTCGCATATAATTTCTATTACACTAATTTATTGCATTAAAGATTTCCAAATGCATCTGGAAAACCCATTAGTATAATCTGTGTAAAACTGCGTTTAAGAACTACAGTCTGTTCAATTCTACGTGTAACTGCGATAGTTACTCCTTACAAACATTATATTGAACACTTTATTATTACCATCGTGGAAGCAAATTAATCACGACTTTACACCATAATAGATAGCTCGAGGTTTTGCCTTCAGTTCCCATTTTATTCCTATCTTTCATTTCAAAATTCCATTAGTTACTTTTACGGTAAATCAGAGTTATGTATGCGCTAAGATCAGTAAATTAATTAATTGAATTGCCGTTGTAAATATTTTGATCTTATGACTTGGTTACAAGTAATTTCAGTCTGTGTGTAACTTGTTTTGGATGATGACTAGACATCATGTACTGTAATTAATCATGTGTTGTGGTTAGTCGGAGTGGTGTTGGCTGTTGCGTGCATTACCCCATTGGAGCGCTTTTTGTTTTATTTTGTTTGTGCCGGCTTGCAGCCGTGCTGTTGTTATGTAGCGTTATTAAAATTGGAAAAATAACCTTTCAGTGATTACATATATCAAGGGAAGGTGGGGCCGCGACAAAAATAAATATTATATCTTATTCCGACTGAACTTGGAAGGTAAACAATATTAAGTCTTATCTCCAACTTATTTTTGGAAAATCTCTGATCTCTTTCTCAACCTAATAAATAGCTAAAATACTATTAAATCTTTTTATGATGACTGTCCAGCGTAGAGCTCACTGTTGTTTGATTCATGATTTGGAGTGCTACACAAATTAGGAACCAAAACATTTCCGAAATCATTCAAGGGCTAGAAAACAACTTAATTTATCAACTTGAGAGAAGGGTTGAGATAGGTCAACTGACCTTAAGTGTATTTTGGGATTAGGTAGGTACCCAGAGCTGAGGAGTAGGGCGTTGCTGCTGAGAATTCCGACAAAAAGCGGTCGGCAAGAATAGGACTGAGGGAGTCGAGGCCATAAGTCACTGAGGGCCATTGGGTTTAGGGTCATAATACGCGCTTGTAGAACCTGGCCAGCGCTAAGAGTAGTGTAGGTACCTAAGTAACTCCCGAAGGTAAATACCAGGGTGTGTCCGTGTCGATTTCAGTAGACATAGGGCACCCCAGTATTTACATATGGCCCATTTTCGCTTTTTGGCTTATTACTGTACCTGAATATTTTACAATTTAGATCGCTGTGTGGCAATGTGTTAGATGCGCTACATGTAGCAAATCACATTAAGCATCAATAACAAGATCTTAAAGCAACCGGTCACTAAGGTACATAGTGTAATTGAAGACGCCATTTGCGCAGTGAAAAAATAGTACAGTAATAAGTCTCTATCAAAAATGGACCATTTGGATTGGAACAGACTATAACATAAATATTTCCTGTTATAGAATATTGTAGCTATTGTGATGACGTTGTGTCGGTTTTTGGACAAGTCTACAGAATTATAGTCTGTTTCACACAAGTTTGAGCATAAATTAAAAAACTATCCAACAATAAGCCAACAGGTTGCGATTATAGCATTTATAAATACAAGGAGCCGCTCTATGTCTACAAAATCAACATAGGAATGGATGTATTCACCTTCGGGATTTACTTAGGTACCTAAACTGCTCTCAGCACTGGTCCCAATCGCATAGTCACTGAATAACTTCGATTCTCTGGACCCTTGTAGACCTACGGCTTCAACTCCCTCAGTCCTAATATTGCTGAGCGCTTTTAGTCGGGAGTTTCAGCAGATACGCCCTAAATCCTAACACTCGTACCTACCTAAATCCCGGAATGCCGCGAGGTCAGTTGACCTATCTCACCCCAGCTCAAGTTGATAATTTAACTTATTTTCTTAGTTCAAAGGCTGGCTTGAAATGTTTTTGGTTCCTAATTTGTGTAGCACTCAAGACTTTAAATACAGCAACAGCGAGCTCTCATCTAGACAGTCATCAAAAAATATTAGATAATGTTTTAGCTATTTTTTGGGTTGATAAAAAAATATGGAATTTCGAGTAAAATACACAATCGAAAATATTTACCTTTCCTTTCCACCAACATCAAAGAAATCCTCGACAAACGGATAGCCGACCAACCACACCCTCGGTATAACAATCCTCTGAGTGGGTTTTAATAATTTTATTTTGATAATAAACAAACAGCGTATGCCGGGAAGCAAGCAAGAATATCGCTAAACGAATCAAAGACCAATACAACACTAAATCTTCCAAATGCAACTAACTAACATCGACCAATTCGTTAATACCCAAATTACTTGTCTCAATTGGCGCCCATCGACGCTCACATAAAATAGAAATGAAGGATATTATAGGTTATGTAAATACTAATATGGAACAAGAACGTGAAATGATACAATATACGCGTTTTACTAAAATGATCAAAATAATGCAATAAAATCGAATGTTCAATAATTTACATAAGTAAAATACTGATGTTAGTATATACGTAACTCTGGTTTACCGGACAAGTATCTAATAGAATTTTGTAATAAAAATTAGGGATTTATTTGAGAACTGAAGGCATAGCCACGAGTACACACATCGCAACAATGGCTACTCGCGTTTGGCTATGTTAACCAATACAGTATCAAGCTGTTTTTGGCATGGCCTATGCGAACTGCTAAAACAAGTTCGCCCCGTGTAACTCTCGCAGTTACACTCCCCACGTTTCGGAAAAAATTCGAAATGCAGTATCGAATTTTCCAAAACAAACAGCGGCTGAGTGCGCCTCAATATAAGCAATCGTATCTATGATTCTCACGGCCACACGTTTTAATAAAACGAATAATGATGTAGGCATGTCATAAACACAAACATCGTGTATAAACGTCATGTTTTATTATGGTCAACAACCGTGCAATTGACTTTCGCACGGTTTGATAACTTTTATCCACTCCTTCAGTCCTCGGGGTAGGAAAAATTTTAAGAGGGAATATTTAAGATTGGGTTTGAACCCTTGTCCGTTAAAGAGTTACGATATCTTAACAACAATATTGCTTTGATATTGAGCAAATAAGATTGTAAACACTAGGTTGTAAGGCACATAAGATCATAATGCAAGAGAAAATTGAGAGAAATAATGAAAAAATTGATACAACGCGATAAAAGTCCAGGAATCCACATCCGGAAAACGAGCTGCTGGCTGATGGGGCAACGATTGCAGAGTTTATAGCTGTGCTTCCCTTTCTCTTTGCTCAATAACCATCTGCGTTTTTCGGATTTCGATTTGGGCAGAAATCTCCAAGTCTTTATCCTCGTTTTTCTGATTTCAATTTGGGCAGAAATCTCCAAATCTTTATCCTCGTTTTTCTGATTTCGATTTGGGCAGAAGTCTCCAAATCTTTATCCCGTTTTTCTGATTTCGATTCGGGCAGAAATCTCCAAATCTTTATCCTCGTTTTTCTGATTTCGATTTGAACAGAAATCTCCAAATCTTTATCCTCGTTTTTCTGATTTCGATTTGGGCAGAAATCTCCAAATCTTTATCCTCGTTTTTCTGATTTCGATTTATGCAGAAATCTCCAAATCTTTATCCTCGTTTTTCTGATTTCGATTCGGGCAGAAATCGGGTGTGGTTAATGAAGCATTGGCTGTTTTGGTTACCATAGCTATGACCGGGCCCAGCTCAGAGCAGGCAGTGGCCATGCAATTTGATCGTTGTTCGGATCGTGGCACACTAGCCTTACATCCCAAAGGGAAATTGCTAGCAATAGGTGCAGTCCAAACAACAGTGTCGGAAATCTCGAAAAATCCCAACAAACAAAAAAAATTAAGACCGTGAGGGCTCGCGAGTTGAATATAATGGACAAAAGGTCCATTTTTATGCTCGTACTACAGCAGGAAAAAAATTTTTTTTGAAAAGGGGTTCCCAATTCCAAAAAAATGAATTTTTGATAATTAAGGAATTGAGAATCGTATCCCAAAAATAAAATAAAATGAATTAAATTTGCGGCAATGGATTAGGGAAGCTTATCTGCTTAGCAGCAGTTACTTCCTCCATTGCTGTGCAAAATTCATTCTAGTTGGCTGGTTTGCAACTTTTATACTAAAATCGCTGACCAACTGACTCCAAGAGTTCCTCTTTGCTGTTGGCAACTTGCTCAGCCATGGTTCAGCAAAAGGAGAAATGTCAGATAATGCGATTGTATGTGCGGTTTTAGAGCCATTTAATAGACGTACCGGCGCGCAGTCCCGTAATCTCTTCTCCCAGCCAGGTAAGTCCGAAAAACTTATGACTACAGCCGGAGCCAGAGGGCGATGTGGTAGCTTTACCAAAGCAAAATCGCCAGGGACATATGCATGCTTTTCGGCAATTAAATCCAAATAAGGTAGTTTAGGCTCTGTAAGAAATCTATTTCGATGAATGAGATGGCTAATTAAAGGATTATAGACATATACAATTTTTGCAGTTTCAGGCGTTGGTAGTGCCATGATTCTATACGGGCCTACGCGTTTAGGTGATAATTTACCAATTACGGAATCTATCACCAAAGTATTATTAAGAATAACGATATCCGAAACAGCGAAATAATGTTCAATGACGGATTTATCATATTGCGTTTTTTTGTTGTTTACGCGCTTGTGCTAGATTCTTAGAAGCTATTTTGTGCAAATCTTGCAACATAAGCTTTAAATCAATGACATACTTTTTCGCAATAGGTGGTAAATTTGGTTTTATAGTTAGATCATTTATGAGTTAAATATTGAGAGGAAATGCGGGTTCGCGACCATATAGCATTTCAAAAGGTGAGATATTTGTTGATGCTTGCGGAGTTGCACGATACGCAAACAATGCAAACGACAAATATTGCTCCCAATCATACTCATTTCTTGCGCTTAATTTGGATAAACCATCAATGAGAGTTTGATTATAACGTTCAACGAGACCATCACACTGAGGGTGATATGGGGTCGCAAAGATTTTTTGAACGTTAAGTAATTTACATACTTCCGAAATCAAGGCAGATGTAAAATTCGAACCCTGATTGGTCAGAAATTGTTTAGGAACTCCATAACATGGAATGATTTCGTGCAATAAGAGATTAGCTATAGTTGTAGCTTTTATGTCGGAAACAGCGAAAGCTTCCACATATTTGGTAAAATAATCCATAAACATTACAATTTGGTCATTACCGGATGATGATCGCGGCATATGCAAACAATCACATGCGATAAGTTCAAAAGGTGAAGACACCTCAATTGGTTGCATAGGAACAAATGTAGAATTTAATGTGACCTTGCGTTGCAAGCAAACATCACAATTCTGTTACCGAAGCGATCACATCATTTTCCATACGCGGCCACCAATAACGCATTTGTATGACGGGCAAGATTTTATGCGATGAAAAATGAGCTCCAAAAATGGAGTCATGAAATTCGGTTAAAATGAAACAACGTAGTGATTTGGGAATTACTAGCTGATGAAGGACAGTAGGTGAACGCTTTGGTTGGAAACGACGAAAAATGATATCGTTTACAAGAAAAAACTCATCACGATATTTTTTTGTTGTTAAATTGTTCAACGCGATGCAAATTTTATGCTATTCGTCATCAGCGTGCTGCTCTGCGAGTAATTGCGCAGGCGTTAGCATTTTAGCTTTTTCTGCTTCAGTAAGCTGAATGCGCTCACGAAAAGTAGGAGTTTGATTAATTGTAGGATTAATCGGTAAATTAGGATTATTAGATGGTAAAGTAGGAATATTATTGTGTGGCTGGTCAGGTGGGACCAACTCGTCCTCAGATTCAGAATCTTCTGAGTCTAAATTTGCGATATTAATCATAGATTTTCGTACGAGTTTATATTTATGTTCAGCATGATCATATTTAGGATGTCGTGATAGTAGATCCGCTGCACAATTATATGCGCCAGGAACTTACACAATTTCATACTCATATTCCTGTACTTTGAGACCCCAACAACGTAATCGACTAGATGGGTCTTTTACATTCACAAGCCAAGTTAGTGCTTGGTGATTGGTTTCAACAATAAATTTTGCACCATATAAGTATTGTCTATAATGTTTGATTGCCCAGACAAATGCTAACACTTCTTTCTCCAAAGTAGCATAGTTACATTTGGCAGAATTTAGCACATGACTAATGTAGCTAAGAATGAAGCGAGATTTTGACGGTAAATGCTTTTGTGTTAAAATAGCACCTAACGCATAGTTACTAGCACCAGTTGTTAAAATAAATTGGTGGTCATCGTCGAATTTAGGCAGTTGCAATATTGGAGGCGAAGTAAATGCTTTTTTCAATAGATCAAAAGCAGTTTGATGCTCGCCCATCCAGCAAAATTCAACATCTTTATGAAGAAGATAGAATAACTGTTTAGCGATTTTAGCAATATCTTTAACAAATTTTTTAAACCATTGGACTAAGCCAAGGAATTTTTGTAAAGATCTAACCGTTTTTGGAATGGGAAATGCGACTAAATTGGTGACTTTGGACATATTGGGAGCAATGCCAAGCGAACTAATGCTATGGCCAAGAAATTTTACTTCGGCTTGAGAGAGATGACATTTATCTGGTTTAACCCGTAATTTTGCGCTTTGAAGTGCGATGAATACGTTTTGGAGATCTTGTAAATGTTCTCCAAATGTGCGCAAAAAAATGATTATATCATCGATATAAACAAGGCAAGATTTCCAATTGAGACCTGCAAGAACTAGCCCCATTAGTCTCTGGAAATCTGTGGGCGCATTTTTCAATCCAAAAGGTAGCACTTCAAATTCATAATGGCCAACAGGGCATATGAATGCGGTTTTTTCTCAAGATTTATCATCAAGTGGAATTTGCCAGTATCCAGATTTTAGATCTAATGTACTAAAATAACTGAGCCTAGCATATCAAAATAATCATTGAGCTGAGGCAAAGGATATACTTGCGTTTTAGTTACATCATTTAATCGGCGATAGTCTACGACAGGCATAAGGGAACCGTCCTTTTTTCTTATAAGAGACAACGGACTAGCCCATGGACTGGTCGTTGGCCGAATGATTTTATCAGCAAGCATTTTGTTAATGATTTTCTGCATAGAATTTTGTTGAGAATGTTCAACACAATACGTTTTTCCAACCACTGGCGGATTATCCCCGGTATCAATATGATGTTTGACCAAGGGAGTCCGGCCGAGAGGCTCGTTTTTCAAAGTGATAATGGAATCGTATCTTAGGCAAAGTTCACAAATTTGTTGTTGTTGTTGCAAATTAATGGCAGAATCGTTTGACGCTTTATTTATTGATGAGAAGAGTTCTGGTATCCTATTGTCTGAATTGGCGACTTGAGAGACAACTTCAACGTCAGTGATTAGTGAACCAACAATATCGCCAGAATTGATGCAAATAGGCGCTTTAGAGATATTGCACATGCGCACAGGAAAAATAGGTTGAGACGCATCAATTATAGAAGGAGCAACAAAAAGTGATGTTTTCTCCATAAAATCGGAATTTGGTTTGAATAAAGCGATATCGGAATTGAAAGAACCATGACATATATATCCAGGGGTTATTAGTTCTTGTCGAGGTTTGATAATGATTGGCTCAGGTAGTGAAACATGAACACATACAATACCAGAGATGAGTGTGTTGGTTTTCGTGCAATGTTGAATTTTTCGGATGGTGATGAAAGTTTAACTTTTATGCCATTTAAAAATGCACAACCCTTGATAGGATTAACCCACATGAAAGCGGATTCACAAAAATCAAATCCCAAGATTATATCTTCCAGCAAGTTATCTATAATAGATACTACCGTTGGAATTGCATGATCAGTGATTGTGATAGTCATTTTTACTTTATATTGCACAACTTCTGTGATTTCACCTATGCCATGAACAACTTGAGAGATTTGTTTAGGTGGTATATTGAAACCAAGTCGTAGAAATGCAGATGTGGTCATCATGGTGATCTGTGAACCCATATATATGAGCGTGGGAACATCTACACCATGAATATTAACGAGAATTGTGGGCAGATTCGTCCCAGCATGATTTACACTCAGAATATTCAAATTGGTGGTTTTAATTGGAGGCGAATTCATTTGTTCATAGATTGCAAGACAACGCTGTAAGCGCTCATATTCTTTGAGAAATTCTTGCAACATGAATAAGTTAGAACGTGTGCTTGTTTCTAGCCCTTTTGCAGTAACCGTGTTCACATCATTATGAGATGTAAGGGTTGGCTGTGGCGGGGCGAATTTATGATGGGTTGGCGATCTGCTTCATACATAACGTATGGGCGATTTTCAATGTGATAATTTGAATTGCAATATGTTGCGCTTTGCTCGTTAGGAAACTGAACATAAGGCACATTTTGTCGCAAGTGATTTAAATATCGATTATCGTGAACGCTGAATTTTGATAATTGGCACGCGAATTTTGTTGGTAATTGTTATGATTTTGCCGAAAATTCAATCGTGCTTGCCTCAAATCGAAGCAATTATCATTATGCGCATAATTTGGTAAGCGATTTTGACTAGGGTTACAAAATCAAGATTGAGAACAATGTTGATTTTGCAAATTCAATGATGACGAACAATGTAGCTGAGTAAAAGAACGCAACTGGCTGCGATTGCGAGCCATAGAATTGTTTCTATTACGGTCAGAATAATTATTATTATTAGATGTTTGTTGTTGCTGACGCGTGAAACATTCTTCATAGACATGACCTGTGCGTTTGCAAAAGGTGCAATATTTACAAGAAGAATTTTGTGGTTTCTCAATGCGCGATAAACGATAAAATGTATTCTGAAACAAGCAATTGGGGTCATTTTGGTTAGACGCACAAAATGTATCTTTGGGTATTGCGCCTCCTGTAGGGGCGGCTGTTACCAATACATACGGCGTTAACCCTTTTTTATTTGTGTATTCATTATTTGCGAACTCAGCATTTAAAGCGTTATCTAAGAATTCAGCCAGTGATGCTTTTGGCGCACAATGATATGCTTCTTTCGATATTTCAGGAGATAGGCCTTTTTTCAATTGATGACGAAGCAAATGATTGAAATGATCACAGTCAATTTCAAGACGCAGTTGCGCTTTTATCAATTATTCACAAATCGCAAGATAAAATGCTTTAACCAATTTGTTAGGCTGCTGTTTAAGTTCTAAAAAACGATCAAGAAGCGTTTTGTTGTCCAAAGGACAAAATTCTGCTATTAACGCATTTTTCATAAACTGTTAATGCATTTTTGTATAAGATTGTCTTATATCAGCAGATAACAAATGGAATAGATGCAAAGCATAGGGTCTCAAAAATGATGACATGAATTTGACACAAACCGATTTATGGATATTGTAAGTGTCAGCAACACACCTGGGCGTGGGGGGGGGTTTGGGGGTATGCACCCCCAGAAGGCAAAATACCCAACAACAAATTTTCTGGGGGGGTGCGTTTGAAAATTTCGACTAATCGTCATGAGCAAGTTAAGCAGTTGATGCAATCAATTAGGAAATCGAATATATTAAAGTCTACTGTATCTGCAACAAAGTCAGTTTTCTTTCAGGGTTTTCGAGTTATTAGTTTTTTCCCTATTTTGTGGTATTTTGAGGCCGTTGAAGGCGTTTTTTAGTGATTGAGGTTTTTTGCGTCTATATGCCTAACCATTCTTTGGGGTATTTTTTAGCCAGTTTGAGTTTGAAATTGGGCTTCTTATCGCCAGGGGCACTTGGCAATCCTGTTTTCCTTCCATTTTGACATTTTCTTGATTTTTAGGAAGTTTTTAGCTACTGTGCCTTAGCTATAGGGTGACACTTTTTTGAAAGGTACGTGGCAGTTTTTGGGTTTTTTGGCCGCTTCTATATACTTTTTAAATTGTACAAGGGTGGCAGTTTTTCTCAAGGATATGGGCACTTATTCAGTTTAGGAGGTACAGGGTTTTTTGACTGGTTTTTTCGAATTTTTATAACACAGAAAACCTATTATAGGTATGTTAAACACGCTGATCACGAATTTTATAATGATTTTTCACAGAAATGCCAAAATTTTTCCAGTAGATTCATGTGACTGACCAAAATGTTGGTGCCAGCGTTTAAAATAAGCCTAAGTAATGTGATGCAACTCGCGTCGCTCGCTTCCGCTCGTCGCATCCCATTACTCAGGCTTATTTTAAACGCTGGCACCAACATTTCGGTCAGTCCATGATACTAAGCCTAAACCTAATCAGCTGGTAAACCAGCAAAACATCCCGAATACCTTTCAATCTTTATCGAAATTAACCAGCGTTTCTTTAACTACGCTTGTCATTAATTGATATTTTCGTGAAAAATGATTATCAAATTCGTGATCAGCGTGTTAAACATGCCTAGATTAGGTCCTCTATGACTGGAAATTCGAAAAACAGACAAAAAACCTGTACCTCCTAAACTGAATAAGTGCCGGATTATGGGAGTGGTATTTTTGAAGTTTTGATTTGGCATCAATGATACCATCAAGAAGGGTAGGTTTTATAGAAGCGATTTTACGTTATGGGGTGGACCAAAAACGCCAGAAAACCTGTGGATCGCTCAGAATAAGAGTTGTTTATTTACAGAATCGGAAAATAGTGCGGAAAGAATTCTGGCTGAACACTGTCCATTCATACCTAAGATATTTAAATGCTAAATCGAAGTAAATTTTGCGAAGCTCAAGTCTTACAAGACTCAAAACTAAATGGGATTGTTCGTCATTCGTCACTAGTATGATAGCTCGTATAGCATGTAGATCCAGCGTTTCGACACTTATGCAGTTTAGGTGGTAAGAAAATTTTTTTTTTCAAATTTTTTTCAAATTTGATGAAATATGGTCGATTTTCATGTGCTGATCACGAATATGACATTTATCTTGATCACAGAGCTTTGATTTTCTAAAAAATTTTAAACTTTATTATTTTTATTTTTGACTTTCCGATTTTTATAGAAAGCTTCTTGTGGTCGGACGTTGACTAAATAACCGTTGGATACTGCTCCTGAGCTAATACAAAATTGTAGCTCACTGAAACCCCTATAGCAAAAGGCTTATTTTTGTCAGGTATCAACATGAATGCACATCTTATAAGCCTTAGTCTAGATATGAATTATAAATAGACTGATTCTCAATCAGGAGTAGGCTCAGGCTGTTATGCGCAATTGCGTTGGTACCAGGCAGAAAATAAGCCCTAGCTAATGGGGTTGCAGCGAGCTGAACGAGAGAAACGAGCTATAATTCCACATTACCTTAGGCTTGTTTTTGGCCTGGTATCGATATGGATCAGCAAACAACAGAGCGATAATTATCGAGAAAATTATAGACATGCGTTTAAATGGATGTCAAATTCGTAAACTACATGAATATTGACCAAAAGCCACCAAAAATTAAAAAATGGAAAAATTTACTAAATTCCCTAAGATAGGTAAAAAACAATTTGAGATTTGGATAATCAACAAATTGATTGTCTTCATCCAGAATGAATGTCATCTTTGTGATCAGCGCAAAAAAATTGACCACAATCTAAAACAAATTGGAAAAAAAATTGAAAAAAGTTAAAACTATAAAAAGAACTTTTTTTTGAAAATTTCGAAAATAAATGGCCATCAATCAGAATGAATGTCTTATTTGTCATCAGCGTATGAAAATTGACCACATTTCATCGAATTTCGAAAAAATTTTAAAAAAATTTCAAGTACAACGTAAACTGCATAAGTGCCAGCGTTTCTAATCCGATTTTAACCAGATCTTTTTTCCGTGCTTTCTGTTGACAAATCCTGCAAGATTTAATCAACTAAATTTGAATTAGAATGCGCTAGAATTTGTTTCAGTCACATATTGTAGAGTTGAAAAAAAACCGGTTTTAATCAAAATTTTGAAAACTGTTTGGTGTTTGAAGCAGATTTTTTCATATTTTGTAGAAATGTAGAGTTTCGCCTTTATTGTTAAGTAGGTATGTTAATCGAGGTTTTGACAATAACTGTACGATTTTGGCCCGTATGCTTTTGCTAAAAACTTGGGTCGGAAATGTGGCATACGGCAACCCGAGTGACATTCATTCACAAATGCACATCACAGCAGTGTTTCATTCAACAGAAGATACTCGATGTCTATGTTTTAATCCGTTTAGATTCTAGGTATCTTCTTCCATAAGGGAAGTCCTTTCTATGGAATATTAGGATGGCGAAAAAAATTGGGGATACCTAAGTGTAAATCATACGAGTAATTTTCTACACTAGCTAGAAAATGTGGGAAATTTTTTTGATTTGGATAAGCCCGAAATTTTTGAAAAACATTGCTGTTTTGCTTTGTTGGTAAACGTGTCAAATGCTCTAAGCTAAACTTTGCGCATAAATTTCGTATGGATTCAAAGTCACAGTTTGTTGTTTACCTAAATCTGTCTAAAAGCCAAAAATGAATGAGCCAACAATCTGATATGAAGCAAAGCGTCTGAAAAATAGCTACGTTATGCTGAAAATGTTGTGGAAATCATAAAATTGATATATCCCTTTGACTTGACAAATTTCGGAACAGAATCCCGCGTTTATGGAAAGAACCAGAATTTTTTCAAAATTTTTTCATATTTTCACAAAACCCTGCATTTTTGGAAAAATAAAGTAACGCTAATATGGATTCTTGAGATATTTGTAGCAAATGAATGCATGCTCTACTTATGCAGTACTTTTTATTGTTTATTTTTCACGTGCCTATATAGTGGAAGCAGGGGCGTAATCAGGATTTTTATTTTGGGAGGAGGGATTTTCGAAGTCCAACATATCTCGAGAACCATTAGGAGATATGCGAAAATAATGACATTTTTAAGCGTTTCTCAACAAGATCTATGCCATAGTGAAGGGAAAATTTTAAAAAAATTGAAAAATGTTCCTGCTTGATTTCAAATTTGTATGTCAAAAAACTATCTTTTGACCTTGCTGTATGACTAATTTCTCGATACCGAGTTAGAGTTTGACTCCAAAACCTTATGAAATTCTTGTCATTGCATTTAATTTTGCAGCTTTGCAAATTGAACTGATGTAGAACATAATAAATCGGCCAAAGCATCAAAAAATTTTGACATATTCACAATTTTTAAGTCAAATCTGAACTTCTAAAATAAGAAACAAGATAGAAAATAAGAAATTCGGCGCAAAGCACTGGAAAATTTTGAGTTTAGTAACTCAATAGTGTGCTAAAAACGCATTTTTGCTGTCCTTTTAGGAGACTTCGAGAATATTTAATTCTTTCCTTTGTGGGACCCATAGGTGCACAAGGTCAGGGTCGGCAGGGGGGGGTGAAATGCCAAAAATCTAAAACAGTAAATTTAACGTTCACGATTTTTGTCCTGTTTAATGATGAAAATGGTCAAAATAGCCCATAAAACGTTTTTCGTGTTCATAACACATTTTAAAAGCATTTTTAGTCCATTTTGACTGCATTATATCACTTTTAACACTAAAAAATGCAAAAATTTATCAATTTTGGGCGCTTTTTGAGTAAAAAGTACTTAAAAGTACTAATCTGGCGCGAAGCGCCGGAAAAATTTTGACATTTTTACTGATTTTGATGTCAAAAATGATGCAGAACAAGACCTGTTTGCTCAAAATCGCTGGACAGTACCGGTCTAGCTGACCCCTCAAGGGGGTAATACCCCCCTCACCCCCTATGTGCATGTGTGGTGGGACCCTTGTGAAAAATAAGAATATTTTTTGTTGCTGGGTGGGGAGGGGAGGCTGGCGGTCCGCCCCCAGCTGGTAATGCCCCTAGGTAGGATGTAACAATACAAATTTGTATTTTCAGTCGCTACGGAAAATTGCTGCGTTGTTACATCGAATATTAAAAAATGGAGCTCGTTTGCGAAACGTCCTACTATGAAATTGAAAAGAGGTAATAATAGATAACTAAAAAAACTTTTACCTGATAGATTTTAATGTCTTAGCTTTTGCAGGTGTGGAGAGTCGAACTGGTGGACCTACACGTTCTGCACTCAGGGAGCGTGTGAATCAGCACATACGCCACTTTCAATGTAAGTTATTATCAGTTCCCTGTCTGATTTCAGAAATTTTTTATGGAGTTGATTTTTGTATTCTACTGTATTCCATGCTAGCAAAAGTTTGTCGGTTGAATGTTGTTTAGCAGTTTGCTATTTGTTTTACGATGTACAGTCCTAGACGCAAGTAAAGGTGCATAGAGACAAGCAATTTGCGCTACAAAAATCTGGCAAAAGTTGCTTAATTCTTGCATAAGATACTGTTCGGCAAGAAAATTATAGATCTAGCATGCATTTTTGTCATTCGCCTGGATTATGTTTGGGAAATGCTTGTATAACAAGCACTTGTACTTCTTCATTTGTGTTTAGTACAGCAATTCTTTTATCTGAAGAACATATGCACTGCATGTAGATGCACGACCTGACCAATCCGAGGTTGAAAAATAAACTTTCTGGGCCACAATTATATCAAGAACTGGTATAAGCAGGCCAGTAGCAAGGATTTTATTTGGAGGGGACAAATTTTTTAAGCTCATATCTCATGGACCACTAGGGGCCAGGGAGCAGATGAATTAAAGGGCGTTTTTGAATGCTTCTCAACATGCTCTACACATTGGATAAGAAAAATTTGGAAAAAAATTAGAAAGGTTCCAGTCTATGTCATACTTATACAAAAAACCTCTGTCATTTTAACTACCGCACAACTGATTTCTTATCCTCCAGTCCCTGAACAATTTTCTTGACTTTTCATATTTGTATTCGACTTTTTGCTTCATGAAGAAAAAAAGAAAATTTGTGATTAGGCGCGAAGTTTCCAGAAAAATTTAGTGTTTGTTCCATGTTTGGACGGCTTAAAGGACAAAACTTTACAGAAACATATAATCCAGTGCACAGCGCCGCTAATTTTGCGTTTACTAGCTCAAAACTAAGCAAAAAACATGTTTTGGCGATCGTTTAAATGCACTCCGAGAATTTTTAATTTCTTCCTTTGGGGATGCTCGTGAGAAACAAATTGTTCAAGGTTTTGTTGTAGGGGGAATTCCCTCCCCCAGTGTTTTTTTGTTTAAAGTAAGATGGTTTGCAAAATTCTCTGTACATTTTGTACACACTAATTTTTGGGTACTATAATATGGTACAGTAGCGATTTTAGTGTGGTAAAAACAGAGTTGTTTGACTTTTAGTAGTGTATTTTAGCTAATTTCTTTGTTTCTTAGGGCAAAAATCCCTAAGAATCGTCTCGAAATGGCGCAAAGCGTCAAAAAACTTGACATTTTTTCTTTTGAAATGCAATTTCTGCCTTTATAAACATATATAGGACACACAATTACTCATTCGGCGCTAAGCGCCAAAAAGTTTTGCGAATTAGGGAACTTTTTTGCAATTTTTGTCTTCTCAAAAATATTTATACATGTACAAAGATGGTTTCAAAAAGTCTTTGTACATTGGGAAAAATCTTTGCCAAACACTAAAAAAACACTGCTCTCCCTCCCCTTGCCTCCGCCCCTCTGGCTATGGGCCTGGGTATAAGCGCTATAATAGTGTAACAACTGTGCTGATCTACAGTTAGCATTCATTCTTAAGCGCATTTTGGTTTTTAAACAAAGAGTGTGGGGCATAGTTTTTGTACAAGGTCCGTTTGTACATGATAAAGATGGTCCCCAAAAGTCGTCATGTATTTCGTAATATTGCTGTAATATTGCACAGTAAGACTTTCTATGTAGTAGAACTGTGTTTCTCGACCTTTAGTAGCGTGAATTAGTCAATTTCTGGAGCTTTATGGTGATAAAAAATGCTCAAAATTGCTCTTTACATCATGCAGCGCCAAAAAATTTGATGATTTTGCCTCTCTAGACAGACAAGATACTGATTTAACTTCTAGAACCAGTGTTTTTTGTCCAAGGTCCGTTTGTACATGTACAAAGATTGTCCCAAAAAGTCTTTGTACATTTTGTACATGCAAATTTTTGTGTACTATAATATAGTACAGTAGCAATTTCAGTATGGTAAAACGGGGTTTTTTCGACCTTTTAGTGTACTTTTTTAGCTAATTTCTGGCTTTGTGACGCCAAAAATTACTAGAAATAGTCTCAAAACGGCGCCAAGCACCGAAAAATTTGACATTTTTACATTCTAAATGCAAATCCTGCCATTTTTAAGATATATAGGACAAACAACTACTCATTTTGGCGCAAAGCACCAAAAGTTTTTAGGAATTTCACACCGTTTTACAGTTTTTGTCTTCCCACAAATCTTTCTACAGTTTGTACACACAAAATTTTGGGTACTATAATATGGTACAGTAGCAATATTAGTGTGGTGAACACAGTTGTATGATTTTTGGTAGTGTATTTTAGCTAATTTCTGTGTTTCTATGGGCAAAAATCACTAAGAATCGTCTTTTCGGTGCAAAGTGCCAAAAATTTCTGCGAATTTCAGACCTTTTTTACAATTTTTGTCTTCCCAAAAATCTTTGTTCATGTACCAAGACGGTCGCAAAAATTAAAGTCTTTGTACATCGGGAAAAATCTTTGTCGAGTACAAAAAACACGGTCTAGAACTGCAAGAAAATTGCTTATGGAATGTTTAAATCGCTCCCCTGGGGCTGACTTAAGAATAAGTGTGATATTCGGTGTGAAGCGCCAAAAAATTCTTAGGAATTGTCACTGAGAAATACATAAAGAAGCGTTAAAATTAGTATACTTTTACCCAAAAATTCTTGGTTTTCTATTAGCACAAGGTGCTAATGGCTTAAATTTTCATCAGCTGGCAATGATCATTAAAATTGTGCTAAAAAACGTGGTTCAGTACTATAGTTTTATGAGTATGTATTTACTTACATGGAGCATGACTTTTGCACCTGTAATATTAAAGAAGAATTCATTTGACATGTCGATTATTGTTTACAGATTCATCATTTGCGTTTTGGCCTTTGTTGGCTTTTTGGCGATCATCGCTTGCACGTGCTACTGCTGCAAGCTGTGCTGCTGGCCGCCACCACTTAGACGCCCCCGCTCCAACCGTTCTTCCGCCATTGGAATTTTGTGATTTATGAAATTTTTGTGAAATTTTATATGTGTAAGTGGGGAAAAGCGTGTTAGAACGGGGGCTAGTGGGCGGGCAGCAGCACAGCTTGCAGTAGTAGCAAGTGTGCAAGCACTGAATGAAAAAAAGTTCTTGAACTCAAAAATGTAAATTGTTTTCGCGAATAGTTTTTGGAAATTTGGATTTTTCTCGGTCCGGCAGGCACTATTCTTGTTGTTTGTGATATGACGAGCTATCTTTTGGTAGTTTGTGAATCTGGTGGATATGAGTGCGGTACTCCGTGACTTGCTTTTCATATTGTACGTTATCTATATGTGCCTTATTGTTATCATATGTGACGGCTCCCTAAAAACTTTTTTAAAGTTTTGGGAATGGGGAAAACGTGAACTGAAGCTCTGGGTCTGGGGAGGGAGGATGGTAGTTTGTAGTAGGTAATAGATGCCTTTCATTGGTTGAAGTTTCCCTCGATTCCTTGTATCACACAATGTTTCCAATTGCTGGCAAATCATCTAGGTTTCTTTCAAATACAGATGATTATGAAAAAATCATTTTTAACAATATAAAAACCCTTTGCACCAAAACTTGCATGTGCAAAACAATAAGTTAGGGGATTTGTAAAGCAAAGCTTTGAGATGGGGAGGGTGCTGTTCTCGAGATTCTAAAATTTATTTTGTGCATGTGATTTGTATATGATCTGATATTTTGTGCAATTATGAATTGTGATCTGATTTTGTGATTTCTTGTATTATATTTTATTCAGGGTAATAAAATGTTCTAAAAGTTTAATCAGTATTGTTTAGTTTACTGATTGATATGTTGTTATTATTATACCTTTATGCCACAAAAGCGTTTTTCCATGCAAGTTTTCAGTTTGGTCTGCCGATTGTGGGTGCAGTGGTTGATAAGGTGTCTAACTCTGGAGAGGAGACAGAAGTTTTGCAATGAGGTTTTTTATGCTGATTAGCGAGTACATTCAGGCACGTAGCTCTGAAGGTAATGAGGGGGGTCCGGGACCCCCAAAATTCAGAAAAAAAACCGGAAAAATAGGACTATTCAAATGTTATTTTGTGCTATTTTTAGACCCCAGACCCCCCCCCAAAATTGGTGTTGGTCCCCCAAAATAGGACGGCTAGCTACGTGCCTGAGTACATTATGTTAAAACAGTGTCAACATTTGATATGGTCATTTCTCGTTTATCGATAGCCCGCATAGGGGCATAACCAGGATTTTATTTCAGGCGGGCAAAACTTTTGAAGTTTTATATGTTGGGAACCACGCAAAAATAATGGTATTTTTTAGCGTTTCTCGACGAGATCTATGCCATGGTGAAATGGAAAATTTAAAAAATTCAAAAATTTCCTTGTCTGATTTTAAACTTGGATATCAAAAATCTATCTTTCAATCTATCGGTATGACTAATTTCTCAATATCAAGTTAAAGCTTGACCCCAAAACGTTTTAAAATTCTTTTCTTTGTATTTAATTTTGCGGTTTTGCAAATGAAACTTATGCATAAAATAATAAATTGGCGTGAAGCGCCAAAATTCTGTAACATATTCGCTACTTTTAAGTCAATCTGGGCTTCTAAGGTGAGAAAAAAAGAAAGTAAGAAATCCGGCGCAAAGCGGCGGAAAATTTAGAATTTAGAGGCTAAAAAGTTTGCTAAAAACGCATTTTGGCTATTCTTTTAGTTGACTTTGGGAATTTTTAATTTTTTTCCTTTTGGGGACCATTGTGAAAAATAGAAATATTGTTTCTTTTTGGGGGAAGAGGGGGGTCGGGCCCTCCGCCCCCAGCTGGTTACGCCCCTAAGCCCATACATGTCTAAAATCATGCTAAATGTTTTATGGAAATCGCAAAGTCAGTGTTTGCTTTTTCTAAACGCATTTGTTCACAGTTCTCCCAAATTTATATACAATTCATGCTTGAGAAATAACGAAAATTGGCCTCTCTAGTATGTCATAAAAAGTCTAACTAAAATTGCTCAGAACACGAGTTTTTCCTTTAGCTACCTAAAATCAGTGAGTAGGTGGAGGGATGGCCGAAAAATAAGCCTTTATTCGCATTTCATGCTAACTTACGGATCGTGTAATAAATGAGTCTTATATGATGTTCTTTTACTTTGTCAACGAATATCAAAAAAATAACATTAAATCACCGTCAAGTACACATTTTTGGTGATCAGTTTTGTCTGCCTAAGAACGTCATGTACCAAACAAGGACATCTGCAGCATGCTTTAAGATCTTCTCTGTATTCTTGTATCAAATTTGATACATTTTGCAGGCAGGATGGACTGAAGAAGCTTATTCTTGAATTTCCGATTCCATTGTATTGATCAAGGTGATAATACCTAAAAGATGTTTTCAAAAATGCTATTCTACCTTTTGAGGAAATTTTTAGGACGTGGACCAAACTTTAAAAAAATAAGAGAGAATGGGTAAATAAGTAGTTCCAGAAATTTATAGGTTGCTTGGGTTGTGTTGCATACTGTGTACAGTGTGGCGCGAAGTGATGAACATAAAAAGCCCCGCCATACGCAATTGCAAAATTATTTTGTTATATTTTAAACACATTTGCTTTTAAATCAGTAATCTTATGCCAAGAATTGAGTGGGGTGGAATACCAAATTTTTTCCAATTAAATTATAAACATGTGGGAAACTGCCTCATTCCCATTCCATCGTCCTAATCCCATCTTAGTCTCATTTTACTTGTAATAATACCTTAACAGCTAATGTTATGCCGCCTTTTCAAAGCCAAACATACTTAGTTGAATCGAAACAATATTTGGTGAAGTACATTATGAAATAATTTGTAACTCACTTTTTGCAGTCGTCTTCTGGGTTTGCATAGTTATTATGCCAATAGCCTGTGCCAAATTTGTTGTTCGTGATCTTTCTGTACAAATTTATGGCCGTTCTGGCATGTCGATCCATATACTTTTCACCAAAAACAAACTGTCCTGGGGAAATGTTTCCCCTCACCTCGCACTTTAACTTCTCGACCGAACAGAAAATATTAATATGCAGGCCTGTATTTAGGATCTGGCCAAGCGAGGGGGTGGGTGAAGCTAACTCGAATTGGTTTATATCTTGGAAAATTCATTGCGATATCTCACAAAAACGGCATTTTTTTGACGTTTTTCGACATGCCTCCTATTATGATTATAAAATCCAAACTTTTCGAAAAAAATTTTTTATACCCAAATGGTACTGAAAAGTGTTGTTTTTTCGGTCACACTTGAGCTAAAATTATGAAAAATACATCATTTCTGGCATGATGAAACGTCTAACATTTGAACATTTGACAACAAAAAACATGCGATTTTTCCATCTTTCCGTGTACTATCTTACTCGTCAAAATTCTTTTTCGGCAAAGGAGAGGGGCGCATACATGCACATAGGGAGATGAGAGAGGGGGTCGCCTGCTGAAGGGACATAAAGTTAGGTACTGTTTAGCAATTTGAGCCAAAATAATTTATTTTCAATTTAAGCAGGTTTGACACAAAAATAACCAAAAACTCCATTTATTATAATAAAAATCATGGATTTTATCACTTCCCTAACCCTTTAACCTTGATTTTACATCTCCATTGTCAACCCGGCCTTATGCATCTATGAGAGGGCAGCCGCCCCCACCCCCCCCCTAAATACGGCCCTGAGAGTAAGTATATAATGACTAGTACAAAATGAAAACATAAACCTTACCCTTATATTTTTTACTAAGCAGCTAATTAACACACAGACGCAGATCCAGGATTCTGTAAGGGGCAGCTGGCGGAACTTCAAAGGGCAGGGGATGGCGAAACCTTAATTTTTGTTCGAAAAAACGTATTTTGCCCTAAAAATTAACCAAAAATCCCTATAAATCTCGTAAATACATTTACCCGCATGTAATGTATGATGTCGATGCATGATGAACACATTCCAATACTCTTTCTTCTTCCATTTCATAGCTTGCATCGCTGATTCCAAGGGAATTTTCGATCTTTCGTGACTTCATCTTTCCTTCATAGTTCGTTAAAAAAAGCAGTACAAGGATAGTCCAGCATTCAATGTGCATCATATCACGCTTTGCCTAAAATAGCTGAAAACAAAGTAGAAATACTCTTCACCAGCAAGTTCAATCATTCAAAAGTCTATAGAAATGAATCTTAATAGGCAAGAAAACTATTCGGGGCATACGTGGAGCGGCTAATAATTTTTGGGGTACCCAAACCTTACCCGCCATTAGGGAGGCGTGTGGTAGCGAACTACTAAGTTTGACCTGGCAAAAAGAAGTCTGTAAATAGTGATATGTAGCCTAAAATTGAGGATAGTCGGGGGGATAGTCGTCTTTCCTCATCCCCTCTGCTACATGTATAAGTGTGCTTAAGATTGACAAAATTACCTTAGTCTTAATTTAAATGTAATAAAATTTATGATGCATTACATCAATATTCAATACTGTTTGTTACTGTTTTTAGTAGTTGTTTGTAACTTTCATTAAGAACAATTGCACTAGAATTTTGAGACTTAATTCTCTGTGTGATTGTTAAAAATGTATATGTTTGCAAACACTAGTCAACAAATGATACATTAGATGACATTTATAAACAAGTAGAAAGATTTATTTCCATAAAAGAAGTTGCAACTAAAAAAGGTGGCTTTTAGGAAGGAAAACAGATTGAGTATCATCAGTTTCAGTGTTGTATATTGTGTCGTGATCTAATTCTTGTCCTTTTCTAGGCTTTTCTTTGTTTGGATGGTTGGCATCGGCGTCAGTCAAACAATGTCCCCGTTTAACCCATACAGTAGCGTATGGAAAAAGATTGAAGTTCTCAATCATGGGTAGATATTTTGTTTGTACACAACATGCACTAAACTACTTATGAAATAATTGTTTGTGCTTTTGTTTGTCGCACAGTGAAGCATATGCATAGCTGCATTCCTCACATCATGGACTAATTAGGCGCTTTTCTAGTTTGTTGAAACGCAATGTCATGTGCACATCAGGCTCATTATCCTTTTTGAAACCATCCAAATTTAGAACTTGAATAAACGTCTGAAAATGATTTTGCAGACCACTTTCTGGCTGCGGATTAGGAAAATATTTAAGCAAATTTATGAAATCATAGGCGGCTTTTGCTTTGATTGGGCTCAATGAAGAGTGTTTACAGGCGGACAAATTGCATTTTGTGTACAATAACATGTCTATCCACGGGTCAATATGATTCATCATAAATGACAACTCATCATGAATTTTTTATTATTTTCAATTGCTGCTATTGACCATAAAATTTCCTTTGAATGTGAATGCTCATTAAAGGGGCTGTTGCTTTGCAAGCACAGTTGATAGCTTGCTTCAACTTTCTCATTTGCATATGTATGTTGACTCCAATATATAACGGAGCCCCCATCCCTTGATCAAAAACCTCACTTTCCTTATTTTTCCTCAATATTTGAGAAATGTTTTGTTGACAAGGTGGTTCATTTTCATGGGGAAGTTTGGCCGGTAAAATCACTGAAGTTAATGCCTTTGTGCACGGCAACCAACTATGCTCTATGAGATTAAGAGTGGAGTACTTAGGACAAAACGACATGACAAACAGCATGTCAAGATCTAATATCTTGAAAAATCAACACATATATAGACAATTTAACAGTGACAAACTTGTCCAATCAGGCCCATTATTGACAATTAGGATTAGGATAGGCTTCTTTCAGCCTTGAGCTTTGCTTATACAAATTAGGTCATTAACATGAGGTTCAATGGTACTTGCTTGAAACTCTTGTGCTCTGTCAATAATATACAGTTTCCCACTCTGCAGTATTTAGTACTGTAAACGTCCCACTCTTTTTTTAGGTTTTTCTGACTGATAACCCCATTGGGGTTATTTTATATCCAACTGGTAAATCATGATCTGAGTAATTTGGACTGTTGTCATCCATGAAAAGCTTATTGATTTTCATATACCAACTTTTAGCAACTGTTCCAACATTATCCTTGTTTTTGTTGTTGCACAAAATTTCCTGGGAAGCATTCAAAAAATGTGCTGCAAAATTGTGCAATAATTTCAAACGGGCTGAGTAAAAGTGGGCGTCCGGGTCAAACCTTCTGAATTTGTTTTGTTTATTTGGGACTTGTGCTTCCAACCGAGACTTGTACAATTTTGAGGCTTTATGCCGCCTATTTGGTGGCATCATTTATTGATGAATCATGGACAAGCATAAGCTAATGTTCAATTGATTAATAATTGGATGCTTGCTATGCAAATGCTTTTTATATCATACAAACTAAGTCCACATGAACCCTGCCCACCTTGCTTTATATGAGCTTCAAAAGAATTTTGTGTGACAAATTGCTTCATATTGTGACTCATCTGTAAAAATTGTTGTGTTAGGGGCCGTTTGTTTGAGTAAGCAAAGGTGACCTCTAAATCCGGTGAATTCCTTTCCTTCTCTGGCATTTCACTTGTTCTGCAAAACAAGGATTTGCAGTCATAAAACCTGCTCTGAAGAAACATTTTATTTAATTTTGTGATAAAAATTTCACATTGTGAACATCTGAAGGAATAAAAATATGTCTTTACTGCGCTCTGAAAGTCATTGGCTGGACCCCAAAATAGCCCGAACTCCAAATATCCTGTTTTTAACTAACACGGTTTTGAGTAAACAGGTCAAGCCTCAAGTAGGCACATTGCTGGCAACTGGTGTTTAGCTGGCTACTGATTATACATGGGCAACAGAAAATTCTAAGAATTCGAAGAATTTTAAAGGTCAAAATCAATGGTAGAAGAAAAGGAACATCATTTCTAGATTTTTCTCATTGATTTCTATCCACTGGCATAAAAAAATTGCAGAAAAATCGAAACAAAATTTTCCCATTCAATTCTGATTGATCCAGCCAGACCTCTACCAGGCCCATCTTTGCTGATGATCCTTGTCAAAACGCAGCAGATGCACCAATAAAAATTTTTGAATTTTTTGAAAAGCATAAAAAATGTGGCACATTTTTGGTTTATGCATTTTTAGTGACATTCTTTTTTTTTAAGTACATATCTTAGTTTTAGTGCCCTGCCTTTTAACTATTTCTTGGCCATTCTGTTCAATTTGGTTAAATTTTTGAAAATTTCTTTGCTTTTATCTTTTAGAAAGAACGAGCCTCATCAAAAACATAATGAATAGTGTTTTTGACGCATGTTCATTACACATGGGCATGGGGGGGGGCTTTGGGATGGTATGCCTCCCCAGAAGTTGGATACCCCCAGAAATCAGAATATTCCCAGAATTCTATTTTCGAAATTTTTTTTTGCTTTTTAGCAATTTTTTGATGCCATTCGATAGCGCTCAATGAGAAACGTCAAAAATAGTGTTTTTTGACATACCACCATTTTAAAGGCTATTTTTAACCTTTGAAAAATCTTGCTCCCCCAAAATTTTAGTGCCGCCCACCTATGGCTGCAACCATTTGCTGCGCTATACACATAAAAGAGGTCGAAAAACACATATCAGCTTAAAAATATTGTGCAAGTTAGGAGTCAATCAATTTTAAGCATTTGGGCTTAATTTAGAACCAAGATTTGGCCGCTTTTACAATAATTCTAGCATTATAGTTACATTAAAAGGCTTTTTTTACAAAATTTTCTGGTGATCTGCCCTGGACCCCGCTGGGTGGATGCCGGAGTGTGGCACCTGAGTCTTCCAGGCGTAAAATCTCGTTGCCTTTTTGGGAGGACAAGAAGGTAGAAGGCTTTTATGATGTAGAATATAAGCGATAAATTTAGTTAACGAGCAAAATCGTCAAAATTTTCCAGCGCATAGTGTCGTGGCTTACTATTCTTTCTTTTTGTAAAGCTCCAGCATTTCGTTTAAAAGCCTGAATCATTCAAAATATCTTCATACTAACTTAGTAGTTCACAATTTTCTTCTTAGAAGCTTGAACTGCAAATTGTTTTGTACAAATTTGATAATTTTCTGCTCTGTCCAACTATTAGTATTCACAGAGCTACAAAATGTTAAGAGAGGTAAAAAATGACTAAATTTCTTGATGCTTTGCGACACTTATGATTTTTGAATTGTTTGTCAATAAAAAGGACAAAAATTCTTCACAAAAGAGGTAAACATTTCAAAAATTCCGATGCTTTGCACCACTACCACTTTACATTTTTTGTATTTTCGATCGTCAGAAACCCACAAATTAGCTAGGCTACACCACTAGAGAATGAAAAACTCTGTTTTGATATACATATTGTGGCATTTAATGCAAAAGTACTCTTAGAAAATTTTTTGTGTGTGCTCAAACCAAAAAGCCTGGCTAGGCCTCTAATTACAATCAGGCACTGAAATGCATTAGAGAACTTCAGACTTTTACAAAAGATTGGTCCTCAATTGTAAAAGTATGCCCATACAGCTTTGGTAATTGAAACAACAGAAAGCCTGATGAGCTTTTGTTCTACTTTGCTTGACCCTGTATGTACATAAATTATGTACCTATCTTTTCATTTTTAAAATGGGTTCATATAAATTGGTGTACCAAATGACTGCAAGTCGGCTGGTCCTCTGCGGATCCAAGCATGACACTAGGTGCATACAATCTTGTAAGTTTCTATCTTAAGGCAAATCTTAATATGTTAAAGGCCAGCAAGCTGTCAATGAATTACCAATTTTCATTTCTGAGTAAAAAAGAATCAATTATGTACACACATTATTGTATAGACGTGTATATGTATAATCAGTTTCACATACTCTGGGCAAAAATTTTAAGAATTTTTATGAACAAGCTGATGTTTGAAAGAGACATCAGGTATTTACAAAATCAAATTTAGCTTTTTCTAAATTAGGGGTTACATGATATTAGGGGCTACATAATATTGAAACATAAATTAGCACAAAGTGGTCAATAGTATTTCAAACATTGCAGAAAACCAGTACAGTGTATCTGCCCACACTGAAAATAGAGAATCAAACCTTTTCTGTGAAGGTTGTAGGCACACCTGGGCGTGGGGGGTTTGGGGGTATGCACCCCCAGAAACCAAAATACCCCCCCCCCAGAAATCAAAATACCCCCCCCAGAATTCAATTTTTGAAAATTTTTTTCGTTTTTTTCGCAATTTTTTGATGCCAATGGATAGTGCTTGATGAGAAACGTCGAAAAATGGTGTTTTTATCGCCATACCACCATTTTTAAGGCCATTTTTCGACCTTCAAAAAAATCTTGCACCCCCCCCAGAATTTTCTTGCTGCCCACGTATGGTTGTAGGTACTTAAAAGTCAAAAATCATAGGTACCTATGTAAAACGACTATCCCTCAGATTGTATTAAGACTTGTTTAATTTAATGCATTTGATGAATGATTAATTGTTAGTTGGCAATGTTTTTTGGGCATTTGAAAAAATTAAGTGATGCACCAATTAGGTATAATTATGTATAATTATTTATACATGCATCGTTTGGGGTAGCAGTACATAGGTACCTAACGTCTTTGCAATGGCAAGACTATGATTGTGCAACCTTATGAATTTATGTGTGCATTATATACTTACTCTTTTAAGAAAGTCTAAAGCACGCACACTTGTCAGGCATACATTTCTTGTATATTATTTTGAATTCATGTGAAAATGCATACCTACCTATGTACATAAGCACATTGGTGGGTGTATATGGAACATGGCTTGAGCATTTGATGAATTGAATGGCAGTATATTGTACCTATGTAAAGTAATCAATGCCTTGTCCTCATGTAGCTACCGTTATTTGGTCAGTAGAACAATATGGGCTTTGCATGAATGGGCTCAATGGAATGTCAAACCATGCGCCATTATGTAAATTCATTGCATCAAATACCTATGTACTGTAGTTTTCTTATTGACACCATAAATCACAATGACTTGCAAGGACCTATATATGTATACCATAGACAGAATGTACCTACATACAAAGGTGTTCAAGAGAAGCTAAAATGAGCGCTCATGTACTGTAGCCTATAGTCAGTTTAATTTAACTTTGTGCTTTTCTCTTGGAATTTATCTGCAATCAGGCCATGAAAGCAGTTTCAAATTTTGGTACACTGCAGCTTTGACAATGGCACATGTCCATATCACTCAACATACTATAGAACACCTCATTTCCCATATAAAGCATCTTTTGTAGTCAGTTTGAAATTTGAATGTTTTTCGAAAAACGCAAATCAGTGAAATAGGTACATTATACTACACCATATGTATACCTAGGGCAGGACTGTTGATGACAATACCTGCGTATGGCTATGGTATGTTTTGTTGTTTTCCAGATTCCTATGAAAAATTTGATTAAAATGAATTTGGCTACAAAAAAGGCTTCAGTTTTGCTGCTTGAAAAATTGAAAATATCATACAAACTCGAAATATATAATATTATTCCTGGTTCTTGTATCAACACTTTTGTAGACGCCTAAGAACCTATAAAACCAGTGACTCCATATTTTTGAATGTTGTGGAGCCAAATACAAGTAGTACTATGCTCTCATCTGGCGTCAGTACAGGGAGATGGGCAACTATGTAAGTATAGGCAACTACGTCACATCATAGCTTTTTGCCAGTCGCTTGCTAGTGTCATAAAAAACGCGCTCACTCACTAATGTTATAAAAAACGCGCTCGCTCAATTTTAATTATATCTTAAACATTTCCAGCATGATATGCACATTTTTGAAAAATTTATCAACAGCATCTTTGCTTTTAAAACCAACCATTAAAACAGTAACGGTGGTAAAAATTAAAGCTGTAGTATGAGGGAAAGTTAATTTGGCGGCTGGAAATAATTTGAAATCTAAGCGCACAAACTTTTTATGCATCGGAGCAAAACCAGCAATATTTATATGACTGTTTATTTGACCCGTTCCTACTACATTATGTACTTTTAACTGCAAAATTTGTAAGGTGTAGCCGCTCTGTTGTAACAAAGCGCAGATTTTTTCATTAGCTAGCTTGTTTTCATGTATGCTCTTTGTGCCTACACAAACCAATTTTCCAGAGCTGAACAATAAACCAGTACTCTTTGGCTGTGTTATTTTAATAATTAAACCATTAAACTTTCTTGGATCGTATTTGATGCCCTTACATGTTTTTGCAATTTTATACAAGTCTAGGGCTTTGTGAGACAGACAACTTGTGGAAGCAATGTTCACAATCATAGCCATTTTGAATAAAAATGAATAAAAACGCGAGTATTTATAGCTTCAGAAAAACAAGGTCTTGACTTTACAAAAATGTAACTTGATAATCACTTTTCCGGAAATAAACGGAACAAATTCATATAAATCATCTTTAATATTAATTTTGATACTTGGAATGTCCTTAACAAGAATAGGGACATAGTGGGGATAGTCAAACATTTTGTCAATAATGTTGGGATATGAGCCCTCTACATTCATGATTCTTAACAAGGGAGCCAAAATATCTCAAACAATTTGTGGTTCCAAAATATTTGCGTAAATGTACAATAATTTAATGCCCCCAACGTGCATGTTTGGTTCATTAACACCTCATGCTGATTTTGTTATTTTGCCATCTTGAAACCCTAAAATTTTGGTTATCTCTGGTAGTAATGTTACTGATTTCACAAATTCACTGTACACTAGTGTTTGTACTCGTTTTATCATACTAAAATACTTGAAAAATATTCCCTTTTTCACAATTTTGCTCCCATTTAGAAGTCCAAATTGCAATGTCTCAACAAATTCATGTATTGAATCGTAACACCCTAGTGGTATCTTAATTACACGATTGTTGTCATTGATGTCTGTTATATGAATAACATTTTATTCAGTTTTTAGCGTTTTTCCAATTGTGTGGGTTTGCTAGCAGTGTTACTAGGTAAACTTACATAAAATTGATCCATTTTTGAGCAATTTGATTTACAATAAAATTATCATCTATTGCTACAGTGTGAATTGTAAATAGACCATTTAAAAAACCCGCTACAAATTCATCAGCATAACTTTTTCTAAACATTGTAAAATTAGTTTCATTTCGACACCCCTACAGTGCCATACTAAAAAATATACACAATTGCCCACACGTTGATGTTGGAGGTGTTTGCATGCATTTTTTTAATTACATTATAGATTCAGTGCCTATTTCAATACATACTCACGCATTTTTTGCTAGGCGGCAGTCCATAGCTGTCAAAATATTCACATTTATTGTGCACATCAAAAAACATGCATGCCCAATGGGACCCGAGCAGATTACTAGGGTCCACATTCATAAATAACGCCGCTGGTTTACTAAATATAAGTGGCAGCTTATTGCACGGAAAAACTTTACACAAATTTTGACCAACAGCTCAATCATTCTTTAAAACATTGGTCAATTGAATAGTATTCATTTTCTTGTGCTATATAGTCAAACAATACATTGCACTGCTTATCTAACATTACTAAATTGTCAAATTCGATAAACTATTACTTCTACGCCAGTATTGGGAATTTTTTCTGCAAAATAAATTTCAATGCTAGGCGTACCCTCCTTAATTAGATCCCAGTGCGCACCATCATCTTCATCAGGAGTGAGATCAAATGCAAAAAGCACTGACCCCCTTTGAACCCTTCTCTCATTATACCATTGCCTTTGTTGTCTCTAGCAATGTCTAGCATCTCAAAAAGTTGATCTAATGCTTGCAGGAATTTTCCCTTTTTAAAGTCTAATTTCATAGCATGCAAGGGAAACGTTACTCTGCCACTAATTATCTTACCTTCATTAATACTATAACATTTAAAATTGAAGGGCGGTTTTTTAAGATGACCTCTATACGCATCTGCATCTATGTAACCAAAAATTATACGCCTAGAGAGTTGGCCAGAGAAGAGCGTGTTAAGTGGGGTAGACTGCTATGTGCTAGGTGGTTTCCGGAAAGTTCTTTGCGGAAAATTCTATCGTGGGAAAATTCTTTGCGGAACATTCTTTGCAGGAAAATTCTTTGCCTGGAAAATTCTTTGCTGGAAAATTCTTCACCAAGAAAATTCTTCGCCAAAAAATTCTTCACCTGGAAAATTCTTTGCCTGGAAAATTCTTCGCGAAAAATTGTTTTTCTGGTTTTCAAAACATAGATACCTATAGAGTGACCCAAAAAGCTGTATCTGAATTAGACTATTAGCATCGAACAACGGACTTAAAATTTTAAGAGGCGCTTGCGTAATTAAACGCAAGTTTCTTCATAGATGCCTCAAAAATAAACCATTCTCCAAGTTTTACTTGACACTTTATCAAGTTAAAATACAATGTCCGACTTATGCCTTATTTTGGGCTGATCGGCTTCATTCAGAAGCGTACGAAATGCAACAATCATACAGGCTTTAATCAGAAAGTCGTTTATCCGAACAAATAATAAGATTTATACTTGAAATATTTCTAAACGTTAGGTACTCTTAAATTTGTGTATGTTTCTAGGTACTCGTATTTTCTGATATTTAGTAGTCGTGTAAAATCAAGTTTAATGTCAACGAATGGCACAGAAAATTTGTGTCGGGTTATATTTATTTCGCATTATGCCTATTATCAAATTTTTCACAGCGTGTATGATTCAGCCATCAGTTACAGCTTTAAAATCAAGCACTAGAAATAAGGACGACGAGTGCTCAGAATTTAGCGACAGCCACCTTTACGGTCTTTCTGCACTCTTGTTATTCAATAACAAAGTAAGGATATATGGACATCCTAGCCGCCTTTATGGCGCTGCTTCCATTTCTCCTCATTTAAATGCACGTAAATATATTGTTTCCTCAGCTTTTGTTAAACATCGTCACATATCTGTCCCTGATTTCACACAGCTCATTTCGTTGTTATGTTATCGTAAAATTTTCACAATTGTGTTTTTTTACATTCGGTCCTACATTTCATATATAATATTAATAGATAGTGAAGTAGTTTGCTTCAATATTGATCCGATTTTCTACTGCTTTTCAGATGTGTATTGCGACAATTTTTATGTTTAATCTTTTATACTTTAATAATTAACAATTTAGTGATATGATTTTAACATTTTTAAATTTTTTACGCAATTAAAAATTTCAATTTTAATTGATTTATTCATTTCTTGTTTATCTAAATCTTGTTGTTTTATAGCTTTATTTTGTCCTCTTATCGCTTTGTCTGTACATTTTTCTCCCATATTTTTAAATGCAGTACATTGCTTTCCTATGTGCATTTATTCGTAATTCACTAGAAGGCGGGTCTGAAGGGTTAGCCAGCCATGATTGGTCAAAAATTAAAATTTATTGGCGAAAATTATGGCGAATATTTGCATAAGCACTAAAATAACTTGAAAACCGCGTTAAAATACTGTTTTCAGGCAATTTTAATGGCTTTTAAAGGAAAGTTCGAGTTTTTGTCTGTTTTTCATTGATTTTGTCAAGCAAGTAGCGGGCCTTACAAATTTAGGAGTACTTAAATTTTAAAGTCGTAATCTGAAGAATTGTTAGCAGATTGTTTGCAGGTAGACAGAAATTCCAATGTTTTTGAACTTTTCTCAGCAAGCTCTATACACTGCAAGAGGAAACAATTATAAAAAAAATTCAAAAAATTTGACTTGATTTTCAGTATAAGATGACCCCACAGCTATGTGCCTGGATTTTGTTTGATTTTTTTCCTTATATTAGAATATTTCTTTATTCATTCTATGGGTCTAAGAACACCTCGTTTGAGTGTATGCTTGTGACAATGCATGAACAGCAACAAAATTCTGGGGGTCCACTGGGGCAAAATGGCCAAAAATAGCTCTACAAATGGTTAAAAATAGCATTCGGGGGGGGGGTCTGGGGGTCCGCCGGATTCTGGGCAGTCCAGACCCCCAACGCCCATGTGTGCTCGTGACCACAAATGCACAGCATATCGCAGATTTGGGAGGGAAGGTCAGACGGGTTGAAGTCGTCAAAAATGAAGCTTTTTAGGCCAAAATGACCTGAAAAAGTGGTATAAACGCTAAAATAGCATTAAAACTACGTTATTACATACTTTCTGGTCAATTTAAAGCATATTCGATGGAACTTTTATCAATTTTTTTCCGTTTTTGGCCTTTGTTTTGCTTCATTTTTCTAATGAGATTTTTATATTTATCCATTTTGTAGCTTATGTTGAGCTCTATCAATTGGCATCAAGAAAACCAGAGAAAAACCAAAAATTTTGAGAAATGAAATTCTGGGGGATATTGTTAGAAATTTGCCATTTCTTTTTAATCATTTTGCCTTCCGGTGGTGCATACCCCCCAATTCCTCCCACGCCCAGGTATGATCCCAACCCTCACGTGCATGTCTGCTTGGAATATCCATGGATGTATTATACTGTACGATTAATCTGGAGGGTTGAAAACTGAGCTTTTTACCTTAACCCTTAATTAACGCCCGTCCCATTTTCCTCCACAAAGTTTGCTGCAAAATAACTCAAGAACAATGGAATATTATAAAGCGTGTGAGTGTTCATTCAAAAGCATTGTCCAAGATCTGCAAGTTTATGTGCATTTTCTTTTATGTTAGTAGTGTGAAATTTGAAATATACTGTATTGAAATGACCTCACTTTTTATCCGCCGCATTGGTCGTCCTGGGTTCCACAATTTTTGTTTCTCTGGTCAGGAATTTTTACGAGCTGTGGAGCTCATTAAGGGCTTTCTAACGGTATCTCAATAATTAAAATGCGGCTAATACCCTTTGAGAAATTTAAATTGAAAAATAAAGTCCCATCTTTGGGACGCGCGCTCATAAGTGACAGCATGAAAAGCGACTCTGTTTTTCTCTTGATGTCTTCATGACCTTTATTACCTTCAGAAACTGCTCAAATTCTCTCTTAGAATTGTACGTACATACATACTACCCAGTGGCGGAGCCAGGATTTTCCTAAGGGGAGGGGCGGTACCCCTAAGGGGGGGGGGTGGGACCCTTATGTATTTGGACGGAAAAATTGCCTGTTTTTACCCAAATATCGCTCGAAAATAATTAATTTGCGCATTATTTTGGGCCAACCCCCATTTGTCCCTGATACTACCTTTGTAAACCAGCTGCTTTACAGTCCCATTAGGTACATAGGTACCTATACCTACCTATATGTACCTTGTATGTATCTAAACTAGAGAATCGCCTTGGAACAACATCAGACTATATAGAGAACGTCAATCCCAAAAATTTTCCATTCAAAAATGACGGCAAAAATGGTATGTGTACTTATTGATGAGCGTCCTGCATGTCAACTTATTAACAACCGTCCCAAAAATGGGACATACACTTATTAACAACCGTCCCAAAAATGGGACATACACTTATTAACAACCGTCCCAAAAATGGGACTTTTTTCTCACGTCCTACTGTAGCTAGAGTCACGAAAAAAATCAGGAAGACTTTTTGAAGGATGGGGAATTCGAATATGAATGAGATTTTGAATGAACTAACCTACACAAAGTGCAATTAATAAAGGGTTAACCCTACTTTTACCGAGCTCTAGATCCGTGATCTAGTTGCCTGTTTTTGCAGTTTACTGTAAGGCCATAAATTCTTATGTGGCAAGCTTCTCAGTACCCTCTTTTTTTACTGCAACACATGTTTTTATTGAGCAAAAGAAAACGTATTGACCTATATTTTATTAGAGAAGCTTGATTTTGTGATTTTATAACATGTGTTACGCGTGTTGCAGATCGTATTTCTTACACATTTTTGAATGTTCAAATACGTTTTTTTCAATTGGTTTTCACTTTTGTGCGAACTCAATGACATTTTTGAATTTCTCATGCTCTTGCCTACCAGAAATATGTATTTTTATTCATTTTTGTTATCTCCTAAATGACTAGATTTTTGATCTAGACCTTGGTAACACTAGGGTGCGTGACCCCTTGGTAACAGGAGGGTTAAAATGGCGTCCTTTATTTAAGCTGTCATTTTTCTGCATTAGCAGCTGTGTATCACTGCACAATGCCTCTCAAATTTATCCTGAGTGAGAAAAATAAGCTGAAGTTGGCTGATTGTGGTTATTTGTATTAGACAAGGTGGTAATAGATAAAACATTCTGGAAATGCAACGAGTTTGAACAACTGCATTGTAGAGCGAGAATTCACTCGGCCAATGACGCAATAATCAAACGAGTTGGTGAGCATAATCACGGCGGAAATGTAGCACGAATCGAAGCTACAATAGTCATCAATGAAGCCAAAGAAAGAGCTCAAACAACCCAGGAAGGAACCCATCAGATACTGACTGATGCTTTTGTTGGATTATTTCAAGCAGTGGCTAATCAGATGCCCAGTTGTGAAGCGCTCAAGAAAACCATCAGAAATGCTAGGAATCATGCGGGTCAAGCTCCTCCAAATCCTATTATGCTGGCTGATTTGCAAATCCCACCCGACTACCAACAAACTCACGCTGGTGAAAAATTTCTTCAATTTGATAGTAATGATGGACCAGAAAGGATGCTTATTTTTTCAACTTGTCGAAATTTAGAATTACTATCTCAGTCTGAGCGTTGGTACGCAGACAGCACTTTTAAGACAGTCCCACCACTTTTCCAGCAACTTTATATCATTCATGGCATAGTTAATGACAACGTTTTACCTGCTGTATTTGCATTACTACCTCATAAAAATGAAGAAACTTACATCCGTTTTCTGCGAGAACTTGCAAGTTTACAGCCAAATTTTGCCCCATCTGTTATTATGACTGACTATGAAATGGCCGCAATTAATGCTTTTAATATAGGTAATATTCCCAAATGCTCAACAGAAAGGCTGTTTTTTCCATCTTAGTCAGTGTGTATATCAAAATATTCAAGCCTGTGGTCTTCAGCAGTAGTGCTATCTGGCACTCTGGTTGGCAAACCATCAATGCACTTAAGTGCATTATATAGTAAGTAATATATGTAGGTACGTATTTTTCCCAAACAAAATAAAAGTCTAGTGAATAGCCAAACAGGTAAACTTAAATTATTGTGTACATATGACTGTAGTGTAATAATCACAGCTGGTTTATATGCCCTAGGTTAATAACAATAGATTTGGCTTCTAGCTGTGCATTATACAGAATATTTTGCGCAAAAATGAACCTAAATTTTGCATAGCACAAGCTCAAACGTGTTAGATATAAATATAAAAATTAGGCGTCTCAAAATGCCCTAAATAAATGACAATGTTCTAATCGTTATCTGTGCTCTGTGACATTTGCGATTTCTATCAAACTCGTAAGAGATACATTCTACTTGCCCTAGATTAATAACAATAGATTTGGCTTCTAGCTGTGCATTATGCAGAATATTTTGCGCAAAAATGAACCTAAATTTTTCTTAGCACAAGCTCAAACGTGTAGGTTTCGCGAAATGCCCTAGATAAATAACAATAGGAAATAATTGCCGACTTCTAATCACTTTCTGTTCTATCTAGCATTTGCCATTTTTTATTTAAATTGCAAACACCCATTTTTTACGTGTGTTGAAAAGAATTCAAATGTCTCGACGGTGCTGCAATCCCTTTTTCGGTAAATTAATAGATGAGCATTTTAAATTTGTTTTCTTATATAAATTGAATGTAATGTAACATTTGAATTTAGAAGCGGTTTGAGTTTATTTTCGTCTCTATGTATAATTAATTTTTTTACTTAATTTATTCCTTATTTTAGGTCGGTTCCTTTATTTTTAATCATTTATCATGAAAAATTATTAATTCAAAATATATATAACGGTAGGAACACAAAATTAATGATTATTATTATATAATGAATGCATAAAAATATGTATTTCGATGTACATATTGTTCTATACTTCTAATAATGACTTTGTACTTGAATAGTTTTCGTAAATCAGCTTCTTAATAGAAAAAATACGTGTTCAGCTTGTGTTACTTTAAGAAAGCGAGGCTTTAGAATTGTGAATACAAAACAACGAATATTTTATAGTCATTATGTTATTTTAAAGAAATTTGAATCAGAATTTAGATGCTGCAAATTAATGGTTTCTTATTTATGTAAGGGAGCGATGCTCTCGAGCCGAGTTTGTTAACAATCGACATTCACGATCTAAATGCGCTTTACATGGACGAGTTGCAACACCGCCAGGTAATTAGTACCATATAATTTTAGAGATTTCTTGTAAACCCATATTTTCTGTTAATTTTAGGGCAAAAATGACAAAGGTAATGCGTGTTTGGGAGCGGGTGGAGAGAGAACCAAGCCTGCGGTATGAAAAATAAAAATACTATTTTTGGCAATATTTTTAAAATAATTATAGTATATATATATATATATATATATATATATATATATATATATATATATATATATATATATATATATATATATATATATATATATATATATATATATATATATATATATATATATATATATATATATATATATATATATATATATATATATATATATATATATATATATATATATATATATATATACATATCCTTTATATCAGAAAAAATTATAATTACCTATATTATTAATTAAGAATCGATTTATAATAATAATAATTCTGTACGTAGAAATGCATAAAATTTTGTGCAAGTAATATTTTTTTCAAACTTATATTTTTTGTTGATTTTAGAGCGGAGGTGATCCTAATAGAGCTGCACGTGCAACAGAGGAGAATACCGAGTCAACGGTATGAAAAAACTACCATCTTTAGTAATATTTTTCAAAACTAAGTTTTCTTTATATTAGAATTACATTAAAATAATATTATTAATTAAAAATTGATTTATGTATCATGTATAATAGAGAAGCACAAAATTTTAGGCAAGTAATATTTATGCATATAAGTGAGTGGCTGATTCATTTTATGCTTTATGAGCCACAAAATGTACTTTCATCATTGTCTTAAGTATATTTGCAGAAGAAATTTTATGCAGTATCTACATATTTAAATTAAGGCACCATTAAATGCCAACGAAATTTTGATGGTCAACATTAATGGAGAGGTTTCTCCCAACGAGCAACAAGTAAAATCTTTAAAATGAGTGATAAAATATTAATTTTATATTTAAATTTGCAGGTGGCTTCGCCGTTAGGAGCAGCACATCGAGAGGCTACTCAACAGCCGGTAAGAAAAGTTGCAGTATTTATAATTTAATAAGTAGATTGACCTATACTTAGGTATCAAAATTACAATAGATACTCATTTTTAAAATAATTTTTCTGAAAGCATATTTAATTTGTAGGCAGCTCCGCCGGCGGATTTTATTGGCGTCGGATTGACTTACGATGAAGTAAAAATAAATACATTAAATATTTATGATAAAAAATTAATGTTATCCAATCAGCCGGGTGCATTGGGCGGGATTTACATAAAAATGATGACAATGATGGCCAATTTTTGGTGATGTGGGTAAAAACAAATGTTAATATTTTAATCAATTAGGCAGACGACTCAATCATTAGAATTCGCACCAATAATAACCTTCAAAAGAAATTAGGTACAATCTAGACTAGATGGCATAATTTGTAGGTACGTTATCTAATAGAAATGTTTATTTTTACTCTAAAAATCTTTAGACCGTAGTCACTTCGCGTCCGCCGGACAAACCGAGGCCAACCATCAGAAATATTTTGCCGGTTGACCCTATGGTTAACTCAGTAAAAAATTTTTAATTTCAAATGCCTAAAAATCACAAAATACGATTAAAATTTTTTTACAGAGAGTGAGATATTCAAATCCGGAACGAGAAATCGAACGCATAGTAACATGCATTTTTCTTTTTCTCTATAATAACGCATTAAATAAAATTTAAGTATTTTTCAGCTACGCATCTATGGAAAGATGGTAAATTTAACATAAATTGTGAATTAAAAATAACTATTAATATTCTTATCTATAGATTGAAATCACGGCCGTAATGGTAAGTTTAAGATTTATTATAACAAAAATAAACAAAATTATTATATTTTTTATGTGTAGAATGCGGTTGCGGATATATTGGTAAGATTAAAACTGTATTACATTGTGTTACTTAATATTCACTATGTGTTTTTTATCGGAATTATAGGAAGAGATTACGGCAATCATGGTAATTATCTTAATAATAAAAATAATAAACTTTGTTATTTTTAATAAGCTTGTTTTAGCGTGATAACTGAAAGAAAGTGGTCTCGTTTGGTGGAGGCGGCGCGGAGGGCGGGAGGGCCGCTATTGATAATAATTAGCTTTAGATGCTTATTTTTTATGTGTAGTTTTAGAGCTAGACTTAATTGTCGTGTTTTGTAGTTTTATTTGGCGGAGGCGGCGTGGTGGGTGGGAGGGCTGCTGATTGTTAGCATTAATGTACGCCGTTTGTGTATTTGGCATTATTTCAGTATTAGACTGAAATTCTTGTATTTTATAGTTTAGTTTTGGTGGGCCACCTTTAAAAGAAAAAAAATAAAAATAGCTTAGTTAATCAGCGATTGTGTTCTACATATACATAGTAATAATAGTCTGTTTCACTTAGCTTTGAAATTTAAATAATTTCTATTGACTTTAAGTCGACAAAGTTAGCTTACTGTCGTATATATTCTTGAAAATGCATAACGTTGTTTAAAACAGACTATAATTACACATTGTGCAGATAGGTAGAAATGCAATCTAGGCAAGTAGGTACTTGCAGTTGGGATGGGAATAGGGAGGGGTTCATGCCTGAGAAGTCTAATTACTCACAGACCTGCCCCCAGAATGCTGTTTTTAGTGCTATTTTTTTGATAATTAACACCATTCAGATCCCCTCCCAGAATTTTGGTGCTGCCCATGGACGATCTTGACCCCTTTCCTTAAAATTCTTGTGCTGCCCATGTATGGTAGTACCTAATCTGGATTCAAGCAGCAGATTTAGGTTTCCTTCTGAATGGAAAAAAATGTTTTTTTTAAAACTCAAGAATTTTCTGTAAAGTTGCCTTCCGAAAAACTATACTAACGTAATTTTAAATTTTTTGAGGTTGTTAAAAATTTTCTCCAGGATGACATTTTATTACTATACCTGGCGATTTTTGTTATTTTAGGTGCATTGATACATAAGTAGGTACATATATGTAGTGAGTATGCATTTAAGCAGCTAATTTATTCCCTATATACTAAGCAGTGAGACAAGCACTAACATAAAATGCAGCCATCATTATAAGGTAGGTACCTACTACTACTACGCAACGAAGCGTGTAAAGTTTAAAGGAAAGTTATATCTCCTGTAATGTCTTGCTGACGCATTTGTGGTCAAGCAAACATCGTTAATATCAGATGCATTGATAGTAAAAGAAGAGCTTGTTGCCAATTGAGGCAATGCTGGCGATTCAACTAAATATGTTTTACAGATTAAGGCGAAAATAATATACAGTAATAATTACATTTTAAGTTATACCATTGGACAGACTTTGCGAATCAGACTGCAGTAATCTTTCCTTTTCTCTGTTCAATTCAACACAATCTTCAAAATGAAATATCTTTAATGTTTAAAATAAGAAAGTGCACAAAAAACCTTACCTTGGACCTTTTGAATTGCTTTTGTTATTTGGTCCCGCTGATTCTGCCAAGCTTGAAATTGAATCAGCGTCATTTCGATCTTATAGCCCTTCTCTTTGTTCTTTATGACGAGAATTTTTTCATTTGAAAAAATCGAATTCTCGATTGAAGCACACATGCCATACGTCAAATCCATGTTCTCAACTTTTAATTCAGAAGTTAAACCAGCTTGAATCTTTGGTGATAAGTCCAATAAATCCGAATATTGCTGCCACATTAGATTAATTCCGATTTTTGTGGGAAATTTAGGCCCATTACCCGGTATTCTGGACTTGCAAATCCGAAAGCCAACAGAAACAAATCCATTGAATTTTGAAACGAGGCAAAATAATCTATTGCCCAAGTTGAAATCAAATTGTATTTTACCTGCCATGTGCTAACAATTTCGAAATAGACAAACTCACAAGAAAGCTCTAGGTACCTCACTTTTAACAAAGACTGAAAATAGCAGAAAGCCACTGTATTTATATACTCAGAGTGTAAACTGGATTTTTATGGTCTAACTGATTCATAAAGAAATTGCACATAACTAGTTTATGGCTTTGATTTTAGCTCATTGTTCAAAAAATGGAAAACTAGGCCACAGAGAAGCGAAAAAGGAATCGAATTTCAATAGACTTAATTCATAACTAGATTTTCATCTAGAATTTAGAATTCCCAAGTAAGCATAATTATGTAAACATAAGTACATATGTATTTGCTCGACTAGTTTCATTGTATTTTTCAGAATTTTTAGAAAAGTCAGTTGTGTACAAAAGTTAGTTTTCTATTCTTTTCAGATGCATTCTTGTTTTTTTATAATGAGTTTGACCTATATTGCAGAAAGAATAATCCATTCAGAATGCATTTTTGAGGTATAGGTAGGTAAGTAGCTATATATGTATCTGCTAACTAGTTTTATTGTATTTTTTCCATTCAAATGAAGTCAAGCATCATAATTTTTGGAATTTTTAGAAGTTAGTTAATTATACACAGAAGCTAGTTTTTTTCCTGTCAAACCGCATTATTGTCTTTTTTTACAATGAGTTTGACCTATATTGAATAATTCTATTCAATTTAAAATGCGTTTTCTCTCGATTCAAATGAGAAACCAGATTCTTAAAAGACTTATGTGTACCTATCTTAGTAGTTTTGTGCTACTGTATGCTATTATATATAGTGCTATAAGAGCTGAAAATTTTTATTAGCCAACGTTCTCCTTGCAGAAGTGGTTCGTTTTTGAAACACAATAATTTTATCACTTTATTATTGTCAGTGGTTTTCCCAATCTCCATAGCTATAGTGTTTCATTGATTATTGTTATAGGTGAAATTTTTCACTTTTTTAAAGTGCTAATATAATTCGTTTTGTTATATTCTAGTAATATAAGTGTGTCAAGCAGATTATATTTTAATTTAATTCATTTAGTACTCTGATTACAAAATGAGCGACGGTGATTACGAATTGTCATTGGATTATTCGAGTATTTTGGACAAATCTACCGACTCAACATTGTCCAAAATATCATTCAAACCTGAAAATAATACAATACTTTTAGAAGATGTGTCAGATGCTGAGAGTTTAAACTCCCTCAAAACATCGAGTTTATTTACAGTGGACAAATGGGTGACATCCGATCTTGAGCAGATTGGCGGTGATCTGAATTTAGAAGAGTCAGATACTGAAGATGATGATGATCATGTGCCCAATTCTGCTGCTCCACGCGTTTATGAGCAGGGCGTTAATTATCATGATGGCTATCCAAACTTGGAAGAGACTGATAGCGAGGATGATGAGTTTACACTAGAACGGTATTATAACTCGAGTGATCCTGTTGTGCAGGAAATCAAACGCTTCAATACCAAAGGCGCCAAATACAAAATTAGGTTTTTGAATACCAATGAACTGGATAATTTTGATTATCAATTGCAGTTGATTTTTGATCACGCAGTGAACAATATTTTGTCGAGAACGGATCCCAGCGCATTGGTAGGCTTGCAAATGACGCACCCAAATTTGAATATGCCCATTTTATTACATTTTTGAAATCGCCAAAACATTACGGGAGAAATCATTTTAAACCAAATTGAACGCATACTGCAGTCAAACCAGGAAGTTAAAATAGATTCAGATGATTCGATTATTAAAATTGTTTCAGTCATGCCGCCAAGTGGATCTGGAAGATTTTCCAAACAAATTTTGCACAAAAAGTTTTTAAATCGCGCTCATGGGGGTTGCTTCATTAAAATATACAATAGTAATGACAATTTGTGTTTACCAAGAGCCCTTGTTGTTGCTAGAGCCCATTTGCATAAAAATGATCCTAAATTTCATTGGAAAACAATACAACTGGGTGATTTAAGGCAATGTACGATTCAAAAGAAGCAGGCTCTCAAATTGATGAAACTGGCGGGTCTCAAAAATCATGCAGGACCGTGTGGTATGCCCAAACTGATTAAACTGCAAGAGGCAATGCCATTGTATCAAATCAAAGTGTTTTCGAGAGGCAATGCTGACAATCTGCTCTTCCAAGGTACCTACATACACATGTACTTTTATTTATTGTTTCAATTTTTATGTTTAATGATTTTAAGGTCCAACAAAAACCGATAAGGTGATTCACTTGTACCAACATGATAATCATTATACAGTTATTGGTCGAACCCGTGGTTTCTTCTCAATGGCTTACTTTTGCAAAGATTGTAATGCTGCCTATAATAAAAGGGAGGACCATCGGTGTGCTCAAAAATGTTCTTGCTGCTATCACACACCAGCATGCAAGAAATATAAAACACTAACTTGCTCCACATGCAATCGGTTTTTCTATAGTTACAAATGCTTTGACAACCACCGCCAAGTTTACAGAGTTAATGGAAAAAAGGGTCCAGTTAGCAGTTCTGTTTGCATGCGAGTGCAACGTTGTAAACAGTGCAGCAAGCACATTAGAGGGCGCAAGAAGAACAAAAAACACAAATGTGGCCAATTTTATTGCCGCATTTGCAAGGACGAGGTCCCAATGAAAGGTTATTTTGTATTTTTTTATTTATATTTTTCCATTTTTTCATGTTTTTTATAATTTTAGACCATTTATGCTATATGCAAAAAATTACAAACAAAGAGGAAGAGGACATAATTGATCCTGGATATGTTGACAACAATAAGCGAAGTAAACGTAAAAAAGAAGAGTTTATTACAACTTTTGTGTTTTTTGACATAGAAAGCACCCAAGAACGGATTTTGAAGGATGAGGATTATGGGCCCGAGCTTGAACATGTTCCAAATTTGATTGTTGCGCATCTTGCTTGTGATTCCTGTCAAAATAACAACGACTTGGATGTTGAATGCTGGCATTGCCAAAAGCGTAAACACGTTTTTTGGGGCAATCAATGCGTGGATGAATTTTGTAAATTAGTGTGTTCAATGAAACACGTTACGGCTATTGCTCATAATCTGAAAGGTTATGATGGGCAGTTTATTTTGCAGTTTTTTCACAAGCAGGGTGTTGCGCCGCAAATCATAAGCAAAGGTACTAGATTAGATTTTTTTAAAATTTCTACTAGAGTATAATTTTTAAATTTATAGGGCTTGAGCTCATGTCAATAACCTACGGTACAATCAAATTTATTGATTCCTTCAATTTTCTCCCAATGAAACTGGCTAATTTACCAAAAACGTTTGGTATTGACGAAGTTTGCAAGGGTTACTTCCCGCATGGCTTCAATTTATGCAAAAACTGGGAATACAATGACGCATGGCCCAATCAGTATTTCTATTTCTCAACATCAATGAAACCCGATGAATATCAAAAGTTTCACAAATGGTACATGGAGCAGAAAGGAAAGGTACATAAAAGTTTTACTATTTTACAAAAATTATTAGTCACATTTAATTTGTTTTCAGACGTTTAATTTTTGAGAGGAGATACTAAGGTACTGTGATAGTGATGTTACAGTCTTGCGACAATGCTGCTTAAAATTTTGAGATACGTTTATGTCCAAAACAACTGTTGATCCGTTTGAAAAATCCTTAACAATTGCCAGTGCTTGCAACTTAGTGTTTAGAAAGTTGTTTTTAAAACCAAACACAATTGGCGTTATTCCGGCTGATGGATATAGGCGAGAGGAGAAGCAATCCATGATTGCAATAAAGTGGTTAAAGTGGGTGGCCTTCAAGGAGAACATATATATAAGACACAAGAAAAATGGATACGAGGCCAAAGTTGGTAAATATAGAGTTGATGGAATGTGCGGAATGCGGGTGTTTGAATTTTACGGCTGCTTTTGGCATGGATGTCCACGTTGCATACCAAAGCGCTACAAGTTAAGTGCAAACAAGGCTTTGACTGCAAAGGAAGCATACGACCATACAAGGGAGAGGGCAAAGTTTATTGCTCAAGCAGGATATACACTTGTGGAAATGTGGGAATGTGATTTGAAGAGGCAACTTGTTGTCAATTCCGAAATGCGGCACTTCTTTGAAAAACTTGACACAGAAGAAGAATCCCCAATAAACCCACGGGATGGTAAGCAATTTTCTCATTTGTATTGTTTTTATGTACAGACTGTTTTGTATATTTTAGCCTTTTACGGCGGAAGAACTAATGCAATTCACTTGTACAAAAAGATTCAGCGCAATTTGAGTGGTGCGCCAATGCAAAAATTGAATATATAGACGTATGTAGTCTATATCCGTATGTAAATAAATATGGAAAGTATCCAACTGGCCACCCAAGAATAATTACGGAAAATTTTGAAAATGTAACAGTGAATAATCAGCCGTACAAAGGGTTGATAAAGTGTAAAATTTTGCCACCAAAAAACTTGTTTCATCCTGTTCTACCATTCCGAACGGGTGGGAAATTAATGTTTCCACTTTGTCAAACTTGCGCAGTTTTACAACAAAAAGAATCTTGTGAACACGATGATGAAGACCGTGCATTGAAAGCCACATGGATTACATTAGAAGTGTACAAGGCCTTGGAGAAGGGTTACAAGGTTATACATTTTCTTCACCCACTAATTTATTGAATTTATTTTTAATTTATTCAGATTTTGAAAATTTTTGAAGTTTGGCACTATGATACAGTGGAGCAGTATGACCCTGTTGAGAATCCAGATGGCGGACTGTTCACCAATTACGTCAATACTTTCATGAAAATGAAATTGGTACAAATTTATTGCTTTGTGTGTTTACTTGCACATTTTCAATTTTTAACTTTTTGAAGGAAGCTGAGGGGTATCCTACAAATACAAAAAGCAACCAGGACAAGTGGGAATACGTCAAGTATACTGAGGAGCGTGAAGACATCAGCCTTGATCCAGACAAAATTAAAAAAAATCCAGGAAAACGCGCATTAGCAAAGCTAATGCTTAATAGTTTTTGGGGAAAAGTATAAATTTTACATTTTGAAAATTTTATTAGGTTTTTAAGTTTTTTCATTTTTAGTTTGGCCAACAAAACAATTTGAGCAAGACCATCTACTTTACGGACCCGGCCAAGTACTACGCCCATGTTTTTGATCCATCACATGAAATTTTAGCTATTCATGGTATCGGGGATAATATGGTAATGGTCACTTATAAGCAACACGAGGATTTTGTTGATGTAATGGGTAATACTAATCCCGTAATTGCTTCTTATGTTACTACGCATGCACGCCTGAAGTTGTATTCTTATATTGAAAAGTTAGATTGTCGAGTTTTATATTTTGATACTGATAGTATCATTTATATTTCTCATTTAAATAATCCTTATGAATATCGAGTTGATTGTGGATCGTGTCTTGGTGACATGAACAATGAGCTACGTGAATATGGGGACAATGCGTATATTGACAAGTTTTGCAGTGGTGGACCCAAGAACTATGGGTATAGAATTTGTGGTGCAAAGGATGGACAGGAACACATTGTGCATAAAGTGCGTGGGATTACATTATCCGAGTATGCTGTTAGACGCGTAAATTTAAAATCACTGATTCGATTGGTCCATACATATGTGAAGCAACATTGCAGAAAGGAAATAACAATAACATTTACTCAAATTCATCAAAAAGACATTTGCCAAAAAGTTGTTTCCAAGGTTGTTCCAAAAAAGTTTCGCATCATTTATGATAAACGCATTATTCGTAGTAATTTTAGTACTGTTCCATATGGTTGGCAAGATTTGTGATAAGTTGTATTGTATTTGATACTTGTTGTTTATAGTACTTACTCACTACTTCATTAGTACGTTTTAAAAATACTGTAAGTTACGTGTGTGTGTGTATATAAAGGATTGTTTGATGAATAAGTTTCATTTTATAAAATATTTTACCCAGTGATTGGTTAAAAATGAATAGTATTCTCTTGCTAATATTTATGGCTGCACATTCAGCTTTTAGTGCATGCAGCATGAAGCGTACGGAAGAATCGCTCTTTCCCCATTTTGAAGAACCCAGCGAGTCTCGTAATTTGTTAACTATAAATACATCATTTGAGCCTAATGATGATTCGATTAAAATAAGCAATTGTACGCAAAAGGATATAATTTTAGTTTTGCGTGCTCCTGCTTTCGTAAATAATAATACTGTGCAGTATAATGCGAGTGTTGATTACGATTGTTCTGCTGAGAATGATACTTGTTTCAAGTTTGTTGAGCAAACACCATACGTATTTATATGCTGTGACAAAGTTGCAAACTATATAAGCAAGTTAAATTTTGCAAAAAGCTATTCTCCGAAGGTGCTTTGAAAATCAAAAACGCTATTGATTGTGATGATACGTTAACTTTTGACATTTAATATGGATATGAGATTAAACCACCCATTCAACTGTATAATTGCTGCTCCAACAAAATTGGGCAAAACCGAATTTGTTAAGAAACTTGTGCAATATTCAAATGAAATGATAAATCCAATGCCATCTCAAATATTTTGGTGTTATACCGAGTGGCAACTGGCGTATAAAGACTTATTGGGAAAAGTTAAATTTAATGAAGGAATTCCAAGCTTTGATGAATTGAAACAAAACAAAAACGAGCCTAAACTATTAATTTTAGACAATTTGATGTATGATTTTAGAGCGGATCCAAGATTAAATGAATTATTCACCAAAGGCTCGCATCACTGGAATTTATCCATTGTACATGTTGTTCAAAATGCATTTTTTGATGGATTGCGTACCAGTAGAATTAATGCGCAGTATTTGGTATTGATGAAAAATCCATCCGACAAGTTACAAATTCAACATTTGGCACGTCAAATATTTCCTGGTTCTAAGCATTTTGCTGAGGCATTTTTAGATGCTACCAAAGAGCCATTTGGGTACCTATTGATTGACTTATGCCAAACAACGCCTGAAAACATGCGGCTTAGAACAAACGTTTTTCCTAGTGATACTGTAAATTATGTATATGTACCTAAATAATCATAAATAGAAAGAATCCGGGCCAACAATTCATTCTTCAGTTGGGCATTGCTAACAATTGGTATTTTTAATAATTTACTCCTGAATGGAAAATGGACAGCGTACTTTCCTAAGATATATTTTTCAAACAATTGTTTTACATTGTAATATCATGCTGAAATCACCAATTACAGCTGTTTTGTTCTTTCTGGCATTTGCCGGTGGAATGTGTTATGATAAATACACAAGAAATTGTTCTGCTAACAAATGCAATAACACCATCATTTTGATTCATTCACCAAGCACCATAGCAAATGATACAACATTGTCAAGGATTAATAATACAGAAAACAATGGTCTTTTGAAATTCATTGAATTAAACCTAGAATGCCCTGCCAAGAAGGGCAAACTGTTCCAAATGGAAAATTGTGATCGGCTAATTTTTTATTCACCCGAAATATACATTTGTTGTGCATACAATGATTTATTCCTTTCTCTACATCTTGGTCCAGTGAATCTTTCATACAAGAACACGCTACAACTAATCCAAGCATTAAATTCAACAATAAATAAAAAGGCAGATCAGAACGGTACATCTCATTGATTTGTTTTGCTCTGCAATATTTGGTCGCTTCTTTGGAAATGGTCTCGGCAACGTTCGAATTGTTCGTCAGATTGATTCATAATAGAGTAAAAGGTAAGCTCTGATCTTGAATAATTGAGAATTTTGTGTTTAAAATGCATTTTTAACAGGCTTGGTTTTGTTGAACGAAGAGAAGAAAATGCTTGCCGATCTATTTTGGACCAGATTCACGCCCGAAGCAAAAGCAGTGCATAAAGAACTAGCGAGGGACTACAATACACTCAATGGATTACGTGGCCGCAAGCGCATTTCAAATTTTTGGTACTTCGCGATTCAACTTACAAAGAAAATGCAGCAATATTGCATCAACTAACAATTGACCAGCAATTCATAATATAGGCGCAAGTAAAACTGGCAAAAAACCACCTTTTTGTGTGATTAATTCCTTTTTCTTTTTCAAATTTGCCTCAGCAGCTACAATTTTTTGAAAGTGCGTTTTTTAAGTTGCAGAAACGTAGTCTTTATGCTATTTCAGCATTTATAATAGTTTTCAGCAAAAATATTTATCGACACCAGCTGAAAACCCCAGATCAACCATGCCGTGTACCTATTATGCAAACTGTGGAATGACAATGCAAGACAGACAATTTTATTCATTTTTTCAACTATTCAAAATGTGAAACTTTATTGCACATTTGATTGATGTTTACATCACATTCTCAACGTACAAGCTTGCATATTCTTCACAATATTGGTCAAAACGTTAAGCCTGATTCTGAAGTGAAAGTTATTGCTGACAAAGTGCCCCAATTTTTAGTGGGTAATATTTTAAACCAGTGCTTTTGTACAAGGTCCGTTTGTACATGTACAAAGATGGCTCTCAAAAGTCTTTGTACATTTTCTACACACAAATTTTTTGGTACAATAATATGGTACAGTAACAATTTAAGTGTGGCAAAAACAGAGTTGTTTGACTTTTGGTAGTGTATTTTAGCTAATTTCTGGATTTCTGAGTGCAAAAATCACTAATAGTTTTCTCAAAATAGCGCAAAGCACTGGAAATTTGACATTTTTTGTTCAAAATACAATTTCTGAAATTATAAAGATAAATAGAGCACACAATTACTAATTTTGGCGAAGAATTTTTCAACTTGACAAAAAATTTTCACAACTTGACGGAAATATTTCACAACTTGACAAAAAATTTTCAAAACCTAGCAAAAATATTTCAAAACTTAAAAAATTTTTATAACTTGACCAACAATGAAAAAATTTTGGCATGCAACCGGAATTTTTGGGCGTACTTTGCATCAAATCAACTAAAATAAACGAGAATGGTTTTTCAGTTGCATCATTGTATGCTTCTACATAATATTTTGCATTATGAGGATAAAGTTGCTTAGCCAAAGTCTGTACTTGCAATCGATCCAAAGGATTTTTCATTAATACTAAATACTTGGCATTTATTTGACATGTTCTTAGACCTTTGAAAAATAAATTCTGAACAATGTGTACAACAGAAATCTTCCAATGATGACAACCACGTGTAAATAATATCATGTTATTCATTTCATGCATCAAGTCATCAATAATTATCAGTTGTGGTTCGGGCAAATTTTGTCTAACTAAATTTAAATCTGGAGGGCCTTTCATAAAATTTATATTTCCATTTTTTCGAAATCTCCAGCAAAAAAGCACTAAATAAATTTAGGAGCTGGTGAAATGAAACTTTGTGCATTTTAAACAAGTTTCTTAACAAAAGTTGTCTTGCCAGCCTTTGTTGGACCAGCAACAATATATGTAAAAGGGTGTTTAAAATGTAAATCCATCTTTTGAAACATATTCTTATCTTGCTTTTTCTGATATAAATGAAGTCCTCTCTGTCAACTCGTAAGAGTTGTCCAGCCTGTGGGACGTGGAGCCAAGACTTCAGTGCAGAACATTTGTTTTTTTGTTTTTTTAATTTCCAATAAATACACAATATGTATAAAGCAAACAAATATGTACATGCGGCACAGTTATAACAATAAATTCAACATTTTTCCTTTCAAAATGTGATTTCTGCTACTATAAAGGTATATAGGGCACACTATTCCTCATTATGGCGCAAAGCGCCAAATTTTTTTGCAAATTTAAGACCTTTTTTGCGGTTCTTGTCTTCCCAAAATCTTTTTACATGTACAAAGACGGTCCCAAAAAGTCTTTGTACATTGTGAAATACCTTTGCCAAATACAAAAAAAATGTGCTTCCATGTTGCCAAGAAAGAAATTTAAATGTCATTAATAGGTATCATCCGGCGCCTAGCACCAGAAAAATTTGAGAAGCTATGGTCACTGACGGCCGAAAATCATTGCAAATTGCTTATCCATTCTTTATCTCACCAAATATTTTTGGCCAATGGAAGGGGAGGCGGCCACACTCCCACCGCCCCTACTTAAATCTGCCCCTGCACAGGACAAACAATTACTCATATTGGCACTTTGCGCAAAATATAGAGAAATATAATAGAAATGTAGAGATATAGAGAAATAATAAAAATATAGAGCGCTTTGACCTTGTGCTACAGTGCAAAAAATACTCGAACACTTTTTGCAAAACTTTACTTTAATTTTCTATGTAATTTCGAACAAGCTTTAGAATGCAGTCTTTGCAATCTACGGCAAAGCTTATATCAATACAATAATAATACAATACAAATATTTTATTTTTGTTGCACAAAAAAGAACACAATAAGAAAAGAAAATTAATATACAATGCAATAAAATTATAAATAAACATTTGACATGAATCATCATACAAAATCACATATTCTAAAAGCAAGAAATTATCAATTAAAGTACATTTATACAAGATTAGTGCAAAAGACAAAGGTAGGCACACAGGCTAAATAAATTATGCACTTAGAACACACCCCTTAGCAAATATCCCGTTAGATCAAGCTTTTTTCAACTTTTCATGGAAGGAGCAACACTAAGGAGATCTTACAACAGCTTCAGGAAGGGAATTCCATATGTGAATCCACCTATTGGATAAATCATACCCACAAACATCAAGCCAAAAAGGAGTGCATTCACATTTCATTGAATTTTGAGCATGCGTGCTGTTTTCACAAAAAGTAGAAAAGTCGGCTTGCTGCAAAATGCATCTACCACTCAATATCTGATACATCATACACAGATCACTACGCAATCTGCAAAGCTCCAGGCTATCCAACTCTAAGGAACTGAGTCTTTCAGCATAAGAAAGTCCCCAAAATCCAATAATTCTAAGTGTAAATTTCCATTGAACATTTTCGATCATTGAAACATGGGTCTTACGGTATGGATTCCAAACAGTGCTACAATACTCAAGAAGCGCTCTGACGTAAACAGTAAAAGCCCTAGACATATTTAGCTTATTATTAGAAGCAAATGATTTTGATATTAGCATAGCCCTAGCATAAGCTCTACGTGGTATATCATTATAGTAGGAAATTAAAATCAAGTTTACTCGATATGTAAACACCCAAATCCTTAACAGAATTTACACTCTGTTCTACAGTCAGGTCTGAAATTCTATTAGAATGCTTGGGATTTCCAAAACCTAGATATAACACATAGCATTTTTCAGTAGCAATTTTTAACTGCCAATCCTTGGACCAGACTACAAATTTAGTGATATCATCTTGAAGTTGGGTGTGATCGCTAGATAAATTATAAAGCTTGATGTCATCGGCAAAAAAGCAAACTTTGCTATTTAAGTGGTTGCTAATGTCATTTATGAATAAAACAAAAAGAATTGGGCCAAGTATACTGCCCTGAGGAACACTGCTAGTGACAGATTTTTTGCTCAAAAAGTGACTGTTAATAACAACCCTTTGAGTCCTATTGCTCAAAAAACGACTTAACCAACTCAATAAATCTCTAGAAAATCCAAAAGTTTCCAGTTTATAAATTAATTTACGGTGAACTACAGTGTTGAAAGCTTTAGAAAAATCAATGTAGATAACATCAACAGTGTTTTTTCATCAATTAATTCAGTCCATTCATTTTTGCACTTTAGTAATTGCAATTCACACAATTAACCCTTTTGGAAACCAAACTGACTGGAGGAGATCAAATTATTCTCACGTAAATGTGCTTGCATCGAACTGTTAATTATCGATTCCATGATCTTACACATAACACAACATAACAATATTGGCCTGTAATTATTAGCATCAGTCCGGTTGCCCTTTTTATACACAGGAACAACATTAGCAGTGCGCCACAGTGCAGGAATACAATGGGTTCTGAAAGATATTTCTACAAAAGCAAGTTTTTTCACAAAAAATGCGCAAAGTCCGTCAGGGCCAATAGATAATGATAGTTTAATTTTCCATATAGCAGAAAAAACGAGATCATCAGAAAAACGAGCATTTGATAACTTTATGTGTGCACAAGCATTAATAAGACCAAAATTTGTTTGCGTAGGAACACTAAAGACTGAAGCAAAAAGTGTGCTAAAAACGTTTGCCTTATCTTTTGTCAGTAGAAGCAATCACATAATTGCCATCAGTTAAGATTGGAATAGTTCTTTCACCACTAATACGAGAATTAACAAAATTATAAAAAGAATTCAAATTTCCAGATTTAATAAGTTTATCCTCCTTGAAAGAGTGAAATTTATAGATTTTGGCCTTTAATAACTTTGCACAGTTATTATATTAGCTTTAGATTCAGGCGTTTTTTTCTCTTTATAAACATGCCACAGCCTCAGTTTTTTAGCAACCAGCTTTCTTATGTTCATTGGGTATCTTTTCACAGTTGCAGGTTTAGCTTCAATTTTTGGAACATGCTGGGAAATTAAAGGATTTATAACAGACAAAAATTTGTTGTAAAAATCATCACAAGTAACACAATCCAAAAAATATCAGGCCACAAAATTGCGGACAAAAATAAATCAATCTGATCATAATTTGCTCTGTGAAAATTAAGTTTAGCTGATTTTTTTCTACCAAGATAGAACATTTAAGAGAAAAAGTAACAACCGAGCGATCATTAGTAGAAAAACGTGGGTTGACTTCAACGTTTTTGACAGAATGGGCATCAAAAATGACATCTAAAATATGCATACCATGTGTTGGTTCAGGAACTTTTTGACTTAAAGACAGAGAAAGCGTGCACTTGCAAAAAGATTGGTTAATATGATTTGAAGGTAAAATAAAACTAGACCAGTCTACATTAGGAAAATTCAAATCACCTAATATGACAAAAGGATACTGTATCTGAGAGGCCCATTCTATAACATGGCAAAGCATTCTCATGTGGGAGAAATCATAATCCGGCACCCTGTAAAAAGTAGCATACAAATCTTGGAGCTTACGCCAATGAAATCAGCAATAATTATTTCTTCACTGAAAAGATTTTCCAATACTTTCGGCAAGTAGGATTTTAAAGTACTTTTTGAAATAATAAAAACACTTCCACCTTTTTGATTGATCCTATTGGGACAATACACATTAAAATAGTTTAAATTGCAAAGTAAGCCATTAGATACACTAGGAGTTGATCAGGATCCACACACACACACACACACACACACACACACACACACACACACACACACACACACACACACACACACACACACACACACACACACACACACACACACACACACACACACACACACACACACACACACTACACAATATCGAAATCATTTGCTGATAAAAATGCATCAAACTCATTCAGTTTATTTAGTATACTACGTACGTGCATTAAATAAACAACAACGCAAAACTGACTGCCGGCCGCCAGGGGGCGCATGCATATTTGGGCAGCAAAAATTCTGGGGGGGGTGCAAGATTTTTTGAAAATCAAAAATTGGCCTTAAAAATGGTGGTAGGGCAATAAAAACACCATTTTTCGACGTTTCTCATCAAGCAACTATCCATTGGCATCAAAAAATTGCAAAAAAATGAAAAAAAAAATTTCAGAAATTTAATTCTGGGGGGGTATTTTGATTTCTGGAGAAGGGAGTATTTTGGATTTGGGGGGTGCATACCCCAAACCTCCCCACGCCCAGGTGTGAACGCATCCTCAAATTATGCGCAGATTTTTCCTCCACGATCAATTGACGGTTGTTAGCATCAGCGCCGGACGTTCAACGTAACTGACGCTCCTCATAAGTGTCCTGATGCTCCTGATTGGACAAATTGCGTCAAAAGCAGATTAGCGTAGGATCCCGTCTGTTGCCCGCTGCAGTTTTGGGCAACTGGAAAGCTCACAACCACTAAGTTGTGGGCGTGTGCTGAGGAAAATTGTATTTTGAGCAAGCGTTTGTATTTTCAATTAGGTATATCGCCTCTCCCAAACAATAGCAATTGGTAATGTCATTGGGATCAAAATCCTGGTCAACTGCCAAGCGACAAACTTTGGCTAGATCAAACTTTTCTTGATCAGAAGTGGTGCCGGTTTTTAGTTCATTGATGTTAAAACCAACAGCCCTGGTAGAACGTTCTTGAAGGTCAATGGATATACAATTCGAGTCCAACACCGATGGGCCACAAACAGGCCCGCTGCAAAAAGGAGGTCCATCTGCAAATGTAGGGCAATGAGGGGCGGCTGCAGAAATCTTTGACAATTGAGCAAAATCCACAGGCTCAGCGGGCAAAGGAGCAAAGTTCGGCTTCTGCAGCAAATGATAGGAGTTTAAAGCAAGTGTATTAACGCTACAAGTGTAGCATTTGCGTGCAAGAATAAATGAATAGTTTAGAGGCATCAGACAACAAGGCCGCAAATTTAGTTATGAAAGTTGTCCAAGATAGAAGCACACGCGGTGTGCTCCCACAAACCACAATAACTGCACTGAAAAGCCAAGTTGCCATCGCCAACGTTTGAATGACAACAAACACAGGGTGCTGTATTGGGTTTACTCTTGTAAATGTCTTTTGTCTGCAAACCACACCTGGGCATGGGGCGGGTGTTTGGGGGGGGTATGCACCCCCTCAGAAACCAAAATACGCCCCCTAGAAATCAAAATACTCCCCCAGAATTCAATTTTTGAAAAAATTTTTTTTGCAATTTTTTGATGCCAATGGATAGTGCTTGATGAGAAACGTCAAAAAATGGTGTTTTTATTGCCCTACCACCATTTTTAAGGCCATTTTTTGACTTTCAAAAAATCTTGCATCCCCCCAGAATTTTTTTGCTGCCCGCGTATGCTGCAAACTAGTCAAATCTTTTGTCTGACGTTTAGGACCAGGGTTTGTTTCAATGTCGCCACGTAGCAATAATGAGAAAATAGTTCAAAGAAACCATAATTTTTGCAACCATACGCGAAAAAAATTTGTTGGGGCTAAAGTCGTTTTGCATCAAACATCTTCCGCAATATACAGCTGTATAAATGGCAAAATTTTGAGCACAATTTGTCTGGTAGTATGATATCAACTCGCATTGATCCAATTAGTAATGCAAAGACAATCAATTGCATGCCGCCAAACATCAGCATTTTTGTTGTTGACTGTAAAATTATATGAAGAACCACAAAAATTATAAATCTTCTGAACCACTTCAACGGTTTTGTTGTGGTTTAGGATGGGGCAAAAAATTTTCACAACTTGATAAATATTTGACGACAGTAGTTAAGCAGGTCCCCCTAGTGTGCAACACAAAGTATAGCCTGTGCTTAATGCATAGGCAATGCTTTAGCATAGTCCTGTGTTGAAGCATTGGCTATATGTTTTGTGTTGCTACCTAGGGGATGATGTCAGTGATGACGTCACATCATGGTTACCCTTAACTATAGGTATACTGTAGATGTTTCTAAACTTGCGTTTAATAGCACAAGGTATACTGTAGACCATTTTAAAATTGCGGATCAAGTCAATGAGGTATACTCCAGATTGAGCTACTTTACACTACAGCAAGAGTAATGCAGGGGGAGGGGAAGCTATCAGAATTTTATTCTTTGGGGGATAACTAAATTTTCAGATTGTTCTTCATTGAGGGGAGGTATTCTGTTTCCCGGTCGTCAGATTCTATCTTATTCATCTCATTTTATATTTTTTTCATTTTATCTCTCTAGTTCAAAAGCATTGGTGTTTACTGAGTAAGGCTTTACTTTTTGATCTACTGTAAATTCTAATTTTGGTCGACTCGAACCCCGCCAATCTCCAAGTTTTGCTTACCTAGTACTGTGCGTTTTCTTTTGAGGAAGATATTATTCCGGCAGCCTATTTTATTCCGATAAACACACTATTTTTGCTGGTTGATTAAATATAAAATCGAAACGCTGTTTACAGAGCTGACGGAACGGGGAATCGACGATTAAATATTATGCGCTTATAAGAACAAAAAAATTAAAACCCGAACGGGAGTGTGCAATAAGTTTTGACAATTTACCGTTTCGTATAGACGATCCGATAGTCCTTTTTACACGTTTCCGTATAAACGTTTCATTCATTATCCCGAAGGATTTTCTTTTCGAACAAAGTTTTGACCACCTCTTCGCCTTGGACAAAGGCGAAGATCATACGTTTCAGAATGTCAAAATTGATCGACTTCTTGTTCTTGAAATGAAGCTGGACGCCGCGGACTTTATGCGTTTTGGCCACAATTTTGCTGGCGCTGTTAACGACGCGGTAACTGTAGTTTTTCGGCCCGCCAGCCGCAAATTCATCGATGTAGGCGTTGGCGCCATACCCTTTCAGCTTGTTCGTCATATCGCCTAAGTAGCAACCCGTCTCGACGACAAAATCATCCGTTGGCCTCGTTAAATAAATGATGGAGTCTGAAAAGAGTAAGGAAGGACATAAGAGGTATGAATAGGTTAAAAATTTTTTTCCAAAACGGTTTACTAAATACACAATTAAAAAAGCCATTTGCTTAGGGAAATATGAATTATTTTTAAGAAGATGAAATAAATAGTAATAAAAGTATTTTTAAGATGAGGGAATACTTAACTAAAATATTTTCCTACTTGTATTATCTATATAGGTATAAAGTTTTAAATAATCCATTATATAGGGAGGGAAAACAAATATTGGTAGAATTATTTTTTAGAGGGGAAACTAATAATAATTGAATATCTAAAAATTTATTTTTCTTACCAGTGTCCATGTATAATACCCGAGTGCTGAGTTGCTCTAAGTATGAATACAATTTCAGCCTCGCTTGGGCCGTGACAAACAATGCGATTATTGGATAAAATCGAATCAATTTTACTTCTTTCGTGTTGTCAAAGATGAGCTTGAGGAACTGGTCCGGCTCTGTGAAGTATTTGTTCTGGCTCATGTTATTGCGCTGGCCGAACTATAAAATAGTTTGAAAAACGACAATTTTTATACAATATTAAGCCTAAAATATTTTTCCTTTTATTGTTCTTACCTACCCCAAAAGCTATTCAACATGAGTTTGGAAAGGGCTCTCATGCTGGGATTCTTTTCAATCTTGGCCTTATCCAGCTGGATGCCTTAAAATTATAAGCATTAGAACAAATAATAAAATTGTAAAAAGCCTAATTTTTTTCTACTTTCTTTTTCTTCGTAATTTCGGATATATGCTTCTTTTTGCTCATCCATTTTGCATCCATTAGGCCAACCATTGGCCTGCTGTTTAAGGCGCAAAAAGGTATTTATGTACAATGTGAACAACCCACCTGATTTGGTGGCCGGATCGTATCGCTCCATTTTGGTGTAATGCCAGATTTTGTGTATTTTCACCACCTGAAAAATTGAAGAATTAGATTTTATAATTATGAAAAAATGAATTTATTCTTACTCTATAGCCTAATTCAAGGGCTTTGTATAATTCCAATGACACCACGATCCATGTAGGGCTCGCTCTTCATCCGAGTGCTGGCACTCGCCCAACTGTTGCTCGGCACAGGTCCGACATAAGGGAAACAAAAGCTTCCCGTTGAACCTGTATGGGAGTACGGGCTGGTAGAGCCCTCGGGGCGGCACTACTACACACTTGATGATACTGTTGTAGGGTTTTTCGGCCAAATCTTAGAAATTTTCTGTGATAATTTCCGGGTGTCTAAAAAAAGATTAAAATTGTAAAATAGAGCCTGAAAAAATGTAGGTGTCTGAAATAAAATTCTTATTTAAAAATACATCTCGGATAATTATTTAATTATATATGAGGAATGATTACTCATCTTACTCTTTAGGGAACACGCCGGTCTTGCAAACCCAATGATACAATGAGCACACATTGATGTAGTGGATCCTTTTGCCTTGCCTGCATTTGTGATAGAGTTTAATAGCGTTTGTACGCCCACCAAAAAATGCGTCTTGGGGCCCGAGTGGCGTGACAAAGTCAATGTTGGCAAAGAATTTTGCCATTTTGCCATTGGACTGAAATTCAATTAATTAGAAAACAACTATTAATCTAGAAAATACATATTTTCAAATGAGATAATGTAACTTTTATACATATTTTTAAAATTATTCATAAAATATACTCACTGCTATCTCCTTTCTCAAATCACATTCCCATTTTTCGACTATTGTATATCCCATGGCCTCTAGTTCCTGGCGTCTATCTATTGTGGACTTGTAGGCTTCTTCTACTGTTTTGGTATGGTCGGCCGTCTGTTCAAATTGTTTTTTCATGCAGCGTGGACATCCATGATAGTAGCATCCTAATAGAGTATTTAAGAATAAGTATTAATTCATATATAAATCAACACAGAGTACAGATAATAGCATAAAATTATATATGATATAATATTTTAAAAAAATTTAATTACTATAAAACTCGTAGATTACGTATCCACATAATCCGTCCACACGGTACTTGCCAATTTGAACTTCACTGCCATTTAATTTGTGCCGAATCCGAATGTTTTTGGTATAGGCGACCCATTTCAGCCATTTTAATGCAATTATAGACTGATTCTCATTTTGCCTGTATCCGCCGTGCGGCACTATCCTTGAAATTAGAAATTTCTAATAGTTTTTGTTAATTAATGTAAGGTATTATTTCCTGAAATATAAATATAATTAATTTATACACAAATTAATCAATTACTTTCTTACCTATACTTTCTTCGGCTAAGAAGTTCTGACGGAATACTCAATTACACGCCGAGGCAATTGTGATGCTGGTGGCAAAAGGGTTGACGCCATTTTCGGCCATGAAGAATTCCCGGAACGCCATGGAACATTGGGTGAGTATATTGACGTCCGATTCGCAATACTCAAGAATGTCTTTCTTAAAATCAAAAACTTGTCCCTTGACCGTTTCGTACCATTTCTCAAATTTGGCCTTGACTTCTTCTTTCATGTAGTTTGGCGAATAGTATTCCACGGCTGGCATTAGGCCTACGTAATCAGTGTTTTTGACTCGAGTGAACTAATGGGGAAAAACCCCTTTTTCAGTTCTGTAAAACCGAAGGTTTTAGATAGTGTGCTGAGGGCCATGGGCAAAAAGTTCATCGTGTCGATGACTCAAATTCTGGCGGCTTCTAACAATAAGATTTTGAGCCCTAAAAATTAAATAATATGCTGAATTGAATAGTACATATATAGATAACATTTTTTAAAATATGTTTTGATTAATTGTTAAGCTCTAGTTTTAAATCTTTAAATTTTTTATATGTGTGTAAACTGAAGTATTACACCTTTTTATAATATAATTGAACACACAATATTGTAAATGCATTTCTATATTCAATAATACATCTCATGATGACTTTTGGCTTAATTGTCCTTTGTTCGTGTAGATAGTCCAATAAGAATTGGCCATCAAATCCACGCGCGTTGTGCGCCAATGCCGTTGCTCCACGATTGGCCTCTGAGAAGAGCCAACGGCCAAACTGCTCCAACGTATTGTCGCCAAGGAAGACGTGGCGTTTGGCACTCACCGCATTGATCGCAGTTGCCCGTCATATGCGTTTTGCAGTTGTCGCAGATCCAGCTATGCAACACAACAGTTGACCGCATGCTTCCAACGCGGCCCATAGTTATTGTACCCAAATTTGATGTCTTGCCGGGTCTCAAAGTCGAAGAAGATGAACCGCGGTTTCTTGGGCCACGCAGTATCTTGAATCGGCCTAATGTAGCACTGGTGGCCTTCACACTCGATGTTCTGCCGACACGTCTCACAGTAAAAATGCCCGCATTTGTGTCCTTTTTCTCGGCCGCTTCTTAGGATAATGCCACAGCCCTTGCACCTCTTGACATGGTCGCACACAGATTGAGTTTTTTGTTTCTTAGCCCCTTTGCTTTTCCCGCCCAATTGATGTCGTAGGTAGCAGTCGAGGCTTACAAACCATCTAAAATATTTTTAAAGCATGAAGAATGACATCACAATGAATCTATTATATTCTAAGACACTATTTAAATCTAAATTATAGTATTTATATTCTTTGTATACCATTTGCACCATAATTATTTACATTAATTTATGGTAAAATAAAAAGCGTATATTTTTTCTCAAATAATTTATGAGCCTCCAATTTTTTATTTTCACATAAAGTGTATGTCTATATGAAAAGCGAAAAACGTTTGGTGCGCCAGGACTCAAACCAGGGCCTCCTGGTCACATATCATTTTCAAGTTAAATAACATAATCTTATATAATATATTTTCCAATAAGTAACCTGTTGCATTTAGAACAATGCCGCCATTCCTGGAATGGACACGCATTGGCGCTGTTGCACCCTGAAGATTTGCCTCGATTGCACCAGTGCTGGTCCTTCGTGTTGTATCCTTTGTCACACCGATTGCAGTAGTACACACGACCAAAGAAAGCCGGAAGCCGCGTGATGACGTCATAATGCTCATTGTGGAGGTAAATGCACAAAATTTTTTCGGGATACCCATCGGGGCCTTTGTATATCAGATTGTTGAAGTTATCTTTTGAGAACACTTTGATTTGGTATCCATCAGCTGCTAGAACCATCTGAATTTTCTCAATTTCGGGCAATCCACATGGTCCATCATAATCCTTAAGGCCAGCTTTTTCCATTAGTTCTTCAGCCAGTTGCTTCTGTATGGTGTATCTGTTTATATCCCCCATACGAATTGAATTCCATCGTAGGTCTTTGTCCATGCGGGCTTTGGCCACAACAATCAATCGTGCCAAACACAACTGATCATCGTTTTTTATCTAAAATTATGCGGATAAATCATAATTATATGCCCTCCAATAGTTAGGGAGGGGTGAAATTTGGGGCTGTAAATTGTTATAATTAGCAAATTTGGCCAAAAACGCTCTAGTTTGACCCAAAATTCTTTTTTCTAGTTTTTCCAATGCCATTGTACCCCTCACAAAAGATTTAAACCAGTAATTATGAATAAATGATAAAATAATAGTTACATATTCATACAGATATGCAAAAATTAATACATTTGTTCAAAGAATATTATTTAGGTACCTGGATGAAACAGCCGCCGTGTGGGCCGGTATGCTTCTTAAACCATTCGTCAAAATTGACGATCCTCGTCCGCGCATTTTTGTATCTTGATCGGCCAGAGCCTTTTGGACTGTCAATAACGACGACATTCATCGTCAGCTGTTTGTTGAAATCAAATTCGCGGTTTGATTCTTGAACCCGCTCGACAACGCTCAAAATGCGGTCGGCGTTGGTGATGCTGCGGGACTTGAACGGCACTAAAACTCGCCGCCGATCCTCGGCGTCCACCTTAATTAAAAACTAGTGTTTTATTTATATAAGTATTTTAAAATTATATATTTGTATTTAGAAATAGATTATGCATAATCATTTTTAAAATTTTCTTCTTTAAACGACATGTTCAATGTTATGATTCAGAGAAACTAAAAAATTATATATCTCCGTTTAGAGTATGGACAATACATTGTTTTATACAACAATTTTTACACCCCTCAAGTTTTGCAAAGCCTAAAAGTTATTATTACTACGTTCTATTATTATACTTACTGATTCCAGTGCTTTATTCAGTGCATCATTGATGACTGCTGGAAGAAGCGCCCGGAAATTCTCACGCTCCGTCGGATGTCTGATTCAGATGAGGTACGTTTTGGCATCGGCATTGAATCGCCAAACGTGTGTTCGGCCAACGGCTGCAATTTCGTAGTAGTCGCTCATTGGTCGTTTGCCGCTGCCGTAAAAATCGTCAAATTCTTCACCAAAAATCGCCCGCCAAAATTCTTTGGATCCGAAATCACGCCGATCCACTTGTCCCAAGGTAAGGAATTTGTCAAAAATGAATGCCAAAATATGCGGCTGCCTTTCCAGAGCCTACTGTCAACCAGGATCTGGAGATCCCCTCTAGTGACTGGTGGTTTTTTGGATTGGGTGCCCGCCTGAATTGACGTGGCCCAAAATTTGGCAGTCATCAGCCCTACCATGTCTTACCCAACCGTTAACAAATATGGTGTTTACCCAGTTGGACATCCTAAAATTTTGATG